>CP139508.1:136781100-137231876 GCA_021014915.2 Artemisia tridentata subsp. tridentata | reverse complement strand
GGGTTATATGTAAGATTACTGGAATGCATTTGGTGAGATGAAGATGTTGATATTCTGTTCCCCAGATGGACAATCGTGAAGAAGGTCGAGTCTACAGTCTGTTCTTCATTTTCCGCTGTGTGTTAGAAGACTAAAGACGGCATGCATTTGGTTATCAAAAGACTTCTTCATAATCAGGGCATTCATCAGAAAGGTTGTCAGTTTGGGGGAGAGCACTAATTAGGGGAGAGTGAAAAACTAGATTTAATCCCTAATTAGATTTGCGGACATTGTTCTTCAGCAAGTAAATTGATGGCAGCTGAGAAGAGTCTGATGCCAGAAACACTCAAAAGCCTTCAGGAAGAGACTGAGGAGTAATGGATCTGCTTCATATATCCTTGTATATATTTTCTTCATATATCCTTGTATATATTTTAAACCAAAAAGAAAATAGAAAAATATAAAACCTATAAAAACCATAAAAATCAGAAAAACACTAAAATACCAAAAATAGTTCCTCTAGGCATGTCTTCTGTTTATCGATAACATTTACGGTCCTAGAAATGTCATTCAATAATGACACGGGACTTTAAATGAAGCTCGAGCAGAAGTTAAAATAAATTGTTAAAACATGTCATGACGGCTTGCAGTTACTTCAGACTGCAACCCTTGCTCTACTATGGGGAAAGCATGTCGCCAAAAAGACAGTTGTTCCTCCAACTGGGTGATGTTCACCTGGGCATGGATTACTTTATATCCATGTTTCTTCGATCTGATGTATGATTCAGTGCATCATTTCTTGTATAAGAAGAGAAGTCTTCTTTACACCAAAAACTCTTTCCTGTCTATGATTCTTCAGGAGAGTTTTGGTGTTTCACAAGGTGGTAACAGGACTTAAATTTTCACAAATGCGTGACGCTCAATTGAATGACTACAGTTCTTTAAATAGAAAACGGGTCGTTAATTGAGGGGGAGGGGAGTATTTGTTCAAATTTCTGACACCTTTTTAAACTTTGTGCAACATCAGCAGTGACACTCTCTCTTGGCTTGAGGGGGAGCATAGTATGCTCCATCATCAGAATATATTAAATCTGACCACATTTTCTCCCACATTTTTCTAACTTATTTAAATCAATTGGGATCACAAATCTCAAAAGGTTTGAAATTTTTGATCGGGGGAGAGAATGTGATTTAAATATGAAACCTGATGAAAATGTGATTCTTTGGACTTAAGTGTAAGCTCTCCCATATGTGCTAAACTCTTTTGCATATCGATGCACATATTGAGGGGGAGCAAATGGTGTGTAATAGAAAAATGGATGTGGCATCTTACGTGAGCACGACTCAGACTTCACCAATGAATTGACGAAACATAAACTGTCATTAATCGAAAGGATGCGTCCTGGCCGGGTAATAATTTCAAGCTGGTCTAACCAGTGATGTAAGCGTGTCTCGAAGAGGACGTATCTGAGTAGAGTGTACCGTTTCGAGAAACTTTCTGTGAATTTGACCAGGCCGGGTAATAATTTCAAGCTAGTCTATCTAGTGATGTAAGCGTGTCTCGAATCGGTCAAGTTCACTGAAAGTGAATCAATTCAAAAAGTGCAATCTCTACCCAACATGTGCAAAATTTTAAATTAAAACATATGAGCACATGTTAAGGGGGAGCATTTGGAAAATATAAAACTCTCAAAGTGTTAGCAAAATGTGTTTCATAATCATAAACACTTTGAGAGATTTTTCAAGGATTTGGTAAATGGCAACATAGGATAGTCATGAAGTTATAAGGTGGCTAAGGTTAGAAAAACCGTCCTATGATCCGCCAGAGCCGGAGGGATCTACCCAGGGACAATACCGAATAGTTAGTAGTAGAAAGTCCTTAGGTATGATCATGAAAAAAGGAGTAATATGAGAAAGGAGAAAGAAGGGGTTGAAGAATTAAAAAGAAATGAAATGAGAAAGGGTGAAAAGAAATAGCCCTCCCATTATTCAACCTTAGGGCAGAAACCGGGTTCAATTCATATGCTACTGGTTGTTACTAAGGTAACACCGGTATTGAAGACAAGACGTCATGGACCCAGTGACGCACTGCACTAAACCTTCTAAGCCACTCAAGTTCTCTTAAAAGGACTTGTTTCATTCTCACGGGGAACCCTGCATAATCTATCGACCGCTCATTACGAGTTATGTTGATATTGAAACAGGAGACACTGCTCCAGTCTCCGACTATCAAAAATGCACTTATCGAGTCTAGAGCCACGAGATGTAAACTTATGAGTCCTACGCAGTTGTAAACTTATGAGTCCTACGCAGATCTTAGCAATCTGCCAGAACATTTATGAGAGAATTTACAAATGTAATTCTCAGTGATTGAATGTAAATTCCTGCCAGGGTCAACATCAAACAGCCCTGAAAGCAGGTCACTTCGGTAATTCCTTGTGGATTACGCTTAGTGGTCGCGGCGGTTTCAAACGGTCTACAGTCGTGGAGTGAACTCCAGCGACTCACCTAATCGTTGATTTACTACGGTAGATCTTGTAAGCCCTCTGGGGGTTTCCGATTTAGGAACGGCCTTGGCAAGGATTGGAGAAAGTTTTCACACTATGCTGTTAACAATCTCTAAATCCAAACCTATAAGTGCCGGACATTTTATTGCTAACTGTCGTATGCAGGAATCCCTGGCGGTTGTAGCTGATTGCTGAAAAGATGTCAATTCATTACCACATGCTCACACTACACCATCATCATATTCAAAGAAGTCATGATAAACTAAAAGACCTTCAACACTGCTTCTGCAAACTTTGATGCTGAAAATCATGACCTAGAATAGTGTGAGCATGTCGGTTCAAAGATTACACTATCACATGGAGACAATACTGCAAGAAGATGACTTGAAGACGTATATTGGATGATGATCTCAAAGAATTTTCGAAGATCATCCAAGACAATTGAACAGTCACCAAAGGTCCACTGCTGAAAGTACAAAGAGTGCTGAATTTGAAGAATTAAAGGACTACGAGCTATGAAGACAAGATCAGAGGATAGAATGCTAGAATTCAAAATGTAATTTCCGAGGTGACCTCCCTTAGGGGGAGATTGTTAGGAATATAAATATTCATAATAAGACTCGGTCACCCCGTGAACTCATTAGCATTGAATAGCTCGTAGGATAATTATTAGTAAGTTAATATAGTTTAGTTATTATAGAACTCGTGGAGTGGGTCGGGTCTTTACCCACTGTCAGCTCGCTCCACAGCCCACTCGGGGCACAAATACTAGCACTATAAATACCCCTCTCCACCTAAGGGAGAGGGTTGAAACTTCTCACATTTCAAGCTAATACATTTCATTTTTCTCTCAAGTTCCCTCTCTACTCTCTCTCTCTCTAACACTAACAATGGATTTGTTCTTCCATAATCCAAGATCTCCTGAATCCAACAATAATCAACACATAAGAATCGATCCTACACACCCGTATCCACAAAACTTAGATTTATATAAATCAATTAGATTTTTTGAATGACGAAAAAACATTGCTCACTAAAATATTTATTATCAGAATTGTATAATGAAAAACATTGTCATCAGTTAAATAGTTGAAATACGTCATATGAAATTCTTGATATCCGTAATTTTATTGTCAAAAATAACATACTAGATTAGAATCGCTCCGTCCCAATTTTATTGTCCCATTTTTCCATTTCGGGCGTCCCAAAATTATTGTCCCATTTCTAAAAATGGAAAGTGAATAGGTAGTGGGTTTTGTAAAGTTTACTATATTACACTTGGTTGAAATTAATATTACAAACTTTAAAGAAGTGGTAATTAATTGGTTAAGGGTAAACTTGTCATTTGACAAAAAAGTAAGAGAGATAAAGTAGTGATAGTGATGTTTTCCTAAAAGAATGTGCATTTTGTTATGGGACAATAATTTTGGGACGGAGGGAGTAATAGATTATAATACATGATTTGCCAGAAAATTTTATTTCATAGTATCCGTAGCCGCAACGAGCGAGCCCTGCTAGTAATATTTGATTGGTAGAGAGTTTAGTAAGCGAAAAATTTTAAAATTTTGAAAACTCATTTTTGTACTGTGTAACATTTATTAACTAGTATGTTTTTTTATTCACCACATTTATCCAAAAAAGTAAAAACCAGTAAGTATAAGAAAACAACACCCACAGTATAAAAACAAAACCCCAAAAGTCCAAAAGCATCACATTTCAACATAGCTAGGGTTTATCTTCTGAATTCACGCACCGGTACAGTTCTTAACTTCATTTCTTCCTATATATTCATCTTTCATTTTCGTTTTTAACTTAATGTAGTACAACTTATGGATGTTTGTTCGATATTTACTTGATGACGTCAGCATCGTCATCTGTTTTAAACAAAATCTTCTATAGGTAATATTTTTCAAATACTTTGATTTTGCTCTAGTGAGATACGAGTATTATGTGTAAGACAAATTTGATAGATGTGTAATAAATTGCCTAAAAAAGTTATAAATATTTTTTAGATGATCGTTAGTTTAAATTGTGTAGAGTTATTATTTAGTCCCTGTAGATTTGATCTTTTTCATTTTAGTCACTAGATCTGAAAACTTATAAATTAACCACCAAACTTTGTCATATGTCAGATTCGTCATAAATTGCTAACTATTTGGTCGGTTATGTTTGGCGACAAGCTTTTTGGAGAATTTAGAAGCGTTTTAAATATAATGCTTACTTGGCGACGAGTGTTTAGCGTTTTGATTTTGTTTAAACACTCCTATTTCGAATGCTAATACAAGAAGTGGTTAGCATTAGCAATTAGTTTGTACGTCATTTTACATATACATCTTTGGTACCAAACGTTTTATAAAACAAACAACTACTGGGCTTATGCTACTCCTAAGCAAGCAGTAGGAGTTAGTTCGTTTTATAAAAGCATTTGGTAAAGAGTAAAATGTCGTAAAAGCTAAACGGAGAATGATACTTTTATTAGCGTTTCGAATAGGAGCGTTTAAACAAAATCCAAAAGGTAAACACTTGTTGCCAAACAAGCACTATATTCTAAACACTCCAAAAAGCTCGTCTCCAAACAGAGTCATAATTCTCAACACTATATTTGCTAAAAAGTTCCTGTAGTTTAATTACATTCCGATCTCAATTTGTGAATTTTATTATATTCTGATGGTACCGAATATTTAAGTGATATAGTTGGGAAGGTGTACATTTAGCTGTTTGATGAATGTATTTAAGTATATTGGTAGGTCTCTTGTACGTTTAGCGAGATACGAAGGTTCTTAGAGCTTACATCATGTGCTTTCTAACGTTTGCGTCCTTGAGATGTTAAAATTGCTAGTATACTATGACAAATAGTTAGTTTATGAAATTGAAAATGCATATAATTATTTTATTGAATATGAATATATACCATGAGTAGAGTCTTATGGTGGGATTAGGATGATGGAGCTATAGTGGTATCATGTGAAATCGACAAGATCTCAACATGCACCGTAAGTGTGTGGAATGATGTATTCATTGAATTGTCTTAAATAAATGGTATACATTTAGCAGTCTTTTGATGAAGGTATTGTGGTGAGATGAAATATATAGGTTGGTCTGTTGCTTAGCGAGGTTCAAAGGTTTTTAGGGATAATATCATATACTTTTTACTGAATCACATTCGATTATAAAAATGTTAACTATTTCAATCAAATGAAATTTTGCCATTAATAGAGTCGTATGATTGGGATTTTGCCATAAGAGCAAGGAATGTTGATCGTATAGGTTAGAGAAGTTGGAGTAATTTGTTGCGCGATTCCTTTCGCTATTGAAGTGTGTGTATGCAGTTGTAACCCCAAGAAAGATGGGGCGGTTTGCACAGATGGGTAAACTTGTCGTTTTATGGTACAAAGTCTGTTTTTTATTCAACATAAATTAGGAGATTTTTCTTTATTATTAGCCTTTAATGCAAATTGTGTGAAATCAGATATTTATATACTGCTCAAAGTTATAATTTTCCCTTCAAAGTTGTTTCTCTGTAGTCTAATGGGACCAATCTACTTGCTTCTATCTTATGTAATCTGATTTTTTTTTTTTTTTTTTTTTTTTTTTTATCATAACAAATGGTCAAACGGTAATCTGTTTGTACCAAAACAAAACAGAAAGGAGAAATTTGAAAACAATGAAACACACTAAATACGTAGTTTAAAAACACGTTGAAAAGGAAAATCGTCATATGAGGTATTGTATTACAATGCTTATAACCTCGCATGCTTAAAGGATGATTTGGAGTTTTTTAGCGGTTCTTATGAAGTTTTGATTTTTGCAAAACATTTTATGATGTGGATATCATATCTTTGTTATCTTGTTTAATGTCATTGATCATGATTAATTCAGTGTTACATGTACAAGTTTCTTATATTTGTTGCAAATATTAAATATTAATCTTGTAACAATCAGGTTGAACAAACATGCCACGTTCCACGAACAAAGCTTCCAAGGCCAAGAGGACCGGGAAGTGTCACGTGTGTGGGGAAACAGGACACTATGCTCGCGACTGCAAAGAAAGAAAATCAGATTCTGAGGAAGTGGTGCTTCAGGACACAACGAAGTGTCACGTTTGTGGGGAGACAGGACATTATGCTCGGGAATGCAAAGACAAAAAATCTGATACTTTGAAAGTGGTGCTTAAGGCAATAATAGGCTTCGGGACTCGATCCAACAAGAAGGCTCAAGGCTGGTACTTAAATTGTGGTTCTTCAGTGCATGTTTGCTACTCTAGGGACATGTTTGTGGACTACAACTCAATGAGAGATCACGAGGTGATTTTGGACAACAAAGATCATTTGGATGTAGCTGGGATTGGTACAGTGGTGATTCGATTCGACACGGACAAGGTTTTGACTCTTTCGAATGTTCTTCATATACCCAAAATCAGTAAATGCTATGTATCTGTCGCCAAACTCGATGATCTTGGATACATCATGTCCTTTCTGGGTTGGGTAGGTGTCATTACGAAGAGCCAAGAGGTCATAGGTAAAGGGTATGATGTAGGGGATGGACTAGTGTATCGGTTGAGCTTAATGGGAGATCGTCCTGTTAGGAAAATGATTGCCAATGAACATCCAGGTGCTGACTACAACCCAATGATTGATCATGAGGTTAATTTGGAAAACGGTGATGAGGATGATGTGGCCGGGATTGGTATGTCAGTCGTTGATTTCACCGCGGACAAAGCTAATGATTCGGGATTCATCATTACTTTTGGGGGTGGGCAATATGTCATTAAGCAGGGTGATGTGGTCGTTCAAAAAGGGTACAAGGGTGACGATTTATATAAGATGGACTGTATGAAAGAACTACCCCCACTTGCCAAAGTAGTGCATCATGAAACAATAGGCTTGTTGATTGGCAACGAACACCCAGAGTTGACCAAAGCCAGGGCTCGAGGGTGGTATGTGCTTGCTAGTTGCACAATGCATGTTTGTAACTCGAGGGACATGTTTGCTGACTACCAACCGGTGACTGGTCATGAGGTGGTTCTGGAAGACGATAGTCGTGTTGCTGTGGTCGGTTATGGAACAGTGAAACTTCAGTTGACTACTGGGAAGGTTTTGACTCTTAAGAAAGTTTTTCATTTGCCTACAATCGTCAAGTGTTGCATATCCGTTAAAAAGCTTAAGGGGATGGGATTTAGCTTGGGCTTTGATGCTGAGGGATGCTATGTTAAGAAGGGAGACCAGATCATGGGAAATGGGTTCGTTGAAGATGGATTGTTTCGGTTGGGTGTCATTGATGAACGTTCAGGTGGAAATCAGGCGTGAGCGTGGTTGTTTAGATTGTCACTTTGGCTAATGGTAGCTTTTGTCCACAAACTTTCTTAAGTGCATACTTTTGACTTCATGTATGCCTATTGAATCTTAAGTTGTGGTTATGTCGTAATGTCTTACTGAAGTTGATACTTTTGCTGAAGAATTATGTTCTGTATGGTCGTGCTGGATAATCGATTAGCTTTTTTTCTTATTCTTGCCATTATATATATACCACAATGCTATTGCTTATGTTATGTACATCAGTATACTATACACTCCATCTTGCAAGATGAGGTGCAATCGATGAAGTGTTGTATTATCACTCCATCTTGTTTGTGACAGGATATGACCGCGACATTTTATTGTGTTAAAAACTTAGTTTAACCAAGATTATCAGCAGTTTTTCATGTACATCTATCTAGTAATGTTTAAAATGGGGTAAAAATCTGCCAATGCTCATCATTTCCCATTGCCTCGACATATACTAGTTACATAGGCACTAAATGAAAACAAATTATAACTCTGAATGAGAATGGTAGTTACAGAAAGCTAAAAGGTGTGATGAATGCATAACTAAGGGCTCATGAATGAACAAACCCTTGTTAAAAGCTACTCGTAATAATAAATACACGAAAAAAGGTCGTTGACCTCGATTGATAGTTTTACTTTGTATAACGATAATGGTGTTGAATGCATTAGGTTTATTGCGCTTTTAAAATGTTAAGTTTACATTCTTTTCCCAGGCTTAATATAGAGTGTCTTTAATTGCATTGAAATTGAAAAAAAAAAAAAAAAAAAAAAAGTCACAAAATTAAGGTCTATTGGTTAACAAACGTTACAATACATATACGATGCAAATCTAAAAGTACTTCTACAATATTTTGTTCTACTGAATCAATCACAACACTACAGAAAAACAACTTACCTGCACTAGATAATACAAACTAGTCGGTACCGCACATTGCGGCGATTGGTACCTTAAAATTAAATTTATTTATGATCAATTATGGGAAAAATAGTTACGACATCAATATAAATACATAACTTGACTATTGACAAGGGTGTGGATTATCTCCTACAATATAAAGATATTAAATGACGTAACAGATAATCCGTTGATTGCCGTAAAGTACCTTGATGATCGAAAGATGTGAATCGTAATTACTATATATATAATTTAGCGTGGAGAAACGACGCCAGTAACGTAGTTTTGGGCTCCCGCTGTTTTTCGGCCCGTTTTTTTACCTTGGTCCACTCTTCTTTTTAGCTTCTTTTGTAAGGATTGATACACGCAGCTTCTGGAAAATTATACGTGTCTTCTCTCTGGGCTTTTACCGGTAGTTGTGCAAACTTTCTCCCTGTCATTTTATCGGTAGTTGGGCAAATCCTAAAGATCGTTGTCCCGGCGAATCAAGAAGACATTAAGTTTGTGTATCTCTTGCTTATGGTTTATGTGTGGATGCTGCATATGCTTTTTTCTTTTTTCTTTTTTTTTTTGTTGTTTTTTTATGTGTGTGTCTGATTTGTGTCTTTAAGTATGAGAACTAAGAGTAAAGTTGTCCGTAGAAATAGTTGTAACCAACCGTTAGAGGGAGACGGGTCTGTTAGGGGTGATACTGGTGAAGGGTTGGGCCCTGGTGGTTTTACAGATGTGGCTACTGATTTAGATGCTAATAGCGGTAGTGGCTTTGTCATGATTGATACGCCGAGTTCGGTTTGGGAAAGTATAATGATCCCTGCGTGTGACGTTGCTGAATTCATGGATGCCGACGACTCCTTATGTTATACCGAAGCCTTGCATGACGGTTCTGTTACCAGGAACGGTGTTCCTGCTATGTCTACGAGATCTTCGAATGGTATATCGATTAATGAGCCTTCGCAGGGTTGTCAACGTAGCTTCCCGGATCCCACAAATGTCGCCGGAAAAGGAAAACAGAAGGTGGATGATGTGTCGCCGTCGACAATAACTGGTAGGGTATATTTTCTAATTGCGCTTTGTTCATATCTGTATTTTATTGATGTCTATAGTCTTTCTGACGCATTTTCCATTTGCAGGTTCGTGTCCTATGGATACATATGATCCAACGCATTCCGGAACTGGCCAATCTTCCGGTAATGTTGCGTATGTTTTATTTTTGATTTTTCTTCTTCTTTGTTTGTTAATGTTTACATTGGTTTTTATAATAATCGATTACGTGATGTTGTTGTGACAGCTGAGATTGAAGTAGGAAGTAGTAATGGTTTTGGTGCGAATACCATCGATGGCCAGTCGTAATCTTTCATTGATAGTCTTGCTTTAGATGTATCATCTGTTAGTATGCCTCAGTTTTTGTTTCTTTCATTTTCAGTTACTACGGCCGCCTGTGATACTTGCTATACATCTCAATCTTTGCGAGCGCATTCATCGACTACTTATGAATGTGAGCACAATGTATTTTCTTAGATCCTACATACAATGGTTTGTAGGGCATATTTTCTGATTGCGGTTTGTTCGTATCTATATTTTATTGATGCATATAGTCTTTCTGACCCGTTTTCCAGTTGCATGTTCGTGTCGCATGGATACATATGTTCCAACGCATTCGGGAACTGGCCAATCTTCTGGTAATGTTGTGTATGTTTTTATTTTTGATTTTTCTTCTTCTTTGTTTGTTAATGTTTTCGTTGGTTTTTATAATAATTGGTTACGTGACGTTGTTGTGACAGCCGAGATTGGAGTAGGAATTAGTAATGGTTTCGGTGCGAATACCATCGATGGTCAGTCATAATCTTTCATTCATAGTGTTGGTTTAGATGTATCATCTGTTCGCATGCCTCACCTTTTGTTTCTTTCATTTTCAGTTACTACGGCCGGCTGTGATACTTGCTATACATCTCAATCTTTGTGCGCGCATTCATCGACTACTTATCAATGTAAGCACAATGTCCTTTCTTAGCAGCTACATACAACGGTTTTGTTTTCTCGGCTTTGTTTATTTTTTTCCATTGTTTTCACAGTTGAATTTCACCCTCCTGCTACTGCACTTTCTAACTATAACGCGCATGTCCAACATACGGCCTCCACCGCCGGTGTCATTCGTCAAACGCTTGCCAATCCTATATCCAGTGCTAGGGGCGCGACACCTCACAGAAGAAAAAGGCGTCCGGCTGGAATGACACCTGCTACTATCCAGGAACACACAGGTACTATTGATTATGTCTTCTTTCTATGTGGATCTTTCTTTGTGCTTTTGTTTTGTGTTGTGGTTTGATTTTAACCTTTTTTGTTGTTGTTGTTGTTGTTGTTGTTGTGCAGGGCCACCAGATGCGTACGTGTTGTTGACCTTTGTTGTTGTTGTTGTTGTTGTTGTTGTTTTGCAGGGCCACCAGATGTGTACGTGTCTTTAGGGCCACGTAACAGAATCTGTCACCATTGCAAAGCGCTGTTTTGGTATGAAGAAAGGCTGAAACGCGCAAGCCGCATGTTTCCCAGCTACCATAGGTTTTGTATGGGTGGTCAAGTGGTTTTGCGCCGACAATCCGAATACCCTGCGTATATCAAACAGTTGTTCTCGGACCGGCACTTCATGGAGAATGTCAGAGCTTATAACTCAATGTTTGCTATGACTTCCTTAGGAGCTCAGATTGATGAATCAGTTAACAGAGGCCGTGGCCCGTACGTCTTCAAAATATCATGACAGATTTATCATTGGATAGGTGGCCTTTGCCCGCCTGAGGACACTGATCCGCGCTTCTTACAGTTGTATATCTTTGACACACAGAATGAAGTGCGGAATCGGCTAAGCCATTTTGACGATGGTGGTCAAACTTTAAGGCCGAAAATTGTTGATGGTATAATTCACATTCTGGACAGCAAGGGACCTGCTAACAGTTGAGGACATTCCTGAGTTCAAGATACGATTATTTGCAGTCAAGGGTTCGCGCCAACATGAGTTGCCTTCTGGGGATTCCATTGGGGCTATTGTTTACGAAGGAGGTCCCGATACAGGAACTGAATACGATATCATTATTCAGAAACGTGCCGGTGAGCCACAAAGAGTCAGTAAATTACACCCTTGCTATATGTCCTTTCAATTTCCGTTACTGTTTATTTTTGGAGAAGACGGGTTCCACGTTGGTTTGCGCTTATGGAACACGAGTACTCAAATGTTGGAAGAGAGCAAAAAGGTGTCCATGAAGATGTACTACGCGTATCAGTTGCATGATCGTTTTTAGGAATATAATCTAATAACAAGATCCGGGAGGCTGTTTCAACAATATGTTGTTACAGCTTATTGTAGTGTTGAACAATATCGATTGGATTTCATTCGGGAACACCAGAACGATATCAGAAACGATTATCTTTCTGGGGTATATGACGCGATTGCGCGGGGTGATTGGAATGGTTCCGATGTAGGAATGCGAACAATTCTTCCCGCATCATTCGTTGGTGGACCACGCTATATGTACAGCCACTATCTTGATGCACTTGCAATTTGCCGGGTTCATGGAAACCCTTCTTTCTTCATCACGTTCACGTGAAATGTTAGATGGCTAGAAATTGTAGAATATATGGAACAGTTTCCGGACGTCACTGTTGCTGATAGGCCAGATGTTGTTGACCGCGTTTTCGAACAGAAAATCCACCTTTTGATTACGTATCTCCGTGACGGGAGGCCCTTTGGATCAGTTGTAGCCAGTAATTTTTGATTTCTATTAGCATATACCTATACATAAATCTTTTACGTTATACCTGACTTACTTTTTCACTTAATTTCCCAGTTTTGTACACGGTCGAACTTCAAAAACGTGGCCTACCGCATTGTCATTTGTTGCTGTGGATACAAGAGTCTTCGAGGGTGCGTACAAATGCGGATATCGATCGATATGTATCTGCTGAGCTACCTGCGAGGGACATTGATCTGGAAGGTTATTGGATTGTTAGCGAGCTTATGATGCACGGGCCGTGTGGTGTGGCTAATAGATCGGCACCATGTATGAAAGGCACTGATACATGCACAAAAGGGTTTCCTAAACCATATGCCAAAGCCACGTCCATTGACAAAAGCGGGTACGTGCATTACCGTAGGCGACCTTGGGGCGATGTGACTACCAGTCAAAATGTTGAGCTAGATAATGGCTATGTTGTACCATATAACATGCTGCTTCTTAGAAGGTTTTATGCACACATCAATGTGGAATATTGTCAATGGACAATGCTGATTAAGTATTTATTCAAGTATATTTCAAAAGGTACGGATCGGATAGTCACACAGATAACAAGATCTATTGGAGACACACCTTCGATTAGCCAAGTTCCTGCAATCAGAATTGATGAAATAAAGAATTATCTAGATGCAAGATACGTAGGCCCGCACGAAGCCTGTTGGTGGTTGCTGGGATTCGATATTCACCACAGGGATCCGGCTGTGCAGATACTAGCTGTTCATCTTGAGAACATGCAGCGTGTAACTTTCAGAACAAACGAAAGTTTAGAATCTGTTGTCGAAAATCCGAGTAACAGGAAAACCACCCTTACGCAATGGTTAGATTTTAATGCTCGGTCAACACTTGGTCACCACCTAACATACCTAGACTTTCCTTCCGAATTCGTTTGGAATATTGTCCAGAAGTTTTGGTCGCCTAGACGAAACCTTAACAAGCCGTCGATTGGTAGGTTAGCGTATATACATCCCTGCGCTGGCGATTTGTTTTACCAAAGGCTTTTGCTGTGCCATCAGAAGGGATGTGCATCGTTCCGGGCTATACGTACAGTTGAAGGACGAGTTTATCCAACTAACAGAGCAGCATGTGAGGCAATGGGTTTATTGGCAGCTGACGGAGAATGGTCACTTGCTCTTTTAGAGGCATCTTTAACGGCTACAGCATCAGAAATACGACAACTGTTCTGTCAAATTCTCATCTTTTGTGATGTTGCTAATCCAATATCTCTTTGGAATAGACACTGGAGGCTTATGAGTGACGATATACCCAGAGTGTTGTTGCAGCTGCTGCACATGCCTGAAGTTAACTTGACTGACGAAGAACTTCAAGGTGGGATTCTGTACGAGTTAGAAGGTATTCTTAGGTTCCATGGAAAATCGGTTACGGACTTTGGTATGCATCTCCCTGTGCGGCGCCTGCTCGAGATTCTACGAAATAGAACAATCATGGAAGAACGAAGCTATGATACAGAAGCTATGGCCACTGAAAGGGATCGACTGGTGCCAAATCTCAATACTCAGCAACGACAACTGTTTGATACCATTGTCGAAGGGGTTAGAAATAACAGAAAGGAACTAATTTTCGTGTATGGATACGGTGGAACTGGAAAGACTTTCGTGTGGAAAAGTATAATTTACACACTCCGAGCGCAGCGGAAGATAGTTCTTGCAGTGGCTTCTTCTGGAATCGCTTCGCTCCTGTTGCCATCAGGCCGTACTGCTCATTCAAGGTTCAACTTACCGCTAGATGTGACAAATGAGTCTATGTGCACCGTAAAAAAAATACTCAGCTGGCTGATCTACTTATACAGGCAGACCTCATAATTTGGGACGAGGCGCCCATGAACGACCGTAAATATTTTGAGGCTCTCGAATGGACCTTGCGAGATCTATTAGATAGGCCAACGGCTGTCTTTGGCAACAAGTCACTGTTCCTAGGGGTGACTTTAGACAAACTTTACCAGTAAAGAAAAAAGCTACGAAACAACAAATCATTTCTTCGTGTATCACTGAATCCTATCTTTGGAAACACTTCAAGGTTCATTTGTTGACAGAAAATATGCGACTGACGAGGATCCAGGCATCTCCCCAACAGCTGCATGATACCGCATCATTTTCCAGATGGTTGGTAGACGTAGGGAACGGTGTTATTGGTGAACCAGATGAAACAGATCCTAAAGATAGTTCATGGATACATATACCTGAAACGTACCGCATTCCAGATACTAATGACGAGAGGATGCAACTTACACGGTTTATATATCCTGACACTATACTTCAATCACCAACTGCCGAGGCCTTGCAAGAAAGGGCCATTATTTGTCCCAAAAATGAAATCGCCGACGCCATTAATTCAGATGTCCTGCAGATGTTGTCTGCCACCAGCCATATATATGCAAGTAACGATGATGCTATACCACGCAGAAACGACGGAGGAGCCACGGAATTGCTATATCCACCAGAGTACCTTAACACACTTTCATTCACTGGAATTCCACCACATAACCTTGAACTGAAAAAAGGGGCACCTGTTATGTTGCTCAGAAACTTGAATTTGGCTGGGGGCCTTTGTAATCGCACGCGCATGATCGTAACACAGATGCTTGCTAAGGTGATCGAGGTGAGAATTGTTACCGGTACTCGCATGTTGCAGAAAGTATTTCTTCCTCGGATCATGTTGTTTAACAGAGACGAGCACCTGCCATTTATATTTAAAAGGAAGCAGTTCCCGATCAAAGTATGTTATGCAATGACCATCAACAAGAGCCAGGGCCAGTCACTGAATAAGATAGGCGTCTACTTACCGGAACCTATATTTGGTCACGGACAGTTATACGTAGCACTTTCAAGAGCCACGTCTCCTGAGGGGTTGAAAATCCTCATCAAAGATCAGCCTAACAGACCGTCAAATACAACAAAAAATATCGTCTACAGGGACTTTTTAGAAAACATTC
Source organism: Artemisia tridentata subsp. tridentata (assembly GCA_021014915.2). Classification (NCBI taxonomy): domain Eukaryota; kingdom Viridiplantae; phylum Streptophyta; class Magnoliopsida; order Asterales; family Asteraceae; genus Artemisia; species Artemisia tridentata. The sequence continues at coordinate 137,216,439 of CP139508.1, read as the reverse complement.
TCAGAAACCAGGTCTTCTTCATAACAAATACATCACCCATGTTCTTTGCTGTTTTCATGTTCGTGTTTACTCATACGAGCCGAATACAGACACAGAATAAGCTTCTATTGCCATTTACCTTATATGCAGCTTTGATACACATAATATGTTCTTTTAACCCTTGCAAATTGTGTCTTTCTTAGTTATATTTTTACAGATTTTGTCGCCAATTGCTAAAGCCCAGGTCAGTGAACCCATATAGGGTCTGATATGTTCTTTTAACCCTTGCGGATTGTGTCTCTCTTAGTTATATTTTTACAGATTTTGTCGCCTATCGCTAAAGCCCAGGTCAGTGAACCCATATAGGGTCACATGCATTCTACTGGCATGCCTATACTGACGAGAAATTGTCCACATATTTTTCTACATTTGACTTCACAGTTACATGTGCAGCCCTATAGAGAAGAAAATAGACCTAGCCTTTTATTATGTTCTAAGAATGGATACCTTCAGAGACTTCTTTGGCGTGTACTTTCGAAAGCCTAGAAAGACGACCGGCGAGTGCTTCACAGACTATATCCATTTACAGAGACCACAACCATGTATCTGTTTCCATGTAGTACCAATATATTTTTCGGACTAAGGTAAACTTATAGTAGGCTGGCCCCCGTTAACACCAACTATGATGTGGTGGTTACTTGGACACGGTTCATCGCCTATGCATTTTTCTTAATAACTACCTTTTGTTACTTATTTCGGGCATTTATATATGATCTCATTTATGATTGCGTTGCTATGGTACAGGAAAATGTCGCATGATACTACGTTAGCAGCCATAGCAAAGTCTGCAGGAAAAAGACCAGCTACAGATCTTGAGATTGTTGGAGTGGCTAATCTGAAACCATCAGACATAGGAAAAGCCATACGCATGCGGGTGTATCATAAATGGACACTCACATCCACCAGGAGAGCAAAGCAGCCGACTCTCAGTGTCATATTACTTGACCAACAGGTGATGTTAGCCTGCACAGCCTCTCCTAATGCACATTACATTAGCCAACCTTCATATCTGTATTCCTCTGTCGTATTATAGGTTCATATCTGTATTCCTCTGTCGTATTATAGGGAGGCGCGATACAGGAAAATGCAGAAGGCCGCGAGCGGGCCAGATTTGACAACATTCACGAGATGAATGCTACATACACAATTACCGGATTCGGGCTGCTGGATACAAAAAAATGGATGCAGACGTTGCCCAATCACTTCACCTTGGTACTAGGAAGACTCACAGATGTTCAGCGGTATAATGGAAACGGATTCCCACTACATCATTTCAACTTTGCATCATACAATGAGTTACCTCAGCGTGCAGACAACAACACTGCCATACTAACAGGTACATACCAGTATTACTGTCAATCACCCATTAAAAAATTGTATAACCGCACATTGTATCGCTGCAGATTACATAGGTTGTGTCCTTTATGTTGGTGACGTGCGTGAACCCAGGGGCGCCAGTCAAAAGCAAGTTGTCTGGAGGGATATCGTACTCCGTAACCTAGAGTAAGTCGTACGAACTCCTTTTGAATAACAACCATTCTGAATGACAATTCACTAGCATGTTTATCCGTATGCAGAGGAGAAACTGTGAGATTCACCCTCTGGAATGAAAAAGCCAGAGCCTTCGACACTAATTCCTACGAAAAGGACCCGAAACCAACTGTCATGGCGGTCAGTTCGTGATGGGTAAAAACATACGCAGGTAACATCGTTGCCACATACCCACATCTGAAACAAATTAACATGATAGTTTCTAACAAAGGCCTGAACAAATGCAGGGTTGCAGCTTTCCAGCACTCCCGCAACTTACTACTATCTGAACCCTCCTATTCCTGAAACTGATTATATCCTAAGCATGTGAGTTGATCCCGACTTCTTTTAATGCTATTTGGTATATCTTTTTATAACACATATTTACTTTTCAACTTAGTTAGTGAATTATTTAATAGATAATTATAGCTGATTTCGGTCCAGTAGTCGTTTCCTAAACCTCATCAGTCTAACCTGCAATATCCTTATAGGTACGATCAATTGGTGCCGCCACCGGTGATACAAAATGTGCGCACTTACCGGTATGATAACATGGAGGATGAAAAGACAAGAAACAGGGTCACAATAGATGAGCTTCTACGAGAGGATCCTAGGAACCAAACGGTAAGTAGTTCTATCAAATTTAAAACCGTAAAAAACCTATAAGAATACTAATGTTTATATATTAGTTGTCCCAAATCTATCTGCGGCATTTTCTTCCTCATAGTACTCGCGTACTTTAGTTCCATTGCAACCTAAATCAGTTGCAGGGGTCAATATGTAATGTGTTGCCGTGTTTTAGCTTCATTTTGTGCCTTTCTTATAGCAGCAATAAGGAACTTAACTTCTTAGAATGATTAAATTAGGTTACATCCATAAGTAATTTCTATTAAGATTTATTTTGAAGTTTACATGTTAAACGTAGTTCTGAAACATCTGGCCATTTAGTAAGTTGTAAACGATGTGCCGATGTGTTACCTTATTTTGCAGTTCCACATGTAAAATGTTTATCAAAATGTTTATAGAAAATTAGAAAATGTAAATAGTTGAAAACAAATAAAAACTAGAAAGACAAGAATAGTTTTCAAAATACCAACTGAACCGTGCGGAAAGTTATGCTTATAAGTTATAGCTTGATGAAATCATGGTATTGTAGTGATAGTTATACTTGGATATCGTAATTTATCTTCGTCCTATTGGTCACGAGACATGTCGATGAAAATCATACAGACGATGACCTAGGTCCTTTTATATCTATTTCATTGATGAAGCGAAAAGTGTACCGCTTTTAGGGGGTCATTTAAGCCCTAAATCGTATTTATTTGATCAAATATTGCCCTAAATCGTTCCTTTTGTCATTTTAGGTACTTTGGAGAAGAAATCTGGAAAAGGAAGCATTTTGGACGTTTTTGGAGCATAAAAGTGAAGAAAACGACAAAGTCTTCAAAGTTGCTGGAAAAGTACACTTGACGGCGTCAAGTATTGTTCCAGACGGCGTCATGGCTTGGCAAAAGAGGTGGATATGAAAAAATACACGTGACGCGCCAGAGAGTTTTGCAATGGAAGTCTGACGGCGTCACCCTTTAAGGTGATCAAGGCCATCACGGTTTAAGTTAAAGAGAGACGGCGTCAAGCACTAATCTGACGGCGTCAACCCTTGATAGGCCAGAGCGGATTTTAGAGGATTAAAGAGGGACGGCGTCAGGAAGACCATCCGGGAACCCTAGCCAAGGCGAGGTGACGGCGTCACCTCCTACAATGTGACGCCGTCAGCCACTAAACTCTATATATAGTTTTGCAATTTTTATTCATAGTGTGCAACTTTGTGAGGAGAAACCCTAAGATGAATTTTCTGCCATTTTTAAGGGTTTTATACCCTTGGATCTCCCATGTTTAATTGAAGATAAGTAATCACTTAATCAATCAATATGTCTATGTGTTGTTTGATTATATCTTGTTCTTGTCTTTTAATTAACATGCTAGGCTAGATTTATCTTGTGTTTGCTTAGATCTAATGAAACCTAACTATTGATTATTGGTTATTAGTGTGTTATTAATTGTATTGGATGATTGTTTATCGATGTTAGGCTTAAGAAAACTGGCTAACTTCCTATACGGTAATTTGCTTGAACGTCTTAAGAAACATGAACCAATGCGTACTAAGGTTTTTATGGATGTATTTAATGCATGAGTGAATTCTAGTGATCCCATGTTAGGAGCTTCTTAGCCGGCTCGACATAGGAGTGAATTAGGAGCTTGTAGAGTTGGGGAAGTACGTACGCCACCCCACGATTGGTATTAAGGAATACACCCGTCATCCACGCAATTAATACACACTAATCAACCGGTAAAAGATAGTTAGGGAGTAAGGAAATCTAAGTAAACACATTTCTCTCCATATAAGTTCCACGACCCTTTTCATTTTCAGTTACTTTATTTTATTTGCATTTGTAGTCATTTGGGTTAGTTGACTAGCAACTAATTCCGCCCACTCCTTCAAACCCGAGATTTTACTTGCTTTCATAAAAATATAAAAACACAAAAAGAATCTTCCCTCACCCTTAGACCTATTAGAGTAGTTTTTCAATCCTAACGACACTATTCCCCTAGAGAACGATCAATCCCCCGGTACTTGCCACTTCACTATACTACATCGGTCAGGTACACTGCCTGGTGGGGATTGCAAGCCTCTTGAGATCCCTCGAGAGGTAAAACCTATTGTAAGGTCGCAAAACCACGCATCAAGTTTTTGGCGCCGCTGCTGGGGAATAGTTATTGTTTAGGTTAAATTTTTATTTTATTAGGTCTACTCACTAGATTCCTTTCTAGTGAGATTTTTATTTTATTTTTCTAGATTTTCTTTAGTCTATCTTTTTTCTTCGTTTCTTTGTTCGTAACCATTACCATCCGACATCATGGAAGGTGGTAATATCCTCGATCCCAACAACCCACCACCACAACAACACCCCACCTCCTAGAGCCCGTACCTTAGGAGACTACTCCCGTCCTAGCCACCATGGCTATCGAAACACCATTGAGCTCACTCAAGGAGCCAATGTCACTCCCTTGCGATCCGACACCATCCGGTTGGTGCAAAGCGGATGCGCATTCCATGGACTTCGTTCCGAAGATCCTAATCAACATCTCAAGGACTTTCTCAAAATCGTTGATTCTATAGACCTTGATGCTGCCACTCGAGAGACGACCCGACTGCGTCTCTTTCAATTCTCTCTGCGGGACCAAGCTAGTCAATGGCTAGAGCGTCTACCCGCATGATCCATCACCTCTTGGGATGATCTCACCACTCGTTTCCTCGCTCAGTTTTTCCCACCAGGAAGAACTACCAAGTTAAGGAATGATATCTTGATGTTCCAACAACATCAAGGCGAAACCCTCTACGAGGCGTGGACTCGATTCAAGGACTTACTCCAAAAAGTCCCTCACCATGGCATAGAACTTTGGATCCAAGTCCAAATCTTCTATGACCACATCAATCTCTCCACGAGGCAAACCATTGACCAATCGGCTGGTGGTAAGCTACGTGATCTAAGTGCGGAACAATCATGGGCTCTCCTAGAAGATCTTGCTCTTTATGACAACGAAAGTTGGAGTGATCCCCGTGATTTGAATAAAACGGTCAAGGCAATATCTTTGCCTTCGAACAATCCAAGCACTTCCGACCGTAGGATCATAGAACTTGAAGACCAAGTCAAGTTTCTTATGAAATCCTACGAGGCTCCTAAACCTTCAAGCCAAGTGAACAAAATCACTTCTTCATGTGAATTATGTAGTGGTCCCCACGACACTCGTGATTGCGTGGAACTCCCCGAACAAGCTTTTGCGGACTACGCATCCTCGCGTACCGACGGAGCGGGAGACAAGTGGTACACTTTCAAACCCGAGCCAAACCCCTACGGTGATTCATACAACCCCTCATGGAAAAATCACCCAAACCTTAGGTGGAAACAAAACCAAAACGCACAACAAACCAATTCTTCCAACCCACCTAATCGTTTCCAATCAAGCGGTTCATCCCCAAACCGTACTTTCAATAACAATCCTTCCAACAATTATGGTAGTACCAATAATCTTGAAGGATTGATGTCCAAATTTATGGCATCTCAAGAAGCTCGGATAGCTAGATTCGAATCCGAATTCAATTAACAACAAACGGAGATGACCAATAAAATTGACAACTTATTGAAAGCCCTCAATAACCAAGTGCTATCACCTCCACATAAGGACGCTAGGAACACAAATAGCGGACCCCAAGTAAAAGACCCCTCTTCATCCAAACACGTCCACTTCGTCAACATTGTCACTATCAAACCAATTGATAGGAATGAGGATAATAGTGAACCTGAGGATGAGGTTAAGAAAGTCGAGGTTGATAAAGAAGTTAGGAAAAGTGAGATTGAAGAAGTAGATGATGATGAGGACTACTTCAATAGGCTACCCACTAAGGAAGAGCGCGCATATCATACAGACTTATTCGATGACCCCGAGACACCATACTTCCTAGGTAGACCAATTATAAAAATTGGCGACCCTTCTAATCTCAACATACCATGCAACATCGGGCATTTGCATGTGTGGAAAGCTTACATCGACCTTAGATCGCCCATAAACATCATGACTAGAGCCCACTACAACTTGATAATGAAAAATCAACTTGGGTATAGGATGTTCCCTGATAAGGGTTGGATGAGTAACTTCACGGGAAGAGTTAAGGGATTACCGGTTTATGTAGGAAACTTCACCTATGTCACCGAATTTGTAATTGTAGAAGATATCCGCCCAATAGTCGATGCATGCTTAACTCAAGTAGTTTTTGGAAAACCATTCGTTGAGGTCTCTAGAATGACTTATGAACCTTCCTTAGGGATAGTCAGATTTAGTGATGAGACCGATGAGGTAAACTACCAAATGCCATATAAGATAGAGCAATTCCAACACTTGTCAAATGTTGAGAAGGAGCTTAAGCAAGCGGTCTACTATAGGAATGATGAGGATAGAAATAAAGGAGTAGACTATGTTATGGAAAGGATATCTGGTTTCTACAAGGATTGTTTGAAATTAGGACCGGAATATAAAACCGGAAATGAGAATGGCCTAGAAACCGTGACCAATGATGGAATCACGTAATGTACGTGACTTTGAGTCTAGCTACAAGACTCGTTAATAAAGAAAAGCGCTTCTTGGGAGGCAACCCAAGCTTTATTTGCTTTGTGTGTTTATTTATTTGTTTGTTTGATTTTATTTGTTTCCGTATGTATGTTTAATTTTTATTATTATTGATTCATGTTCAAAAGTAAATTGTGAAAATGCTTTATCTTGTTTTTAACTTCGTCTTAACTACATATAAAGGTATTTTGCAAAAGTTAAGTGTAAGGGAAATCCAAATCGGTTTATTAGAACAAATGAACATGAATCGTAACAATAATAAATTAACATACATATTAGTAATTGTTTGAGTCAAATGCTTGTATCGAGTCATAATGATGTTTTGCAGGAATTCCAGGAAGTAAGGTATAGGTTTTTCCAGAAATTTTCAGAAAACTTAACATGAGAATTCTGTTAGATCATTTCTGACGGCGTCAGGCCTTACAACCTGACGGCGTCAGGTTTTAATTTTCTGAAATTTTTGAAAGTTTTGTTTTCATAAAAAGTTTTTATTAAATCTATAACTTATAAACTCCAGGAATCTGCAAAATTATCATTCCACAAGCATTATATCCTTATATAGATTTATCCCGCCGTTGTTATGCAGGTTTTCGTGTTTGTTTTCTCAGGTTTAACAGGTTATTTTGGACAAGGAAATGTATGTGGAATCAAGCTTTTGGCGATGCTTTAGTCTTGGAGCTTCTACATTTTATTGGAAGAAGATCTAACCATGTTACCTCTTTATCCACCAAACGAATCAGGGGAGTATTTGATTTCATTCTTTTACCTTATTTACTTTTACATCTTGTTATTCGAACATTGGGGACAATGTTCATCTTAAGTGTAAGGGGGGGGGGGGGTAAAGTACGATACTTTAGAGAATACAAGTGCACTTGATTTTTGTTTGTTTAATGGTAGATGTGTAATAAAACTGAGAGAAATACCTGTTAGGGCAATTTTAGTGCCAAATTTAAATTTTTTTACAACATATAGGAGTGAAACTTTGATCTTAATGAGCGTCTCACGGATAAGAGTTATATGACTAGCACAAAACCGTACGACTAAAATTTTTTTCCACCCCCAAATATGTGAGGTTCGCCCCTAGAATTGGTAGGAAAAGCATTTATGCTATGATGTGTGTACCGGTAGCACTTAGATTCTAGAACTTGCGTTAGGACCATTCCGAGGCCACAAGTGAGACTACATTCGTGTAGATAGATTTACTACATGATAAGAGGCATTAGGATTAACCCATTGTTTTACACCTGTGTTTTTGTTATAATTACTTTGGCTACATTGGTCAAGTAATTCTCCCACACCCTTTGCGTTGTGCTCATTTTTAGTACACGATACCCCTAGTACACCCCTCAGAGCCTATCTTTTCGTTTCTAACTTTAAGCATTTTACTTAAAGTAAGAATTTGTTTACACCCCACTTAAATGTACACCCAAATCGCCTTAGCCTACCTTGTATGCACTCATTTTTAGTGCATTATTGTGACAACATTTGTTTAAACCCCAAGTTAATTATCTAATTGATTACATGGTTGCTAAGTCGAGTCATATCCTTGTACATATTGTTTTGGGACGATTGAGACTCATGGGTAAAGTACTAGTGTAATGGAGTAATGGGGAAGAACAACATTATTACCCCCATATGTGCTAAATATTTTAAAAGTACTCCAAGTGTTTCGATTATCTTAATTCGAGTCATTAGAATAGTTATTTGTAAAGTTATGTAAAAATTCAAGTGTAAGGGGAATACAACGCCCCTATGATGTATTATTTTGGATGGTAGGGCAAGAGTGTATGAAAAAAAAAAAAATCGAAAAAATCAAGAAAAATACAAAAAAATGAGAAAAAGAAAAGTAGAAAAAACATACGGACTACCATCCCGTTTCATTTTATGTTTTTTTTATGTTTTTGTTAGTTTGTTTTTAGCTTAAGTCGAGTCTAGTCTTGGCTTAGCAACGCCATATTGTACATGTAATTAATCAAGATCTTTAACTCGCCACCAGTAAAATATCCTTTATCCAACAAAATCGTGTTTATCATATCCCTACACCTCACGTTATAACCCATGTAAAAGCCCTCTTTGATAGTTTATCTTAGGTGCTTACGCCTAGTGGAGAAGGTTTTCGATCCTTTCCTAAGCCTATGGTAATCTATTTGCTATGACTGGTAGTGAGAGATATTATCCGTTTTCATTTATGAGATATACTTTTATGACACCTGAGAGATGTGAGTATCTAAACACTACTTGTGAGGTGCTAGTTTGTAATCTCCGTGCTTATTATGATTAAAGTGGAATGACTATTTGTTGTAATTACTTTTATATTAGCATTAAATGACCCCTAACCTGTATTTTGATTAGAATAAAAGCGCATTTGCTTGAGGACAAGCAAATCTCAAGTGTAAGGGTATTTGATGAAGCGAAAAGTGTACCGCTTTTAGGGGGTCATTTAAGCCCTAAATCGTATTTATTTGATCAAATATTGCCCTAAATCGTTCCTTTTGTCATTTTAGATACTTTGGAGAAGAAATCTGGAAAAGGAAGCATTTGGACGTTTTTGGAGCATAAAAGTGAAGAAAACGACAAAGTCTTCAAAGTTGCTGGAAAAGTACACTTGATGGCGTCAAGTATTGTTCCAGACGGCGTCATGGCTTGGCAAAAGAGGTGGATATGACAAAATACACGTGATGCGCCAGAGAGTTTTGCAATGGAAGTCTGACGGCGTCACCCTTTAAGGTGATCAAGGCCATCACGGTTTAAGTTAAAGAGAGACGGCATCAAACACTAATCTGATGGCGTCAACCCTTGATAGGCCAGAGCGGATTTTGGAGGATTAAAGAGGGACGGCGTCAGGAAGACCATCCGGGAACCCTAGCCATGGCGAGGTGACGGCGTCACCTCCTACAACGTGACGCCGTCAGCCACTAAACTCTATATATAGTTTTGCAATTTTTATTCATAGTGTGCAACTTTGTGAGGAGAAACCCTAAGACGAATTTTCTGCCATTTTTAAGGGTTTTATACCCTTGGATCTCCTATGTTTAATTGAAGATAAGTAATCACTTAATCAATCAATATGTCTATGTGTTGTTTGATTATATCTTGTTCTTGTCTTTTAATTAACATGCTAGGCTAGATTTATCTTGTGTTTGCTTAGATCTAATGAAACCTAACTATTGATTATTGGTTATTAGTGTGTTATTAATTGTATTGGATGATTGTTTATCGATGTTAGGCTTAAGAAAACTGGCTAACTTCCTATACGGTAATTTGCTTGAACGTCTTAAGAAACATGAACCAATGCGTACTAAGGTTTTTATGGTTGTATTTAATGCATGAGCGAATTCTAGTGATCCCATGTTAGGAGCTTCTTAGCCGGCTCTACATAGGAGTGAAGTAGGAGCTTGTAGAGTTGGGGAAGTACGTACGCCACCCCACGATTGGTATTAAGGAATACACCCGTCATCCACGCAATTAATACACACTAATCAACCGGTAAAAGATAGTTAGGGAGTAAGGAAATCTAAGTAAACACATTTCTCTCCATATAAGTTCCACGACCCTTTTCATTTTCAGTTACTTTATTTTATTTGCATTTGTAGTCATTTGGGTTAGTTGACTAGCAACTAATTCCGCCCACTCCTTCAAACCCGAGATTTTACTTGCTTTCATAAAAATATAAAAATACAAAAAGAATCTTCCCTCACCCTTAGACCTATTAGAGTAGTTTTTCAATCCTAACGACACTATTCCCCTAGAGAATGATCAATCCCCCGGTACTTGCCACTTCACTATACTACATCGGTCAGGTACACTGCCTGGTGGGGATTGCAAGCCTCTTGAGATCCCTCGAGAGGTAAAACCTGTTGTAAGGTCGCAAAACCACGCATCATTCATCTTACTATTTTGTAGTACTCGAATAGAAGTTAATGTAAAAAATTTCATTGTTATAGGCTTATAGATGTATTCTTAAATTTATTTGGAAAGAAGATGTATGGTGTCTAATATTCTATTACATATGTGTTTCTCTGTGCTCCGACCCTTTGTGCCTAGCATGTGTTTTTTTTGTTGTTTAGTTGTTTGTTCATATTTTGTTGATTTGTATCTTTAAATATGATTCTTGCCAAATATCAACACAAACTATTTGATCTAAAACTACTTTTTGCAGAATGTTAGATTTACAGTCATTGCAACTGTTGTAGAAGTTGTCGGTGGGAAACCGTGGTTCTTCACAGATGCCATGATTGTAGACGCAAAATCTTTGACGATCGCCCACATGAGCATTGTCAGTTACCAGATCCAAGAGAGCCAAACGATTACAGGTACAGATAACAAAAAATGATCTATAAACAACACAGATCCAGACAATAATTTTCCAAAAAAAGGGCTTTTATACTGTCTGATCAACTTACCTGTGTTTATTACCTATGCAGCTACTGCTTTAGGTTATTGATTTCTGACAATAGTGGAATGTTAACATTAACATGCTTTAGCAATGAAGCACATTCAATAGTAACAAAATGCAGCAAAGTTGTGTCAGAAGAAGGTTACACAGACCCGTATACATTCCCACCACATCTGACAGCCCTGGAAGCAACCGTTCATTTGTTTCAGCTCCACTTCTCAACAGAGTCTACGAAAGAAAACCAGGTCTTTGTGCTTGATCCAGTGATGGAGACCGGCCCACAGTTACTCCTACCACGTGAAGAGACCCTTTCTGTCAACTCAACAATCCAGCAACCGCCTAATGAAAAGCTCTTGCTAACAGGACCTGAGGCCGACTCAGCAGTTGAAAAAGGTTGTAATTTGACTAGCTGATCTCTTTTTCGTATGCTCGCTCACTTTTTCATCCATCATAATTGACTAAACTATGTCAGGTACTACCTACGAACTTCCAATTACCCCTGCTTCAGCTAAAATTTTGCAAGCATCTACTCTTGTAACTGTAGAAACTGCCGGCCATTTGCAGGAGCAAGCGAAAAAGACCCAAGTACCAAGAACCTCTGCTTGAAGACGCCTGTTGATAGATGACACGCGACAGGATACGGGCAGCACAACTAAGAAAACAAAACCACCCATTCGTAAATAACCGAAGTACCACACTCAAAGTGGACAATCATCATGTTATTCCATATGATGTTGTCAATGATCTTAAGGAACAGTATTAGGTTGAGAACATGTTTTGGATCTTTTTATCAGTTTATGTTGCACGACACTGATGTGTTTTATGTTCCCTGCCTTTTATTTAGACCAAATATGTGTTTTTGTTGCAAATTAAGTATTACTGAGTTTATGTTTGCAGCAACATTTTTATTTGGCTAGATGAAGGTTAATTTTTTAAACGTTTTGCTTATGTAAATTTGTACTAGCTGTGAATACGAAGAACGAATCGCTGCCTCGCCGCAACGTGGCAGCTCGCAGCTGTCCTCGTTTATACAAAATTGATGTAGGGTATGTTTGGCAAAATTAGTTGTCAGCTGTATGCTGTAAGCTGTAAACTGTAAGCTGTAAGCTGCAAAGCTGTTAACATGAGCTACAAGCTGTATTTTTTTTTCAATAAAAGTGTTTGGTAGGTTAGCTGTTAAATGCAAATATAAGATGTAAAATGACATAAAAGGACATATTTATAATTGTAACCAAATGTTTAGAGGGTATATCAGTAATTTAAAGTTTTAACAGCTCCAAGATGTGTAAAAAGCTTCATTAATCAGCTTTTCATTTAGGAGCTATTTGTTTGAAATAAAAGCTTGAAGTCAATGTATCCAAACAGAGCTATTTATTTTAGAGAAGATTATTTTTTAACAAAAAGCTAACAACTCCTCCAAATAGCCCCTACCAAACAGGCCCGTAAAATGATATCAAGTTCGTCATCTCGACTCAAACATGCACAAATTTGATCACCTCTCATTTTTTTTTATTTTTATTTTTTTTGAAAGGCTGATCACCTCTCATTTTTATACTTTAGATACTAATATAATAAACATTTTTATTACTTACTAAAATTTCAAAATTGTAACTTCAATTTAATTATGATTAAAAGACATTCATTTCACAATTAACTAAAATAAATGATAATAATGCAAATATTCATATTTGTAACCTTTATTATTTTGAGTTAAAGCAACTTAAATTTTCATTACCATAACATACATTTTTATTATCATTGTAATTAAGGGTGCAAACGAGCCGAGCCAAGCTCGAGCTTGACAAGGTTGAACTCGACTCAAAAAAAAAAATTAGGCTTAAGCTCGGCTCGATAGCTCGTCAAGCTTTAACCATCCAGGCTTGAGCTCGGCTCGATTCAGTTTCGAGCAAAGCTCGAGCTTTGCTTGAGAAGCTCGAATATATGAATATATGAATACATGATTACACATTTACACCTGATGCCACACATTCAAGAGTCAAGAAGACCATATCTAATGTTATCACCTTGTCCCACTAATTATAACAACCGCGATTTTCTAGGTCCTTACTCAAAATTTGAAACTCAAAATAATTTATTTTAGAAGTTACATATTTCTTTTGTGTATAACTCGTAACTAAACTGCACGAATTGAGAGAACGATACCAAACACGTACTGACACCACATTAGTAATAGTTCAAATTTTTAATTAATTTTCTGTCACACCCCCAAATACCTGATTTGCAGCGGAATGGAATACCTGGGGCACGACTAACATAGCATCACAGTTGCAGTTATATTGAACGACCTAAAGTGTCGTTTTAAAAGTACATCGTTTGATTTCATAAAACATTCAGAGTTTACAAAAGATAGTTTAAAGTGCATATAAATACAAGTGAGACGCGTCGTCACCGCGACTCTATGATATGTCCACATGCAGGCCATGATGCGAATGCTTTAATTACCTGAAAATACATTGCTAAAACGGTCAACAAAAATGTTGGTGAGAATCATAGGTTTATGTAAATGACAAGTCTGTACAGTAACCACAAGTATAAAGTGAAATGACAAGAATGCTACATAAAAATCATACATTGGCTCTTAAGCTCATGACCCCGAAACTAGACTGATTATGAAGGCCCCACCAGAGTGTTTTGCCAGACACTCTGAATCTGATATTAAATGAAATGCATCCGTTTGACCTGGTTGGATCTACCAACCCGGATGGAGGAGTCACCCTCAATAGATCTATTCACTCACCCTCGCTTACTACGTAATTAACGGTTCATGATAAATAAAAGGGGACTTTAACATCGCAATGAGGTAACTTAAGCAATGTAAATAAATTTGATACTTTGGTCCGTATGAAAAATGGTGCAATGTATTCTCCCCCGCAAGTTTAGAAATGAAAATATAAATTGAAAACGGGGTTATGAAAACTCACCTGATGCAATAGTTATGATGACAAAAGTGGGTACACTGAAATGAGGCACGATCTCTAACCGCAACCTAATATGAATGATATGATCTAATGTAAGTCATGAAATGATGTTACACATGCAAATACGTATGTTACCGATACCACTCGTGAAATTTGGAAATAATGTTTATCGTCGAAAAATATATTTTTGACGTCTTGTTAAGTTATAAAACACTTTACGCGTATATATGTTGTAACGGCCTTCTACGATAGTCGTTTGGTGATTTATCGAAAAATAGAGTTTTTCGTCGCAAACAAAACACTTTGATAAATTTCTGAAATTGATTAAGTAGCCTCGCAAAGCTAGTCGTAAGTTGGTGAATATTGAGTGTTAGAAAACGATCTCCGTAGTTTTAGAAAGCTTGTAACAATATCTTAAATTTGTAACACCGAAATTTCTTCCATAGGAGTCCCGATCATAAAGAAAAATAATCGTCAAGTTAGATAGTCGACTAAATTTGCTATTTTTGTGTAGTTTTCAGGTATATTTGAAAGGTCGTGTTTTACTCGTTACAAGTCCGGTTGACGAACGGCTGGTCAATTTAGAAAATTGGCCGGGAGTACTTGATTTTACTTCAAAGGGTTAATGTCTCAAACTGACTCGATCATTGAGAAAAATGGCTCCAAACTTGGTTACTTGCAAAAACAGTTTTACACTTAGAAACATTTTTAATAAAAAGCTGATAAAAATGTGTTGTGAACGTCGGGTTTCAAACGCTGGTATCTCGGTCGTTATAAGCTCGTTTTCTACGTTCTTTATGTCTTCGGCTTCGTATTACAGTGAACTAATAGATTTTTGATATGTCGGCTCATCTAGTTCGCGTTCAACGCCTCGTTTTAACTATGGAAAATCGTGTAACAGCCCACTATTTTTTAGAAATATTGTTTTCGTCGTCAAACTTTGAATTAACGTATCTTTCTCGTCGTAAGCTCGTTTTTTGTGACAAATGGTAATTTTCACCCTAATATTTTAATAATAAATTTTGATTTATTATTACACAACTGTTAAACTAAACAATTATGTGTTTACATATTTATTACGGGAAGCAAACCAGCAGTAGTGTGCAATAACTCACCAAAACTATTTAAACTTATCAGTAAAAGTGAATTTATCACTTCCTGACAATTTCGGACCCTAACATAACAAAAACGAGAGGTTATCTTGTTTTTCTGAAAAACTGACAGCACACGCGTACCGACACAATTTTAGTAAAGGTTGAACTTTAAAATTTATTTTTAGGAATCAACAAATTTATTTTACATCAGTTTTGTAAAAAACGACTCCAGAATTTTATTTTCACGTTTATGTGAAAACGAGGTGCCATAATTTTACCTCAACTAAGCGGAACACGGGGTATACACAATACACTCTAAAACTCAAAACAAACAAATAACTATCTCTCTATTTTCGGTCAACACATACATTGGATACCCACACTCTTTTCTTTTGGTCGACCCATGTGAGACCTACTCTATCTCTTTTCCTAATTTTTTTCTACTGTTCGACCTTCACCACAAGAAAATGAGATTCCTCTGCCACAATCTTATCTTCCATCACCATCAACATGAACAACTGTAGAACCTTTCTTGCCTTCCCAAGAGCATCGAGACCCAAACCCGCTCCTCTTGAGCCGAATATTATTTAGTTCGAGGCATGGAAGGGAGAGTTAACCAAAAATGGCAACACTTCATCTTTGATAAATCGAAAGTGAACCAAGAGTTTGCCATGGATTGTTCCTTAAGAAGCTTGATTTCCAGGAGAAGCAAGTCACACCAAGAAACTCCAAACTCACTTAAATCAATATCTCAGTCGAGTATAATCAAGGAAAAGGAAGGGTGTGATAAGCTTGGAATCGAGTGGGGATTATCCTGTGGTTACTCTTGAATCCGACCCATCATCATCTTTTTTTGTAAGGTTCTTCAAAACTTACTCTTGTGATACTTGTTATTTTAAGACCTTCGAATGATATGTATAAACTTTTTGATTTTCTTTGTTTTAAATTGAATCACTCGAATTGATGATCCATACTGTGATTTTATTGCTTTTGAATTCATAAGTGTGTATGTCAATTTATGTTGGTGTGGTGTGACTTGAAAATGATTTTTAAAACTAATGTTGGCTCAAAACCTTGAATCTATGTCGACTGATAGCCTTGAATCGGTTAAGTTTTTCCTACAAGTGCTACTGTAAAAATATTGGATCTTTGTTCGAATGAATGTGGGTTATAAGTCAAGAACTAGATTAGCCGATTGGTCTTAAAAACATGTTACTGTGATGTTTTTCTGTTGCTTGAATGTGGGAAATTTGATGTAGAGATCATACTAGTCAAGGTCTTTAGTCATGAGTTATGCTCACAAGATGTTTGTGATTATGTCTAAAAAGAAAGGTCTATTTTTAAAACAAATGAGTGAGTGCTCATAAGCCTTTAGTCTTGTGTCTTGCTTGAATTCAAAGGACTCACTGAGGTTGTGTTTGTGATGGTGTTGTAGTCGAGTCGAGTGGTACTCAACTCGAGTCTTAGCAAAGCCATTCAAGCACCTTGAATGAACTCCAAAAATTCTATTCCATGTTGTGTTCTTAGGTCCTAAGTTAAATCGACTAGGAACTAGTGGTTCTAAGTTGGGAATGTTATGTCGTGGCCTAGGACTATTGTCCCAGCCGAGAGCTATCTCCAAAAAGGTTGGTTAACACTTGGGTGAATCGACATTCTAGTCAATTTGCAACACCATCCTTAGGTGTCAAGTTTCACAATGAACTCGAGACTAAGTCTCGCCCACTCTAGCGACTCAAACAAATTGTCAAAACCTTGTTTTGAGCTCGGCATTCACCAAAACTTTACTCAATATTGTGAGCAAATAAGCTTTCCTATACTAGTGCTAAAAACCAATTTTGTTGTCTACTGGAAAGTATTTCCAGCGTAGGAGAAAAACAAGAAAGGAAAGGTCAAATAAGTTGGACTGTAAATCACAAACTAGATTTTTGGCACACTTGTGTATGGGCCGAAGCCCAACTGTGAGACTTGGGCTGATATTCTTGTTTCTCTTTCACCCCAACAGGCCGCTGACCATTGTACAACTAGAAGCCCAAAGTTGAGCCTGGTTCACTGTTTTACTATGTGGGCCGTAGCCCTTTCCCCCTCCTCGACACACATTTTTTTTATAACTCAATATTTTTTATTAAAGTTGCGATCATGTATATATATGGCGACTGCATAAAAAGAACTCGGCAAGAAATAAATAACGCTACCTAAAGTTTTAACAATTATTACATGTTTTTCGGATAAAAATGTGAACACGACATGATCTTTTAAAATGAGAACATTGCGAGACACTTGGTTTCAAACATTTAATTTTTAAAACGAGATGTATATATGCACATATGACGTAGAAATGTTTAACATGTAAAAGCATGAATTTTTACTATTGACAATGTATTTATATACGAGCAAATATTTAAAATTAGAATTCATAAACTAGCTAAATGTTTTCATAACTTACAACTTGAAATGATCATGTCAATACTTATATAAGTCAAGTAAATGGGAACGATTATTTCATTTAAACTTCAAACTTATTAATACAACATTTCCTCGCAAACACAAATCATAACTCACTATATCTTGGTGAAAACTTTCCAACTTCACATTTTCCACGAAGACCATATGTATATATACATGTAAGGATATATACATATGTACATTCACTTAACGTCAACAATCCTATATGTCATTCACGTTGACATTCAATAGTTATTATCCTTCGTGCGTAGCTTTCCGATCTCTGTCAAATCGAAGGCTTTCTAGTCTTAATCTTTCGTACGCTTGTACACTCCAATGAGCCAATATCTACAAATGTTAAAAACATTGTTTCAACTTAAATGCTGCCACACCAGCAACACCAACATGAACTCTTTAAAACAATTGAAATTCTTGAACTTGAATTATGAACTAAAACAAACCTTACTAATCTATTTTTGTGACCCGACTACTACTTATCAAGGTGAGTTTATAGCCCCACACTATTTAAACTTGTTTTACTATCGGGGTGAGAAACATGCAAAACTCTTTTATGGACCAAACTATTGTCTATGCTATTACGTGGTTTAGCCTAAGCCCTATTATATCCCTTTATGCCCAACTCATGAACCGTCAATTCCTGATGGGAAGCGCGAGTGTTATAAATAGATCTATTGGGAGTAACGTCCCCGTTCGGGTTGACCGGATAGGCAAACGAACGTATACCATGTCGAAACTACAAGTGTCTGGGATACACACTTGCCGGGCCCCTGATATTTAACATGCTTCTATAGCATGCAAACAAGTTTAGCTTCGGTTGCATGGACTTAGAGCTAGCGTAATAGACTGTATTTTGTATGACATTGCAAGGGTTGCGATGTTCATATACTAAACACATGGTCCAACTACTTATTTACTGTTTATTGATAAACTATGAACTCACCAGCTTTTTGCTGACTTTTTAAGCATGTTTTCTCAGGTGTTTGAGCTGAATATTCTGACAAGGTGATGGCAGGGCAAGAGTCATAGATTACTGTTTGAACGATGTGGCTTTTTAAATTATGACTTGTTTTTGTCTGGGACAACTAAAATTATGGGTTTCACTTTATGAATTCAAAACAATGTTGTAAACAATATTCTCATGATTTTAATCAATTAAAAACGGAGTATGTATTCCGTTCTTTGTTACCTTGTGTTGTGATTATCAATTTAGTAGCACCCCATGACCTGAATGCTTTCGCTAAACCATATTTTGGGGGTGTTGCAGATTGGCATCAGAGCCTAGGTTATAGAGAACTAGGTACATATAAATCCTAAACTATAACCGCATTTTACAAAAACAAGTCCCTATGACTACTACTTGGCTGCCTGCCTTGCTCATTAGTTGTTTGATGATTATTTATCTTAGCTGCTTTATAAAATCTGTTGATTTTGCTCAGCTACATGTATATTTATACATACGTAACTTATACTATTTATTTTGAGTATTTTCGATATACTTACCCACATATATACCATTTCGTCACAGACTATGTCTTCACATCACATTCCTCCGATCTCGCCAAACTCCGATGACCCTTACTTGCAGGTGCTGCAAGCTTTTAACGCACCAGATCCTGATCACACCGAGCCTGTACTCACACCAGCATTACCTACACCCACTACAGACCGGACTCCTACCCAGCTTAACACCACCACTACTACTGATACTACTACTCATCCTGTTCGCTGAACTGCCCGCATGAGAGTCCCCAGATATCGAATGCGGTATTCAGATTTACTACCCCAGAGGAGGACTCGAGTTCTCTATATGTGTACCTCCACTACCCTAGTATCTCTTTCACCCACATCATCCCCAGATCAGTCTCCACCACACCAGAGGCTCAGAAGAGCCAATGACTCTTACACAGACGAGGAACCCGAGGAAGTGTCAGAAGAGGATCCGGATTAGGATCCAGTGGAGGAGCCGATACCAGACCTTACACCCGAGCAGGTTATATCAGCAGAGCCGCGACATGGAAAAGCGGTTATGGAGGAGGTTCCGGGTACATTCGAGATTGGGCAGAGTTCTAGAGCTGCTCAGATGACAGGGGGAGATATGGATATGCCTCTGGGTTTAGGATTGAGGGCTGCTGGACTACGGGCTAGGGATGAGACCCCAGATACTTGTGAGATTGATGGAGTGGTATGGAAGGATATTGAGTGTGTTCATAGTGCTCCACTTCATATTGGCAGTCCCACATACAAGCCATCTTCGCCATCATTCGTGCCACCATCTCTGTTAGTGCCAGACTCCCCCTCGCCTGCTGTCTCACTTGCAGTGGAGGAGGAGGAGGATGACGTCACAAGGTACTTGATTCAGCTTGGGGCACAGGGGAACCTGTTGGATGTTCATTCTGATCAGTTAGAGAGGCTTGGACGCCGTGATGAGCAGGTTAGCAGAGACCTAGCTAGAGTTCGCCAGAGGCTGAGTGATATAGAGAGAGACCAGGCCAGGGCATGGGATGCTGAGTGGACCAACTGGCATCGTATGCATGAGTTAGAGGCAGTGATGGCTAGAGTTACGAGGTCCGAGCATGAGGACCGTAGGGAGGTGTTAGCGTCAAGAAGACACATCACGCAGCTGGAGACTAGGACAGGTCATCTGGAGGCTATCATAGCCCAGATGGCATAGGAGCTAGAGTAGTTACGCATAGGACAGGACGGATTCTAGTCTTGGCAGTCATGATGTACTCTCCACTAAACTGAGTAGCTGTCAGTTAGTGGCATTTGTAGTTTTTCCTTATCTGTATTCGTAACTTATGACATTCCTCTATGTATTCGAGCTTGTAACCTTTTGTGAACCTAAATTGATTTGAATCTATGACAAGCTTGATTTGTATTCCATTGTGCCGACTTCCTTATGTTTGATCTTACTCATATGCTCTACCCATGATATTACTCTTGTACGATGATAAACTCTCGAAAACTCAATTATCTCTATCTTTCTGATACAGCAAGATGCCTCTAAAAAGAATAACCAGAACTACTCGTGCAACAAATCCAAGCCCAGCTAGGGCAACTGCAGCAGCTCTACCCTTAAATCGAGCCATGCTCGACCAGCTGGTAGAAGAAAGGGTGGCAGCAGCACTGGCTGCAGCTAATGACTCAACAACTGATGGTGGGAATTCTAGACCCACAAACAACAATGCTCAAGGCTGTACTTACCAAGACTTCAGAAAGATAATGAATGGAGGGTTTAGTGGTACTGAAGGAGCAGTTGTTCTAGTTCGTTGGATTGAGAAGTTAGAAATGGTGTTCCGAATTAGTGGTTGTTCGAAAGAGGACAAGGTTAAGTATGCATCGTTTACTTTCCAGGATGCAGCTCTAACTTGGTGGAATAATTACTCCAAATCAGTTGGCTACGACACTGCATATGCTATGTCGTGGGAAATTTTCAAGTAGATGGTTCTTAAGAAGTATTGCCCTCGTAATGAGGTGAAGAAGCTAGAGGTTGAATTCTGGAATCTCAAGGTACAAGGTACCAATATGGAAGTGTACAATCAGCGTTTTCAGGAGCTCGCTTTGTTGTGTCTCGTCATGGTCCAAACTGAGACCCGCCTGTTGGAGAGGTATGTTGGCGGATTACCCGCGTCTATCAAGGGTAATGTCACGACTTATAAGGCTGCAGACCTCCATGAGACCATGGAAGTGGCAAATAAGTTGATGGATCAAGTTATTGAGGACACGGCTGAAACGGTTGCAATAAACAAGCGTACGTGGGATGACCATTCCCGCAACAACAACAACCATCACCCAAACAAGAAGCAGGATGTTGCTAAGGTCTATGCTGCTGGACCAACTGAGAAGAAAGGGCATTCAGTTGAGAAAAAGGGGTATGCCGGGAAGCACCCGTTCTGCAATCGCTATAAGTTACATCACAGCGGGCCGTGCACTGTGAGATGCCGCAACTGTCAGAAAGTTGGACACATGGCCAGAGATTGTAGATCGAGGACTCTTGCCACTGCACAGGCAGCACCCGAGCAGAACCCAAAAGCCAATGTAACTTGTTTTGGGTGCGGAAAGAAAGGGCACTATAAGAATGAGTGCCGTGAGTCAAAGAATCAAGTTGCTGGAGGGAACCAAGTAGCTGCTGGTCAGCAGGGAAATCGTGGAAATGATGGAGGAGCCCGCGGAAGGGTTTATGTCGTGTGCAAAGCAGAAGCACTAGATGACCCGAATGTCGTAACAGGTACGTTCCTTTTAAATAACCGCTACGCATCCATATTGTTTGATACGGGGGCAGATAGAAGTTTTGTTTCAATTGAATTTAGTACCTTACTTGGTATCACCCCGACCACTCTAGATAACGTATACAATGTGGAACTAGCTAACGGGAACGTAGAAAGAGTAGAAACTATCGTTAGAGGTTGCACCTTAAATCTATTAAACCACCCATTCAACATCGACCTTATGCCGGTAGAATTGGGTAGTTTTGACGTTATTATCGGCATGGACTGGTTGTCGAAATATCATGCCACCATTCTTTGCGACGAGAAAATCGTCCGACTTCCCCATGGAAACGAAGTTCTGAACGTTGAAGGTGACAAAAGAGGTCGAAGAAACGCCTCAAGACTAAACGTTATCTCTTGCACGAAGGCACATAAATGCCTTGAGAAAGGATGCCTTCTCTTCCTAGCACAAGTCTCTGAATGGGAAGAAAAGGAGCAAGAGGAAAAACGTTTGGAGGGTGTTCCAATTGTAAGAGATTTTCCAGAAGTATTTCCTGAAGACTTAGCTGGACTCCCGCCGAACCGACAAGTCGAATTTCGAATCGACTTAATACCTGGTGCCACACCCGTGGCACGATCACCTTATCGGTTAGCTCCAACAGAATTGCAAGAACTGTCAATCCAATTATCGGAACTCGCGGAAAAAGGATTCATCAGACCAAGTTCTTCCCCTTGGGGAGCTCCAATTCTTTTTTTCAAAAAGAAAGATGGATCTTTCAGGATGTGCATCGATTACCACGAATTAAACAAACTGACAATCAAGAACCGCTATCCACTTCCAAGAATTGATGATCTGTTCGATCAGCTCCAAGGTTCATGTGTCTATTCCAAAATCGATTTGAGATCCGGATATCATCAGCTTAGGGTTCGGGAAGAAGATATCCCGAAGACGGCTTTCAAGACTCGCTACGGTCACTACGAGTTCCAGGTTATGTCGTTCGGCCTAACCAACGCACTAGCGGTATTCATGGATCTAATGAATAGGGTGTGCAAGCCGTATCTAGACAAATTCGTAATCGTCTTTATCGATGACATTCTGATATACTCTGAGAGCGAAAAGAAACACGAGGAACATCTCAGGCTAATCTTAAAGCTACTGAAGAAGGAAGAATTGTAAGCAAAATTCTCGAAGTGCGAATTCTGGATTCCAACTGTTTACTTTTTAGGGCACGTGATTGACAGTCAAGGCATACACGTAGATCCTGCAAAGATTGAGTCAATAAAGGATTGGGTGACACCTACAACACCCACTGAGATACGCCAATTCTTAGGACTCGCAGGGTACTATAGAAGGTTCATCGAGGGATTCTCGAAAATTGCTAAACCCTTAACCAAGTTAACTCAAAAGAACGTGAGATTCGAATGGGGAGATAAAGCAGAAGAAGCTTTTCAACTACTTAAGAATAAGTTGTGCAGCACACCAATCTTAGCCCTACCTGAAGGTAGTGATGACTTTGTGGTCTACTGTGACGCCTCACACAAAGGGCTAGGAGCTGTTTTGATGTAGCGAGAGAAGGTGATAGCCTATGCTTCTCGATAATTGAAAAAGCACGAGAAAAACTATACCACCCATGATTTGGAATTGGGTTCAGTAGTGTTTGCACTCAGAATCTGGAGACATTACCTATATGGTACTAAATGTGTAGTTTACACTAACCATAAGAGTCTGTAACACATTCTCGACCAAAAAGAGCTCAACATGAGGAAACGCCGTTGGTTAGAATTGCTGAGCGACTATGATTGCGAAATTCGATACCATCCAGGAAAAGCAAACGTAGTAGCAGATGCTCTTAGTCGAAAGGAACGACCAAAACCTCTGAGAGTACAACCATTGGGTATGACGATAATCTCACCACTCCCAGCAAGAATCCTTGAGGCTCAGGCCGAGGCGCTCAAGCAAGAAAACAGACCGAACGAGAAAATTCATGGGATGCCCAAAAATGAAAACGGATTCGTAAAGAGATCTGACCGAACATTATGTTTCCGAAACCAAAGTTGGGTCCCACTCTGTGGAGGGATACGTGACTTCATCATGCATGAGTCCCATAAATCCAAGTACTCCATCCACCCGGGAGCTGATAAAATGTACCTTGATCTGAAGAAACTCTACTGGTGGCCTAACATGAAAGCTGACATTGCAACATACGTCAGTCAGTGCTTAACATGCTCCAAGGTCAAAGCTGAACATCAGCGACCGTCGGGTTTACTGGTACAACCCGACATTCCTGAATGGAAATGGGAACGCATAACCATGGATTTCATCACAAAACTGCCGAGGACATCTAGCGGTTACGACACCATTTGGGTAATCGTTGATCGTCTCACAAAATCCGCTCACTTCCTACCGATCAAAGGAAACGACAGCATGGATAAACTTGCACGGTTATACATGAAAGAAATAGTTGCACGTCATGGAGTTCCAATTTCTATCATCTCCGACAGAGACACTCGCTTCACATCAAACTTCTGGAGATTATTGCAAGATGCATTGGGCACCGATCTCGATATGAGTACTGCTTATCATCCGCAAACCGATGGTCAAAGCGAGAGAACCATCCAAACACTAGAGGACATGCTACGGGCATGTGTGATAGAATTTGGAAATGGCTGGGATAGGCATCTGCCGTTAGCCGAGTTTTCCTACAATAATAGCTATCACACTAGCATAAAGGCTGCACCTTATGAGGTACTTTATGGTCGAAAGTGCAGATCCCCTATATGTTGGGCTGAAGTCGGAGAAAGCCAAATCACTGGTCCCGAACTAGTGCAGGAGACCACGGAAAAGATAGTGCAAATCAAGAGTCGAATGCAAGCGGCTTAAGACAGACAGAAAAGCTATGCTGACAAAAGACGGAAGCCACTTGAGTTCCAAGTTGGTGACCAAGTCATGTTAAAGGTCTCGCCATGGAAAGGCGTGATTCATTTCGGCAAACGTGGGAAATTAAATCCCCGCTACATTGGACCTTTCAAAATCATCACCAAAATCGGGCCGGTAGCTTATCGACTCGAGCTACCGCGAGAACTCAGCTCTGTACACAACGTGTTTCATGTGAGCAATCTGAAGAAGTGTCTCTCAAATGAAACGCTTGCCATTCCTCTAGAGGAAATCCAGGTGGACAAGAGATTAAATTTCATCGAAGAACCCGTCAAAATTATGGATCGGGAAATCAAACGGCTTAAGCAGAGCCGCATTCCTATTGTTAAGGTTCGCTGGAACTCTCGAAGAGGTTCCGAATACACGTGGGAACGCGAGGACGAGATCAAGCGCAAGTACCCACACCTTTTCTCAAATTCATCGGATAACTCTAAGTGAAAACCGAGGACGGTTTTCATTCTAAGGCGGGGAGGATGTGACAAATGGTAATTTTCACCCTAATATTTTAATAATAAATGTCGATTTATTATTACACAACTATTAAACTAAATAATTACGTGTTTACATATTTATTACGGGAAGCAAACCCGCACGCAGTACCGTACAATAACTCACCAAAACTATTTAAACTTATCAGTAAAAGTGAATTTATCACTTCCTGAAAATTTTGGACACTAACATAACAAAAACGAGAGGTTATCTTGTTTTTCTGAAAAACTGACACCACACGCGTACCGACACCATTTTAGTAAAGGTTGAACTTTAAAATTTATTTTTAGGAGTCAACAAATTTATTTTACATCAGTTTTGTAAAAAACGACTCCAGAATCTTATTTTCACGTTTATGTGAAAACGAGGTGCCATAATTTTACCTCAACTAAGCGGAACACGGGGTATACACAATACACTCTAAAACTCAAAACAAACAAATAAATATCTCTCTTTATTTTTGGTCAACACATACATTGGATACCCACACTCTTTTCTTTTGGTCGACCCATGTGAGACCTACTCTATCTCTTTTCCTGATTTTTTTTCTATTGTTCGACCTTCACCACAAGAAAATGAGATTCTTCTGCCACAATCTTATCTTCCATCACCATTAACATGAATAACTGTAGCACCTTTCTTGCCTTCCCAAGAGCATCGAGACCCAAACCCGCTCCTCTTGAGCCGAATATTATTTAGTTCGAGGCATGGAAGGGAGAGTTAACCAAAAATGGCAAAACTTCATCTTTGATAAATCGAAAGTGAACCAAGAGTTTGCCATGGATTGTTCCTTAAGAAGCTTGATTTCCAGGAGAAGCAAGTCACACCAAGAAACTCCAAACTCACTTAAATCAATATCTCAGTCGAGTATAATCAAGGAGAAGGAAGGGTGTGATAAGCTTGGAATCGAGTGGGGATTATCCTGTGGTTACTCTTGAATCCGACCCATCATTATCTCTTTTTGTAAGGTTCTTCAAAACTCACACTTGTGATACTTGTTATTTTAAGACCTTCGAATGATATGTATAAACTTTTTGGTTTTCTTTGTTTTAAATTGAATCACTCGAATTGATGATCCATACTGTGATTTTATTGCTTTTGAATTCATAAGTGTGTATGTCAATTTATGTTGGTTTGGTGTGACTTGAAAATGATTTTTAAAACTAATGTTGGCTCAAAACCTTGAATCTATGTTGATTGATAGCCTTGAATCGGTTAAGTTTTTCCCACAGGTGCTATTGTAAAAATATTGGATCTTTGTTCGAATTAATGTGGGTTATAAGTCAAGAACTAGATTAGCCGATTGGTCTTAAAAACATGTTACTGGATGTTTTTGTGTTGCTTGAATGTGGGAAATTTGAAGTAGAGATCATACTAGTCCAGGTCTTTAGTCATGAGTTATGCTCACAAGATGTTTGTGATTATGTCTAAAAAGAAAGGTTTATTTTTAAAACAAATGAGTGAGTGCTCATAAGCCTTTAGTCTTGTGTCGTGCTTGAATTCAAAGGACTCACTGAGGTTGTGTTTGTGATGGTGTTGTAGTCGAGTCGAGTAGTACTCAACTCGAGTCTTAGCAAAGCTATTCAAGCACCTTGAATGAACTCCAAAAATTCTATTCCATGTTGTGTTCTTAGGTCCTAAGTTAAATTGACTAGGAACTAGTGGTTCTAAGTTGGGAATGTTATGTCGTGGCCTAGGACTATTGTCCCAGCCGAGAGCTATCTCCAAAATGGTTGGTTAACACTTGGGTGAATCGACATTCTAGTCAATTTGCAACACCATCCTTGGGTGTCAAGTTCCACAATGAACTCGAGACTAAGTCTCGCCCACTCTAGCGACTCAAACAAATTGTCAAAACCTTGTTTCAAGCTCGGCATTCGCCAAAACTTTACTTAATATTTTGAGCAAATAAGCTTTCCTATACTAGTGCTAAAAACCAATTATGTTGTCTACTGGAAAGTATTTCCAGCGTAGGAGCAAAACAAGAAAGGAAAGGTCAAATAAGTTGGACTGTAAATCACAAACTAGATTTTTGGCACACTTGTGTATGGGCCGAAGCCCAACTATGAGACTTGGGCTGATATTCTTGTTTCTCTTTCACCCCAACTGGCCGCTGGCCACTGTACAGCTAGAAGCCCAAAATTGAGCTTGGTTCACTGTTTTACTATGTGGGCCGCAACCCTTTCCCCCTCCTCGACACACATTTTTTTTATAACTCAACTGTTTTTATTAAATTAGCGATCATGTATATATATGGCGACTGCATAAAAAGAACTCGACAAGAAATAAATAACGCAACTTAAAGTTTTACCAATTATTAGATGTTTTTCGGGTAAAAATGTGAACACGACATGATCTTTTAAAATGAGAACATTGCGAGACACTTGGTTTCAAACATTTCGTTTTTAAAACGAGATGTATATATGCACATATGACTTAGAAATGTTTAACATGTAAAAGCATGAATTTTTACTATTGACAATGTATTTATATACGAGCAAATATTTAAAATTAGAATTCATAAACTAGCTAAATGTTTTCATAACTTACAACTTGAAACGATCATGTCAAAACTTATATAAGTCAAGTAAATGGGAACGATTAATTCATTTAAACTTCAAACTTATTAATACAACGTTTCCTCGCAAACACAAATCATAACTCACTATATATTGGTGAAAACTTTCCAACTTCACATTTTCCACGAAGACCATATGTATATATACATGTAAGGATATATACACATGTACATTCACTTAACGTCAACAATCCTATATGTCGTTCACTTTGACATTCAATAGTTATTATCCTTCGTGCGTAGCTTTCCGATCTCTGTCAAATTGAAGGCTTTCTAGTCTTAATCTTTCGTACGCTTGTACACTCCAATGAGCCAATATCTACAAATGTTAAAAACATTGTTTCAACTTAAATGCTGCCACACCAGCAACACCAACATGAACTCTTTAAAACAATTGAAATTCTTGAACTTGAATGATGAACTAAAACAAACCTTACTAATCTAGGTCGCGTGTCGGTGCTACACTCTATCTGAACTATTTTTGTGATCCGACTACTACTTATCAAGGTGAGTTTGTAGCCCCACACTATTTAAACTTGTTTTACTATCGGGGTGAGAAACATGCAAAACTCTTTTATGGACCAAACTATTGTCTATGCTATTACGTGGTTAAGCCTAAGCCTTATAATATCCCTTTATGCCTGATGAACTCAAATAAGTACATTTTATTACTATCATTTATCCTACTAATTTGACTTGTTTTACTATATTATGTATGAGGATTGATACTTAATCGTTTACTTTTGTAATTCTCAGGTAAAAACAAGCATTTGGTGAAACTTGGCGATTTTGGACTAATAATGGAGCAAAACGTACATAAAGTGGAAGTCTACTGACATGGGCAAGATCAAGTCAATTCTGCTCCAGATGCGCCGCATCTCACTATCAACATGCGCCGCATCTCTATCAAGATATCACCAGATACGATCCAAGATACAAGAGGACATGCGCCGCATCTAATAAAGAGTTACGCCGCATCTTCTGGCGGTGTACGAATATTCCTGAATATTATAATCTTGGACCCCACGCGAAGTTAAGTACATGCGCCGCATCTACTTAAGTAGATGCGCCGCATCTTCCCTCAGACACAAACTATAAATACCCCGTAGACCAGACACATTGAAGAGTTCCACAGATTCGGAAGTTCGAAACCCTAACCGAAGTTCGGACAACAGAAGAGAAGGACGAATTCAGTCAAGAGGCAGCACAAGACACACCCAAATCGAAGATACAAGAGCTGTAAGAAGGTGCTGCATGTATTTAATTCATTAAGTAGTTTTGTTTTATTGTTTTAGCAAACTTTAATTCATCAGGATTGGTGGCTTGTGTAATGTGACAACGGAAAGATTGCACTCCCTTTAATACTTGCTTTCCCATCAATTAAAGTTTATATGTTGATGTCTTTGGTTACTACTTATTAGTGCATTGACCACCTCTGTGTTTATTAGTGGCTTGCGGGCACCCGACTGCGGGACAAGGTGTGGCTCCCACGGTTGTTTCTAAATTGATCACTTAGGAATAACTTTTAGACATAAGTCGTCATTAAGGGTTTACTCGCCGATGAGAATAGGACCAACGAGAAAGAGTTAATTACATACACTTCATATAAAGCTATCAATAAAACAAGTGACAATCTACTTAATCATAAGGACAGCCCTCTTATTGTCTCAAGTATCTATCTGTGTACGTGTGTGCTACTTGCTGATTCGTGCCTATTTGTTTATTTTATTATTTAATTGCAAACAAAACTGTGCCAGTCTCTCAGGCTGAAACCCCCTTGCGTTAGGATATTAAAATACTGATTAGATTAATTAGATTATACGTTCCACTCTTAGTGATCGACACTCTACTTACCATTATCTTCATACTGACCGGGTACACTGCTCGTTAAGTGTGTGTGTTATTGATAAGTCGGCTAAATATAAATTTAAAACTTGAGTAGGCATTAAAACTGCTAAACCGCAACGACACATCACGCGCATCAAGTTTTTGGCGCCGCTGCCGGGGAGTGAATTGTTATTTTCTGTTAATTTGATTAGTATTTTAATTAGGTTATTTTTCTTTTTATTAGATTAATTGCATCATTGTACTATTTTGCATATTTGTTGTATTGTGTGTTATTTGTTTGCTTTTGTTTTTATTTTTGTGTGTTTTATTTTTTTTGTTTGGTGTGTTTAATTTTTTGTTTTTATTTTTCGTATTTTTCTGTTCTGCTATCGTTGTACTGTGCTAAATCAAACGATACGGCGCATCTGATCTCTCAGATACGGCGTATTGCGTTTAATTTTTATATACAACGCGTTTAATTAATTCGATACGACGCATCTTTTCCCCAAGATACGGCGTATCTGTTTTTAACAAGAAAATTTTTCTAAGCGATAAAGTAATACGACGCATCTGCTTTTGTAGATACGGCGTATCTGTTTTGATAAAAATTTTTCTAAACGTTAAACGCCATACGACGCATCTGCTTTCGCAGATACGGCGTATCTATTATTTTAATTAAAAACAGTTTGCGAATTATTAAACAAATACGGCGTATCGATTTCCATCGATACGGCGCATCTTACTGAATCAAAAATCTTTTATTTTTAAACGTAACGAAAATACGGCGCATTAACTTTTGTTAATACGACGAATATAATTTGATAAATATAGTTGATTTTTGATATTTACCTTGATCGGTCCGCTACTCTCGTGTGCAAGTTGTTTATTTTTCAGGATATATGATGACTCGAGCATCACCAAGAAAGATTACATTCTGAACCAAACCAAGAGACGCTAGCTGAAGTGACCGAACATAAGACGGAACGAGTGGAGGAAAACTCAGTACTGGTAACATTGAACTTCTTTAGGGAAGCTAGTCCGGGATTCTATCAAAAGAACAACTTCAATCCCGCTTATCAAGAGAGGAGGCAGACTTTAGATGATACTTTAAAGCAAATTATGGCCGATGCTGCTAAAAGACATGATGAGAATACTGCTATGATCAAGGAAATTAGAGCTTCAACGGACACTACTACAAGAAATCAAGGAGCTTCGATCAAAGCATTGGAACAACAAATTGGTCAAATGAGCAAAGTTCTTCAAGAAAGGGGATATGGAAGTTTACCGAGCTCAACTGAAACCAACCCAAGGGATCATGTCAAGGCCATAAGCACCACTGAAGAAGTCACTCCTAATATACCTAGAAGATCGATGAATGGTTATGATGGTGCAAGACCCGAATTTTTCTTTAACTCTTCAATCAGCTTAAGGAGACTACTAAAAGAAAAGACAAAGATTGAAGAAGAAATCAAGGCAACAATGAAAGAAGAGAGCCCTGCAACCGATTTAAATGCCTTGCCTCATAAAGAAAGAGACCCAGGAAGTTTTACTCTACCTTGTTCTATTAATAATATATCTTTCAATAATGTGTTGGCTGACTTAGGAGCTAGTGTTAGTGTTATGCCTCTTAAGACATTCGCTACCCTAGGACTAGGAAAATTAGCACCAACTAAATTACTTATTGAATTGGCTGATAAAACAGTAAAACGACCTGAGGGGATTGCTAATAATGTGCTAGTTAAGATTGAGCAATTTATTTTTCCCGTAGACTTTGTTATACTAGACATGCCCGAGGATGTTAAGATTCCTTTAATCCTCGGAAGACCTTTCTTGTCTACTGCCCATGCTAAGATTGATGTGTTTAAAAGAAAAATTTCATTAAGAGTAGGGAATAATAAACTAGTCTATAAGTGCCAAGATCCGGTTAAAAGCATAATTAGAGGTGTTTATGTGCTAGGATTAAGGGAGCGTATGGACCTCGATCTTGAAGCTAGAATTATGGGAGAAACATTGATTCAAAACAACTCAACTAATCCTAATCATGAAGACTTTGAGGAATTCATTGACCTTAATGTACCTACCGAACTTAGACGCGATGTTGTTAGTGATTCTGATGATGAGTGGTATGATTGTGTAGTAATTAATAAACGTAGGAGAATAGTTGAGAAAACGAATTTGAATCATGATGTGTTTATTGAACTACCACCCCACCTTGCTTATTTGTGCCTACATAATAATAAGAATTTCCCGTCTATCATTTTGTCATCTCTGCCCGAAAGGGACAGGACTTTATTTATACAGATATTAAAGAAGAATGGCGTGGAAATTAAGAACAAGCAAGGATTGTTCAATATTACTGAATTGGCAATGAAGGAGCGCGATGTTTCCGACTCCTTCAATGATCGAAATTAAAGAGCTGAAAGTGAGTCTAACTTGAAGACTCTGGAATAAAGACAAGTGCTGACCGGGAGACAACCCGGATTTATCATTTATTATTCTGTTTTCTGTGTCGAGTCAGTCCAGGCCGCACGTAGATACGGCGCATCTCAGTCCTGAGATGCGACGCATCCTCTGCAATGGTCATATCTTATTTTATTTTTCTGCATTTTTATTTTCGACTTTAAAACTTTTATCAGTTTATTTTAATGCGGCGCATCCCTGGTTAAGGATGCGGCGCATCTTTATTCTGATCCGTATTTATTCCAGGCTCGATACGGCGTATCTTCTTCAATAGGATACGGCGCATCGACTGACCTGATGATTTTCAGTTTTAATTTTTTAGTTTTATTTTTTCTAACTACTAATGTATTATGCAAGTTGAACCTTTCTTATCTTAGGTGTGTTTTAAAGTGTTGGTGGTATTATAGTTTTCTGAATTTTCTGTGGATAAATCAAGTATGAAGCCTTAACGTTCTAATCCACAAGAAAGATGATTTTTGCTCTTGCACTAATGGAGGATCATACCGAGCAAATCTCAGGGGAGTTTTTCTGTTCTAATTCTTTTTATTTTCCAGTTTTTAACCTTTTATACAAACAACGAGGACGTTGTTTAACTTAAGTGGGGGGATAGGAGAATTAGAACACTTAACACTTACTTGTCCTAAACTTTTTCAAAAATTATGCTTAAAATGTGCTTAATATATCAAACTTAAAAATTTTTAGCATGTTTTTGTTTAAGATCTAAGTTACATAACTGCACACATGACGTTATTTTCAAAAATTGTGATTTTCCAAAATTCACAAATCTATGAGTGTGCCGGTGACTTGTAAACTTTAGAACTTGGCTTGTATACTATTCGAGACCACCATAATGAGTATTATTTATTTAATTGGAATGACTTGTCTAACTTGGTAAAATTCTAGGATTACACCCAAAAAGCCTTTATATGTTATGTGTTATTAGCTAACTACACTGGTTAGTTAACCCCCGTATAAAACCTTTTGTTACTCTCACTTTTAGAGTAAGATACCCCTAGAAAAACCCTCAGAGCCATTCCTTTCGTTTCTTACACCTATGTTTATAATGTTTCGTTACACCCTTACACCTTAGCCTACCCTGTAGATTAAGATCCGTGGTTGGTTAATTGCTATAGGCAGAGTGTGTTTCCTTACATTACCTGTGTTCGCGTGCGTAATTCATTATCTATGGTTAGGTCGGGAAATTGCACAATGCAATTGGAGTGAAAGTAAATATTGTATATTTTAGAGTTTATTTTTCGTGTGTTTACTACTTTCACTATTTACCATTATTTCTGAAGTTATGAAAAGTATGGAAAAATTATCCGGAAAGAAAGTTATAGTGATGTGGTGAAATTTTACACATCTATGTTTATGTTTCAAGTTAAAAAAAAAAAAAAAAAAAAAAAAAAAAAAAAAAAAAAAAAAAAAAAAAAAAAAAAGAAAGAAAAAAAAGTGTTGGAAGTTTGTTATAACCAACGATGTAAAGTTATGTAAGTGGTCGATATCACCACTATTTGTTGTACTATATCTATGGATTGAATGGGAATTGGCAGTTATGGGAATGCCAATTAAGGATTATTCTTTGATTAAGATTTTGTTGAGTATGATTCGTGTCTACCTAAAGCGTGTGTTTCAAGTGTTAAAGCGTGAGTTATTCAATGATATGAGTCTTATTCATGGGATGGTTGGGATAGTGATTAACCACACTTAGGATTTTAATTTATTTGTTTTGTTTATTTTTTATTTTACACCAATTTATATCCCAAATGTTATCCATACCCTGTATTGTTCTTTATCCAACCAAACCTTTGATTTATTGAGATTAGGGATTTGAGCAATCTTAAGTATCGTAGTCGTGGATTCGGCTATGTATTTATGATTTTGTCGCCCTTTTTGATATATTATTATTGGTGAAGTTTGGACCTATCTTTAGCCTATTCGAGTTAAGGATTTGAGCAATTGCAAGTATCGTGTTCGTGGATTCGATCATGTATTTGTGATTTTGTCGCCTTTTCTGGAATTTGAGATCGATAGTGTAAATAAGAATAATTAACCCTTAAACCTAAAAACCCTTTTTACCGCTTTAGACTTGTTATTCCTTAGCTTTAGTGGTGGAGATGTGTATACTTGCCAAGCCTATGATAGAATATTCGTCGCGACTGGACAGTTAAACGATTAGGTTTGCTTTTATCGACTTATTTTATTTTACTTCTAATTCGTTAAGTGTTTAGTTGTGTGATTACGAAATAAACGAATACATGCTTAAATATAAAAATAAATCCTAACTTCTTTTAGGATACATTTTCATGAGATTTAATCTAAGGTTTACTTGGGGACAAGTAAAGTTCAAGTGGGGGGATATTTGATGAACTCAAATAAGTACATTTTATTACTATCATTTATCCTACTAATTTGACTTGTTTTACTATATTATGTATGAGGATTGATACTTAATCGTTTACTTTTGTAATTCTCAGGTAAAAACAAGCATTTGGTGAAACTTGGCGATTTTGGACTAATAATGGAGCAAAACGTACATAAAGTGGAAGTCTACTGACATGGGCAAGATCAAGTCAATTCTGCTCCAGATGCGCCGCATCTCACTATCAACATGCGCCGCATCTCTATCAAGATATCACCAGATACGATCCAAGATACAAGAGGACATGCGCCGCATCTAATAAAGAGTTACGCCGCATCTTCTGGCGGTGTACGAATATTCCTGAATATTATAATCTTGGACCCCACGCGAAGTTAAGTACATGCGCCGCATCTACTTAAGTAGATGCGCCGCATCTTCCCTCAGACACAAACTATAAATACCCCGTAGACCAGACACATTGAAGAGTTCCACAGATTCGGAAGTTCGAAACCCTAACCGAAGTTCGGACAACAGAAGAGAAGGACGAATTCAGTCAAGAGGCAGCACAAGACACACCCAAATCGAAGATACAAGAGCTGTAAGAAGGTGCTGCATGTATTTAATTCATTAAGTAGTTTTGTTTTATTGTTTTAGCAAACTTTAATTCATCAGGATTGGTGGCTTGTGTAATGTGACAACGGAAAGATTGCACTCCCTTTAATACTTGCTTTCCCATCAATTAAAGTTTATATGTTGATGTCTTTGGTTACTACTTATTAGTGCATTGACCACCTCTGTGTTTATTAGTGGCTTGCGGGCACCCGACTGCGGGACAAGGTGTGGCTCCCACGGTTGTTTCTAAATTGATCACTTAGGAATAACTTTTAGACATAAGTCGTCATTAAGGGTTTACTCGCCGATGAGAATAGGACCAACGAGAAAGAGTTAATTACATACACTTCATATAAAGCTATCAATAAAACAAGTGACAATCTACTTAATCATAAGGACAGCCCTCTTATTGTCTCAAGTATCTATCTGTGTACGTGTGTGCTACTTGCTGATTCGTGCCTATTTGTTTATTTTATTATTTAATTGCAAACAAACTGTGCCAGTCTCTCAGGCTGAAACCCCCTTGCGTTAGGATATTAAAATACTGATTAGATTAATTAGATTATACGTTCCACTCTTAGTGATCGACACTCTACTTACCATTATCTTCATACTGACCGGGTACACTGCTCGTTAAGTGTGTGTGTTATTGATAAGTCGGCTAAATATAAATTTAAAACTTGAGTAGGCATTAAAACTGCTAAACCGCAACGACACATCACGCGCATCAATGCCCAACTCATGAACCGTCAATTCCTGATGGGAAGCGCGAGTGTTATAAATAGATCTATTAAGAGTAACGTCCCCGTTCGGGTTGATCGGATAGGCAAACGAACGTATACCATGTCGAAACTACAAGTGTTTGGGATACACACTTGCCGAGCCCCTGATATTTAACATGCATCTATAGCATGCACACAAGTTTAGCTTCGGTTGCATGAACTTAGAGCTAGAGTAATAAACTGTATTTTGTATGACCTTGCATGGGTTGCGATGTTCATATACTAAACACATGGTCCAACTACTTATTTACTGTTTATTGATAAACCTATGAACTCACCAGCTTTTTGCTGACTTTTTAAGCATGTTTTCTTAACTGTTTGAGCTGAATATTCTGACAAGGTGATGGTAGGGCAAGAGTCATAGATTACTGTTTGAACGATGTGGCTTTTTAAATTATGACTTGTTTTTGTCTGGGACAACTAAAATTATGGGTTTCACTTTATGAATTCAAAACAATGTTGTAAACAATATTCTCATGATTTTAATCAATTAAAAATGGAGTATGTATTCCGTTCTTTGTTACCTTGTGTTGTGATTATCAATTTATTAGCACCCCATGACCCGAATGCTTCCGCTAAACCAGATTTTGGGGGTGTTACATTTTTACTCATTCCAGCGGCCACGACTTCATTTTTGAGTGTATTTTCTAAATATGTAAACCAAAATAACCCATGATCTACTGAAAATTCCAGATTTTACAAAAATGGACAGATCCTTATTATATATTGTCAAAAACCATTTATATTAGTTCAATACTTGTACATATCTCTTCCAATCAACACCATAGCTATTCTAAACCTACCATACACATTCTTAGGGTGTCATAGGTTCCTAATCTTCACCAAAAATGATGGAGCTCATAAGATCACTAATCAAACTCTTTAAATTCATTTTAGTGACAAAAATAAGTGATAAGTGGTATATAACATAGATATATTTGCATGCTTTGCTACTATCTCGTAAAAATAAATTAAGTAGGAGTGTAAATGAGCAGAAAAAATTAATTAGAATACTTACTTGAGGTTGATGAGTGTTTGAGGTTAATGACTTAGTTATTTCTAGGTTTTTATTTTAAAACCCAAACAAAAAATACTAATAGAGTTGTAAAATCACTTGATCTTGAAAATGGTATGGTTTCTCCTTGTTCTTCTCCTTGGCCGATTATACATAAGGGTGGGGAGGAAGATGATAACTTTTGTTTACTTGAAGTAAAATGAGGTTATGAGATAATAAAGATCTAGTTATAGGAATTTTGGGTCAAAGTCAAAGAGTAAATCATGACTAAGGGGGGCATATGGGCGGCAAAAAGGGGAAAGGGGATGAGGTGTGTGTGCTATTTATTAATCTTGTCCTTGGTGTGATTTAGCTAGATTTAGATGTGTTTAGGTTAGTTTTTAGCTAGGATATTGTGTTATCGGGTACTGAGTTAGCCAGAAATAAATTTTGACAGAACAAAATAAAGTATGACAAAGTCATAAAAAATTATAAAATCACATTTCTTGCAAGTATCAGGTGTCCAATTAGTTATCGTGTTGAAATTTCGTAAACCGTCGTAGTTATAAGCTTTTAACGGTATATATAGTAAATGATTTAAAAACACCGTGTAAACTAGTAATATAATTTTTATATCACTGTAATGAGTATGAAAATATATTAGGATTTAATAAGTAAATATACGTGAACTGAAATTATGCAAACCCATGAATGACCTAACATGAAGATGATGTTACTGATGATATGTAGACTACTCTAGTCTATATGATGTGTCCTCAGTGATGTTCCATGAATACACAATTAAACCCTTACGGTTACGTGAATTTTGAATACCCGTAAACCTAGTTTACGAAATGATGAATGATAACCATGAATAGTGATTTTCCTCTGGGAATGAATAGTGTTTCGTGAATAGTAAATTTTATGATAACGTTGAAAAGTCACAAACTGACTTCAAAAATGATGAATAAATAATCTGTGAATAGTAAATTTCGAAGTTTGGAAAATGACCTGAAATTACGATTTGTCACAGTCTTCCACCCTAAAAGGAATTCAGTCCCTGAATTCAGTTAGTTCTGGTCTCTGGAGTGGATTTGGTGAAAAGATGTGGATATTTGAGTCGCATCTGATCTTCCCGCTCCCAAGTAAACTCGGGACATCTTCGAGAATTCCAGCGAACCTTCACGATAGGAATTCGACTCTGCTTCAATTGTTTGAGATTTTTTATCCCTAATTCCCATAGGCCCTTCGATAAAGTTTAAGTTTGTCATCGAGTTGAATTTCTACTAATGGAATGATGAGGGATTCGTCGGATAAACACTTCTTAAGGTTGTAATCTGAAATGTATTGTGCACACTACTGAGCTCTGGTGGAAGTTCAAGTTTATAAGCTACTCGGCCGATTCTAGCTAGAATCTTAAATGGTCCAATATACCTAGGGTTCGATTTCCCGTGTTTCCAAAGTCGTATCATGCCTTTCCAAGGCAAGAATTTCAACATAACTCGTTCTCCAACTCGAATCCTAATGGTTCGCGGCTTAGGGACACCTAATCCCAATGATTTGCGTCATGTACCGATCCAACTTTTCTATTGTCCTCTTGTTGCTTGTACTGATTTTTGACCCGTACGATTTTCCTTTGTTGTTTCACAATTAAGTCCCAGACTAGTAAGTTGGGCTTTTCCGATTTCGATATGTCAATAGGTGATTGGTACTTTGACCATAGAGTGCCTTAGTCTTTATATTCTTGTGATGGCTATTGTTGAAGGTGAAATCTGTCAATGTCAAAGATTACTCTAGACGATTCAAAGTGGATTATATGGCGCTGCGCACATCCTATAGTGTTTGGATAGTTCTCTTCAATGTTCATTGGTCTGAGGATGGTAGAGTGTGCGTATATCTGATTGGATAAGAAAATATCTTAAAGGGATTGCCAGAAGTTTGAGGTGTATCGACTATATTTTATTAAGAGTATTTGAAATTTGTACAACGTGTCTCGTGACTAATTCCATGATGATAGGTTCGTCGGAAAGGTGTTATCGGAAGGATAAAGCTATGGTAATAGTTTTGATTCCTCGTGTCTTGCTCTAACTGATGTCACGATATGAGTCTCCCTTTTGCCTAAGGTGCTTAGTCTTCATTGCTAAGATTCTTACTGTTTAATAGTTTTTCCCTAGATTTCCTTCATCAAAATTTTCCATGCTATTGCTTGTCAACCACAAGATCCTAAATGTATGAAGTGTTGTAGTATGGTGGTTGATTTTCAAAATTTGACTCGATATGGAGGGTTTTGTTTGAAATCCTTTTCTGAATTTACAAGTTTGAATAAAAATTTAAGTTTGAACAAATGAAATCTCTCTCTCGATAGGGAGTGTTTTGTTTCGAAAAATCCTTTTTTTTTTTTTTTTTTTTTTGAATAAATGAATTTGCAAGTTTGAATAAATGAATTTTCAAGTTTGAATGAATGAAGTTTCTCTCTCGATATGGAGTTTCCTGTTTGAAATCTTTCTTTGAATAAGTGAATTTTCAAGTTTGAATAGTTTCAGTGGTTATGCAAGATTGGACTGTTTTCAAATGTGACCCAAAGTTTTATAGGTAGGTTTTCGGCATGATGTGAATAGAACCGTTTAGTAAAGATTGATGTTATACCTTTCTTAACTTACGATAGTTTTATTAAAGGCTAACCAAAAGGGATTTATTCGTCAAAATAGGTACTTTAGAAAAATATTTCCCTACAATGTATATGATTTGTATAAACGCACTTTAGAGAAAATACGTTTGAATTGAAAGCATTAAAATGATGAACTAGTCGGGTAGGTATGTTCGCATGAATGCTTAGATGTCTAACGTCTTGTTTCTGGTGTCGGATAATGTCTATTGCTTGATATTAGGTAAGTCTTACAGGTATGAGCATTCAACTCACTTGGTTACTTCTAAAATGGATCATGACTTAGGGTTGTCGTCTTACTTGGTCCAACTAGTACTTCTGAAATGATAGGATTTGGTGACTATGCCAAAGATAGTGATTTGGGTTGCCTCATGAGATCTTATGTTTTCCGTTGCGATACGAATCAACTTATTGTATACTTCTAGTCCTCGATTGTAGTTCCGAAATCCTTTCGTTGTTTTCTTATGTCATGGAATACTCCTCATAATTTGAAAGTCTTTCCTAGAAAGGTCAAGGGTAAAAATCCAACTTAACGGCTGAGTGAGTGACAAGTAGTGTAGGTATCTAGAGAGGGTTTGTCAAAAGGGGTGTTTATGAAAAATTTACTTGTTTACAAAGCTTTACTTTTTGGGATGGTTTGAATGAAGATTGTTATTAAGGATTTTTGAAAAGATGATTGTTTTCTTCTTGGCATGATCCTTCCTGAATTATACATAGGTGATCAGGCTATATATAATTGAGGACTAATGATGCGATGTTCGGTTTAGTCAAAGTAGCATTATGTTTCTCAAAAGTTTTAGATGGTGTTCTACACATTGTTTGGTAAAATAGTAGTAAATAGTTGGTAGAATGACAGGATATCAATTTATAAGGTGGTAGTAATATAGCTCGAGGTAAAGTTATGTGAAACAGTTTCATAAAGCGGTAGTAAAATATCTTGTATTGAAATTACGCAAAACAATTCTATAAAGTGGTAGTGAAATAGTTTGGGATACAATCTGTTGAATAGGTTATAGGATGTGTGTGGAGAATCTTACGGAATGGTAACAGTCTATAGTCAGAGACGAGATTTGCCTAATCCCTACTAGGATAGCGGTATGTTGTTGCGAAATGATTGAAAATTGAGCAAATGGAATAGGAAATGAAATAAACGAAGGTTGTGATTATTGTGGAGATGGTAAAAGATAGAGATTACATTAGGTAAAAGGTTCCGGTTACAACTAGGTTACGCTAACTCCCTAAGGTGACATACAATGGGAAAATACAACCCTAAAGGACTCAGACTTCGGTTTTCTTGTTCTTCAGCTTTGGGCAGTCACTCCTGAATCTCGAAAGTCTCAGTGTCATATCTGGTAGTCTCTTCTAAGTCTGGCTCAAGTGGTGTTAATACCTCAAATGGGTGGGGGTTATCATCTAACAATGGTGAGTGATATGAGAATGTCGAGGTATAGGAAGGTGATAGTAGTGATGTAGGTGTATTAGTGGATTAAAAAGCATCCTCGATATCCGAGTCTGCTGGAATGATAATAGGGTGGTTGGGTGAAGACATATCGCTGTGAACCAGGTCAATATAAATATATATAAGTATAAGTATAAGTAACTCGCATAGTGTGTGTATGAAACCGCATGTAACGTGAATATGCACTTATGATGAAATGATGAGATGCTATGATGATGTGGTTATAGTCTAGGGTCCGTGATACAACCTAGTTCGCTATAACCTTAACTCTGATGCAAATCTATCACACCCACAAATACCTGATTTGCAGCGGAATGGAATACCTGGGGCGCGACTACCATAGCATCACAGTTGCAGTTATATTGAATGACCTAAAGTGTCGTTTTAAATGTACATCGTTTGATTTCATAAAACATTCAGAGTTTACAAAAGATAGGTCCCAAAAGATGATTCAAGTTTGCGGAAATAAGTTTGTTACAAACCAAACGATAGTTTAAAGTGCATATAAATACAAGTGAGACGCGTCATCACCGCGACTCTATGATATGTCCACTTGCAGGCCATGATGCGAATGCCTTAATTACTTGAAAATACATTGCTAAAACGGTCAACAAAAATGTTGGTGAGAATCATAGGTTTATGTAAATGATAAGTCTGTACGGTAACCACAAGTATAAAGTGAAATGACAAGAATGCTACATAAAAATCATACATTGGCTCTTAAGCTCATGATTCCGAAGCTAGACTGATTATGAAGGTCCCACCTGAGTGTTTTGCCAGACACTCTAAATCTGATATTAAATGAAATGCATCCGTTTGACCTGGTTGGATCTACCAACCCGGATGGAGGAGTCACCCTCAATAGATCTATTCACTCACCCTCGCTTACTACGTAATTAACGGTTCATGATAAATAAAATGGGACTTTAACATGGCAATGAGGTAACTTAAGCAATGTAAATGAATTTGATACTTTGGTCCGTATGAAAAATGGTGCAATGTATTCTCCCCCGCAAGTTTAGAAATGAAAATATAAATTGAAAACGGGGCTATGAAAACTCACCGATGCAATAGTTGTGATGACAAAAGTGGGTACACTGAAAAGAGGCACGATCTCTAACCGCAACCTAATATGAATGATATGATCTAATGTAAGTCATGAAATGATGTTACACATGCAAATACGTATGTTACCGATACCACTCGTGAAATTTGGAAATAATGTTTATCGTCGAAAAATATATTTTTGACGTCTTGTTAAGTTATAAAACACTTTACGCGTATATATGTTGTAACGGCCTTCTACGATGGTCGTTTGGTGATTTATCGAAAAATAGAGTTTTTCGTCGCAAACAAAACACTTTGATAAATTTCTGAAATTGATTAAGTAGCCTCACAAAGCTAGTCGTAAGTTGGTGAATATTGAGTGTTAGAAAACGATCTCCATGGTTTTAGAAAGCTTGTAACAATATCTTAAATTCGTAACACCGAAATTTCTTCCATACGAGTCCCGATCATAAAGAAAAATAATCGTCAAGTTAGATAGTCGGCTAAATTTGCTGTTTTTGTGTAGTTTTCGGGTATATTTGAAAGATCGTGTTTTACTCGTTACAAGTCCGGTTGACGAACGGCTGGTCAATTTAGAAAATAGGTCGGGAGTACTTGATTTTACTTCAAAGGGTTAATGTCTCAAACTGAATCGATCATTGAGAAAAATGGCTCCAAACTTGGTTACTTGCAAAAACAGTTTTACACTTAGAAACATTTTTAATAAAAAGCTGATAAAAAAGTGTTGTGAACGTCGGGTTTCAATCGCTTGTATCTCGGTCGTTATAAGGTCGTTTTCTACGTTCTTTATGTCCTCGGCTTCGTATTACAGCGAACTAATAGTTTTTTGATATGTCGGCTCGTCTAGTTCGCGTTCAACGCCTCGTTTTAACCATGGAAAATCGTGTAACAGCCCACTATTTTTCAGAAATATTGTTTTCGTCGTCAAACTTAGAATTAACGTATCTTTCTCGTCGTAAGCTCGTTTTTACTCATTCCAGCGGCTACGGCTTCGTTTTTTTAGTTTATTTTCTAAATATGTAAACCAAAATAACCCATGATCTACTGAAAATTCCAGATTTTACAAAAATGGACAGATCCTTATTATATATTGTCAAAAACCATTTATATTAGTTCAATACTTGTACATATCTCTTTCAATCAACACCATAGCTATTCTAAACCTACCACACACCTTCTTAGGGTGTCATGGGTTCCTAATCTTCACCAAAAATGATGGAGCTCATAAGATCACTAATAAAACTCTTTAAATTCATTTTAGTGACAAAAATAAGTGATAAGTGGTATATAACATAGATATATTTGCATGCTTTGCTACTAGCTCGTAAAAATAAATTAAGTAGGAGTGTAAATGAGTAGAAAAAATTACTTAGAACACTTACTTGAGGTTGATGAGTGTTTGAGGTTAATGACTTAGTTATTTCTAGGTTTTTATTTTAAAACCCGAACAAGAAACACTAATAGAGTTTTAAAATCACTTGATCTTGAAAATGGTATGGTTTCTCCTTATTCTTCTCCTTGGCCGATTATACATAAGGGTAGGGAGGAAGATGATAACTTTGTTTACTTGAAGTAAAATGAGGTTATGAGATAATAAAGATCTAGTTATAGGAATTTTGGGTCAAAGTCAAAGAGTAAATCATGACTAGGGGGGGCATATGGGCTGAAAAAAGGGGAAAGGGGATGAGGTGTGTGTGGTATTTATTAATCTTGTCCTTGGTGTGATTTTGCTAGATTTAGATGTGTTTAGGTTAGTTTTTAGCTAGGATATTGTGTTATCGGGTACTGAGTTAGCTAGAAATAAATTTTGACAGAACAAAATAAAGTATGACAAAGTCATAAAAAATTATAAAATCACATTTCTTGCAAGTATCGGGTGTCCAATTAGTTATCGTGCTGAAATTTTGTAAACCGTCGTAGTTATAAGCTTTCAACGGTATATATAGTAAATGATTTCAAAACACCGGGTAAACTAGTAATATAATTTTTATATCACTGTAATGAGTGTGAAAATATATTATGATCATAGTCTGGAGTGTCGGGTATATTGTTCGTAGTAAATGATTGAGTGGTAGCGTTTATTTAATAAGTAAATATACGTGAACTGAAATTATGCAAACCCATGAATGACCTAACATGAAGATGATGTTACTGATGATATGTAGACTACTCTAGTCTATACGACGTGTCCTCAGTGCTGTTCCATGAATACGCAATTACACCCTTACGGTTACGTGAATTTTGAATACCCGTAAACCTAGTTTACAAAATGATGAATGA
Source organism: Artemisia tridentata subsp. tridentata (assembly GCA_021014915.2). Lineage (NCBI taxonomy): Eukaryota > Viridiplantae > Streptophyta > Magnoliopsida > Asterales > Asteraceae > Artemisia > Artemisia tridentata. The sequence continues at coordinate 137,172,075 of CP139508.1, read as the reverse complement.
TAACCATGAATAGTGATTTCCCTCTGGGAATGAATAGTTTTTCGTGAATAGTAAATTTTTTGATAACGTTTCAAAGTCGCAAACTAACTTCAAAAACGATGAATAGTGAAATGATGAATAGTGAAATGTTGAATAGTAATCCGTGAATAGTAAATTTCAAAGTTTGGAAAATGACCTGAAATTACGATTTGTCTCATTTTCGGAGTCAATAAATTTTACTCGATGTCAGTTTTATAAAATCCGACTCCAGATTTATGTTTTTCACATTTATGTGAAACCGGGGTACCACGATTTCACCTCAGTACAACAGAACGCGGGGTACACAAGATACAATTAATACACTTAATATTATAAAAACACACCCACACCTACACGTGATATTATCTTATCTTATCTCTTTGAATGTAACCCCACAACCGATCCACATTCATTCTTTTGACTTCCTGGTTCTCTCCCCAACTCCCCAAAAACCATCTCAACCCTCATCCATGACCATCAAGATTTCTGGATCGAGGTGCTTTCTATACTCCCAAGGTAATTGTCGTTCTCACAAAAATTCCCCCTAGAAGTCAACAAGTGTTGACACAGTCAAAGTGACTCAGATTTAGAAGGATTTTTGCTGAAATTGGATGATATACAATCCCCCATGTTCTAAAGAATAACCAAAATTTTTCCTTAATGTTTTCTTTTTATGGACTATACAATCCCAGTGGATCCACACACTCCTCATCTACAATCAATCGGTCGCAAGAGGAAGGAGTTCAAGGGTTAATCAAAAACCGAAGGTGTGTGGGTTTGCTTGGAGATCAGGTCCAATCCGTGTCATAAATCAGTGTCAATCGATTGGGATTGTAAGCTCTTGAACTATTGTCTTTTTATTGTATTCGATCTTGATATGTTTTAATGAGAAATGTGTTATTAAGTTTGTGTGGATAAAGAAACCTTTGGTTTTAGTTTAAGGGCATGGTGGTGATAATGTTGTGTTGTTAGTATGGTGTGGTAATGAATAAAACCAAAAATTTAAAACTAAAACAAAATATTTCTGCTGATGATAGTGCTGCTGACATAGAGCATTCTACTGCTAGGCTTAATTTTTCTGCTGCTAGGCCAAATGATTCTACTGCTGGCCCTTCAGACTCAAATGAAGCAGATTTCTCAGATAATGAGGTGGATTTAAGCAATATCACACCTACCTATCAAATTCCTTCAACCCCACACACAAGGATTCACAAAGTCCATTCCCTAGAAAATGTGATTGGAGATGTACAATCAGGTGTGAAGACAAGACAACAACTAATGTCTTCAGACCAACAAGGGCTTCTTGATGCCCTTTATGCTTCAAAGCAGCATGAGTTTTCAAACTCTTGCTTGTTTGTATGTTTTCTCTCACAAGATGAACCAAAGAACATTCTGAAAGCTTTAGATGATTCAAGCTGGGTAGAAGCTATGCAAGAGGAGCTTCTTCAGTTCAAGATTCAGAAGGTATGGGTGCTAGTTGATTTACCAAACGATGCAAAGGTAATTGGCACAAGATGGGTTTTCAAGAATAAAAGGGATGAAAGAGGAATAGTGATTAGGAATAAGGCTAGATTAGTAGCCCAAGGGTACACACAACAAGAAGGTATAGACTCTGATGAATTTTTTGCTCCAGTAGCAAGACTTAAGGCAATTAGGCTTTTCTTAGCTTATGCTTCATTTTTAGGCTTCACTGTTTATCAAGTGGATGTCAATAGTGCATTTTTATATGGCACACTTAAAGAAGAGGTGTATGTCTCACAACCTCCAGGGTTCATTGATCCTGAACATCCAGACAAAGTGTACAGAGTAGTTAAGGCTCCTTATGGCCTTCATCAGGCACCTAGAGCATGGTATGAAACACTTGCTTCCTATTTAAAAGCAAATGGATTTCAAAGAGGAAAGATTGATCAGACACTTTTCATCAAACAGCACAAGAAGGATCTTCTGTTAGTGCAGGTGTATGTGGATGACATTATCTTTGGATCTACAAGGAAGGAGATGTGTTTGGAGTTCGAGAAGCTTATGCATGATAAGTTTCAGATGAGTTCCATGGGGGAACTTACATTCTTTTTGGGTTTGCAAGTTAAATAGTCATATGAAGGCATATTTATTAGTCAAGATAAATATGTTGCAGAGATACTAAGGAAGTTCAACTTTGCTGATTCAAAAATGGCAAGCACACCAATGGACTCTGAGAAGCGTCTTCCAAAAGATTTAGATGGAGAAAATGTGGATGTACACACATACAGATCTATGATAGGATCTTTGATGTATCTTACATCATCAAGACCTGACATCATGTTCTCTGTTTGTGTTTATGCAAGATTTCAATTAACTCAAAAGGTTTCTCATTTAACAGCAGTCAAGAGGATTTTTAGATATCTCAAGGGTCAACCTAGGTTGGGTCTATGGTATTCTAGAGAGTCACCTTTTGACTTGGTAGCATTTTCGGATAGTGATTATGCTGGTGCTAGCTTGGACAGAAAGTCAACAACTGGAGGATGTCAATTCCTTGGGTGTAGACTTATCTCATGGCAGTGTAAGAAGCAAACAACTGTGGCTACTTCAACAACTGAAGCTGAATATGTAGCTGCTGCAAGTTGATGTGCTCAAGTCTTATGGCTTCAAAACCAACTTCTTGACTATGGGTACAATTTCATGAACACTGTTATTCATATTGATAATAGTAGTACTATTTGCATAATTAAAAATCCAGTGCAACATTCTAAAACAAAACACATTGAAATTAGACATCACTTTATAAGAGACTACAATGAGAAAAGATTAATTCAAGTTCTTAAAATTGCTTCAGAATTCAACTTTGCAGATCTGCTAACCAAAGCTTTTGATGTTGGAAGGTTTCAGTACTTGGTAGCAAGTATTGGAATGCTTAATCCTCAATGATTTTAAACTTTGTGTTTTTGTAAATAAATTTTTGTTTGTGCTGCTGACTTTAAAAGATACTACTTTTATTACAAAAGTTTGTGCTGCTAGTACAAATTTAAATTGTGTTATTCATACAGTTAGTCCTATGATTATTCTAATACAAGACTAGTACTTTGTACATTGTTCTTTTGGTTTTAGACTAACAATTTCAGGTATGAACATGTGAACACAAAGGATGTTTCAAGTGAAACGGAAGAAGCAGAATGAAAATATCAGTTGCTGTCATAATAGGTTCATGATAGAAAAAGTTTAGGAATTTCTAACCTCCTTAAAACTTCTTTCTTGAAGCTTGATTATGATGTTTCACATTGAATTGATGACTTAGTTTATCAGAAAGTAACTGATGCAACTCACTTTCTATCATTTTATACTTTTAAGTATAATAAGCAAGTCTAAGGACATCTGATAGAAAGAATAGCTAGTAAAAGTGAATCTAATACTTGTGTTAGAGGAAACAATTACTATGAGCTGGAAACCCTGTCAAGAAAGCCTTTTGAATAGGTTTATCTTTACACAGGCAGTTATTTACAACTGAAAAACATTGGTTCTCGCACAACCAGAGGTTGCTTTAAACCGAAATTATGATTAAGTGTCTGTTATACACTTAATCCCTTCAAAATGGTTGAAAGCAGTAAGGTTTTTCAAAATAAAATCAAGTACATACTGCTAAGTCAAATAATTTCTTAAACAAGGATTTTCAAAGGATTCAGAAAAACCGTCAAATGATGGACCATGAATCAATTGCCCCATGAATTACCTCTCATAGGAGTTAACACACCTAGAAGTGATGAGGGCAGTAAATTAAACTCTTAAGGAATTGAAGGATACATGTACAACATTGTCTGATAACATGTTGTAAGATCCTACAAAAATCCGTCATGATAATCTTTGTTAATTAATAATACCCTTGACTTATCATTTAACAAAGCCCATTTTTATGGAGAAATTTAAACTTTTCTTTAATATACTATACTCACGAACAACATAAGATTTGGATAAGCCTACATAATTTATATGAACTATTTTCACTTTATTATTTATTATTTTATATTATACTCTTTACGAATACTCAAACCTATTAGATTTTATTCACCTATACGCTCTCTATTAAAATTATCTCACGTCTAAATATAATTAGTTGGAATATATTAATAAACTTTGATATTTTTATAAACATTATATTTTTACGTTACTCGGTTATAAGTTTCGTGACTTAATTACTTAACGTTAGTAATTACCAGAATCAAACTATACCCTAAACTATTTATATATAATAGTGTAGCTAATATTTGCTACAATGTTTATCAAAAACATGCAATGTAGACGTGCATGATTTTGTAATCATGCATACAACTCGTTCCTTTCAATTGCCATACGTGTTTCCTTTCAATATGCTATAACGTGTATGGATAGTTGACTATTAAATTCTATATATTATATAAATGTCATACGAATGACATGCAAGGACCAACCATATATAAGAATATTGTCATGTGATTTTTAAGCCTACGTGTATGCATATCTCTCTAAGTGAACGTGTATAATTTGACCATCACAAAATACAACAACAACTAAAGTATAAAACGTGTAACATATATGAGTACCGGAACGTGTATGAACATTAAACCATAAAATTTAACCACCAAAGTAAGAAACGTGTGACAATTTTCCTATATTATACCTAACCCTTCTACACACACTAGTATACTACACACACTAGTATACATGTTTTCATCCTCACATCTCTCCTCCCTTATAATTACCGGCCACCATTTCCGGCCACCGGAGCCTCACCTCCGATCATCACCTCTCACCGCCACCACCAAAATAAACCTTGTGATCTCCTCTTCATTCCTATGTGATTCACGCGCCAAGAAACCACCTCCACCACTTGTTGCCGCCGCGTTTTCTCTTTATCCAGCCACCACTGCTGCTACGCGTCTCCGCCACTATGCTCTCCTCCTTTTCATCATGGTAAAACCGAGAAACTATTTTTGTTACTCAAACCGATTCTTGTTTATTATTTTGTTAATCGATTGTTGTGATGTTTTCGTGGATTAAGAAGATTTAAAAACCGATCATTATTGTTATTGTTTTTCGTGGGATGAAAGGATTTAAGCAATGATATAACTATTAAATCGTGATGTGAAAACCGGTTATAAGACTTTGATTTTGTTTCCGTGAATTTAAAATCGGTATAAAAACATTTTGTTTGATGTTGTGTTTCGTGTGGTACGAACTAATAGAAGTGGTGTTTATTTGATTCGTCTGGGTTCTTTTTCCACTAGCAGATTCGTAGCCGAGACCTCCCATGGTCTCGGCATAAGGGTGTTATCGTGTTTTGACTTTAGTTGTCGTGTCTGAATACTTGGTTATATGGCAGTTTGATTAATAAGCTCCTTTGAGCTTATCTCGGTCTCGGCAATGGTCTTTGTGGTCGAGTTGTTGATTGTTGGGTTATTAGTGGTGTTGTTTCGCGTCTCTTTGGTACTCGGAATACTAGAAACCCGCAGAGGGTTGTTGTCCTCGTTGGATTGAGCCTCGGCTTAACAGCCACAAGAGTTAGTGTAATTGTGTCGAGTTTTGGTCATGGTTACGGGTCCGTTTGACCCAGCGTGTGCTTATTTTACTCTCGGGTCGGGTTGACCCGGTGTGTACCTTATGTGAGTCAAATAGGTGTTCTCTGCTTTCAGCAGTTAGAGTGAGTTTGGATTGGGATTATGGATTTAATGGGCTAAAGCCCAACCAATTTAACCAGGGTGCGTTTGATGTCACTTTGGGCCGTAGCCCAAACTAGTATGTTTGATTATTATAAGTCACAAGCTCATAGGCCTAAAATAAAAAGTATGTTCATTTATAAGTTATAACTGATTGGTGACACATTAGTACGTTTCGGATAATACTTGGATTGTGACTCAAAATTTGAATACGGACTTGATTATTACACTTAGACATCGGACAAAGGCGGATCGTTGTCGGACTTACTATTGAATATTTTGAGACTCGAGACGGTATAATATATTAAACACGAAGCAGACCCAAAATCTTCAATAAAACTAAAACTAATATTTACAAGAATAATAACGAGACATAAACTTATAAATTATTGTAATTTCAGATTTGGTTAGTCCAAGTCTCAACGATTTGAGAAAAACTGATTTTAATAGTTAAACTCCTTACTATTTTACAAGACGCTTATCTTTTATACAAACTATTTGGGATAACGGGTAAATGCCGAAACGCACAAACTAGTTATTTGATTTGAGGTGTTTACTTGTTTTTAGCTTCTAAGTTGTCCTCTTTGGTTTGAGTTCTCGTCGGTATCTTCTTGAGATAGTTGATGTCTATTCTTTTTGGTGTGAGTTGTACATCGAGTCTAAGTTATCTTACCCACACCACATGAAACATTTAAACTAAGCTTTTGATAAGTTTTGGAAACTGAGTAATCCACGAAAACTATGACACTTTATCTTTTATAGACTTTATTATTGTGCTAGACGTATTTTGAGATAACTGTATACGTATTAGGTTGTGTACCGTCGTGCTATATGAGACCATTGTGATATGCTCTAGATGCCAGTCGTGTCAGTGTGATCTTCGCTTTGCTATGGCTAAGGTGAGTCGTGGCCCCTACTTTTCACACTTGTTTTTAATAACTCTTTTGGGGGAGATACATGCTTTAACTGTTTTATATTACTTGAAATATCTTATGATTTAATTAAAATCATCAACTATGCTCTACATGCTTGAATTATACTTGAAAGGAATACATGCTCATTATATGTGCAAATTGTCTGTTTAGCTTAAACACGGAACATGGAAGATAACATTTTTAAACTACTTGATGTAACATGATACTGAAACTCATTGTATGCATTTATGTGACAAATGAATGTACTGCTACTTTAACATGATATTTCTACATTTCACTATAAATAATTGCCAATACTAAAATTACGCAAGATTCACCTATATTGCCTAAGCACCCCTTATTGCCAAAAGTCCCTTTATCATGAGCCATTAATCACTGCGGTGAGCGCGAATATAGTGAACAGCTTCGAAACCTGTTAGAGGCTGACGACCTATCCCACTAAATACTGTGACGGAATGCCTATATGGTTAGTCGTATTTAGTCGCGATGCACTATATTTGAGAAAAATAGGAATTGGCAAGTACCTATTAACACGAGGGCCATAAAAACCCATCAGTGACCCTGGTGGGACTCCGCCGTATTACGGTACTCTGTTAACGTTTTGCGTGTCATGAGGCTTAGGGCAATATAACTTTATGAATATATGAATGTTTCATATATATCCTAGGATACAGCTGTATCTAGAAGACCACCACTTTATACTGATAGACTTCAGACATTAGATTATTATTTCACTACGTGTTATGATTATGAATCCCGTACTTGAACTTTAACTGTTACCATATGTGACTTAAATGAGAATTCTGCACAAATTAACTCCAAATGTTTGGTATATCATTATAGTTAAAAGATGATATAACAGTTTACATTGAGCATATAACAACGTAGCTCATCTGCATTCATAACTTGAAACTTATGATTTTGAATATCATACATGAATTACTTGTGAATTTTATACAAAACAACTTATTAATTATTTCATAAAGGATTACTATTTATTTCAACAAGCACTATACATCTTTCGAAGAAAGTTATTTTCTATAAACTCCGCGAACTCACCAACCATTGTGTTGACGTTTTAAGCATGTTTATCTCAGGTAATTAACGGAGCAGGACAAGACACGGAGCGGGCATCCTTTACTCTGATAACTTTAATGGTGTAAAATCAAATATGTCATTCTCTCCAAATTATCACATCTTTTTATGGGATTTTCAAACCAAATAATTTACCTTTGTATCAAAATACTATTTTTGAATGACATATAACTTTCAAAACGCCCTTCTCGGGCCGTTTTCTGAGATTAAACTTCGATCCTCACCGTAACACCCAAATTACTTTTCCGCTGCCACAAACCAAATTTGGGGGTGTTACAGTTTGGTATCAGAGCCTATGGTTATAGAGAATCAAACGTTTTAAAACATCAAACTATAACCACACTTTCAAAATAAATGATTTTACACCTTATCATCTTATGCCCTCCGTGTCTGCAGACTGCCGTGCTCAATACATTACCTATTAAGATTATTTTGTACTAATCTTTACATGCTTGATGTTTATTCATTACACATTACACACTATACTATTTCACACTCAACATTACATATATATATTCACCAACTATTTCAAGAAATATATCAACCATCTTTAATTATCTTAATCGCATCTTTTTAGATGCGTGTGAAATCAATTTTACTGTACTTCCGGAAAATCCGCACAGGAATTATTTTGTTAACTAGTATGAATATTAAATCAGAAATTCTTAAGCAGGATGGGTTGCAATGTCTTTATTTGAATGATTGGGATGCCTTTCATCTAAATAAAGAAATTGTAAGGCGCTGAACCATAAGTTTATATTTCCTTATTTACATTGTTTGGGACGCCTCTCTATGTAAATAACGAATTATAAATAAGTGGGCTTATTTATGTCTGTAAAGGGCACTAGTATGAAACCGATAACCATAAAAATTCATAAACACACAGCATAACTCTCATTAGAACCCCTAACTAATGATACGTAGTGTTAGTATACGAATTCAAAGCAACACTCCTATCATAATACTGTCTTTTACTATTCTAGCCACTTGCAATAACTATTCTCCACAGCAAGACAAACAAGATCTTCCATACCCTAAAAGCCGGAATATAGCAACTTTCTCTACATACACCGAATCTTCATGTGAAAACCTGTTATCTACAAAACTCTTTGTTTAACAAGTAGGTTACCCGCACAAGATTTCTGTAAAATATCTAAATCTAGCAGAGTAATGAGTTCTTTTCCAAGTTGTATTTATAGCAAAAACATCCAAACACCATATTATTCAAATAAACTTGACGGAAATACTTAAACATTACAAACGATACTGAATTTAAAACATCACATAAACCTAAACCTAAACTTCAAAGGTAGTCCGGATGATCCCAAGTCTGAGAATTGTTGGAATCATAGCCGTCATCATAAGGATCAAAGCTCGCCAACTTCTCTTCTTCCCATTGAGCTTCCAACCTGCTCAGCTCCCAATCCATGGCAGGAGTCCAACCACCATCACCAACTGCCACATTTTCCTCGAAACTTGGCTGGAAATGATCCAGATGAGGCAAATGTTGTTGTTGCACAACCACCCTTGGTGTAGAAGAACTTGATGCACCTTGTTGTAGCGGTGGTTGTTGTTGCTGTTGTAGTAGGGGTGGATTTTGTTGCTGTTGCTTTTGTTGTTGTTGTTGTTGATGTTCAACCCTAGCAGCTTCAACGTTCTCTTCCAAGCTCCAACGAACTTTGTTAGAAATCTGGTCATCTATCTGATGAACACATGACCACAACGATTCGATGACAGCAGCATCCTTGCAAGATTCATCATACAAAAACTTATCGATCACATACTTCCTACCATCTGAGATGTCTGTGCACTTAGCATAGCTTTCTCTAAGTCGTCGTTTCAATTGTTTCGTAGCTTCAAACTGCAGAATGACCTTCACAATAGCATTTTGACGATCCACGTCACTACCTTCAGTTTCTGCTTTGATGTACAGTTGAATTTGTTCAGCAGTATGTGGTAACTTACAAGCCATTGAATTGTGTGTGTATAGGTAATCCAACCATGCCAATGGTATTTATAAGGGTTTGAAAAATATCTTTCAATTAAGAAATAAAATCGTTTGTATTTAAACGGTAAAACTTTCAAAATCTATGTCTAATAAAACTAGCAACTAGCTCGGAGATACGTGGTAAATAAAATATTTACTTTGGTTTTCGCAATTCAACGCAAGAGGCAGGAACAAATCGCGTTAAACACGCCCCACTATGATTTAAAAATCCTGAACACGCCACATACAAGTAACACTTTTCATACGATTTGACTACACATCCTTTAGGAAATAGTGAACCTCCTAACGTCCTCTCGAAACCCTTAAGCATTATATGAGATTTCGATAATCTCGAAACTATCTAGTAACCAAATACGCCATGGAACATGTGTTCAACAATCGCCAAATAAAAATTATCCTTGAAACATTTATCCTCGACCCATTGCTAACAACAATCCAACGCACCCTTATTTCTCATTAATACTCGAACCCAACTCTAATTAAGCGTAAGAACTTAAGATTTATTTCTAATCTAATCAACTCATACCCGTTTACTTTGGATCATTCACTTAACGACCTACCAAAATTTTCATACATCTCAATTTGGTACTTACCAATAAATCGTACGTAACAAATCTTTTCCAATACTCGAGCATGTGACAATCAAAGCCCAGCCCGACTGTCATGCTCTCAAATGACTTCAACAAAAATCATATATTGCCTAAATACTTTGTTTAATTTAAGTTCCCAACAACCTCAGCAAACTCAAACGAAACCCTGTCTAGTTATTGGGCCATATTTCATTTTGTGAACTCAACTATAACTAAAACAAACCAACTTTCGTGCTTCTCTTTTGCCCCCAACAACGATTAACAACCCTAAGAAACAAAATGATTTTTCTCAACAACACATTTCACCTTGCAGCATATTGATTTCCCTCCTTGCTTTCACACTTAGCTCACAACTTGAATACTTTGAAAACTAAACTCAAAAAAGCTATTAACGTAAGACACAATTTATATAAAGCAAACCAATTTTGTGTTATCATTTAAGACTTTATCTAACAAGTTTTTCTTTATAAAACTTTAAAGTTCAACAACTATTCTTATATTTATCAAATTTTCGTCCGAAACTCTCATTGTTAAAAAAATCTACAAACTCTTTGTGTAATGAATAGGTTACCCCATCAACTTGTGATTTTCAAAACTTTGAGTCAGGTTTATTTTTTAAAAAAAAAAAAAAAAAAAAAAAAAAAAAAAAAAAAACACGATAGAATAACAATGTTCATTCCAAAAACAAGATCTCGAGACAAAATAATTTATTTATAAAACTCACTTTTAGCCAACCTCAGTCAGATCTACACTCATTACCCATTACTCACTGCTCTATTCTACGAAGTCGAGAAAAATACGAAACTAGAAACTATAAGAATTCACAACAATCTATGGAAAACACAAATAACATAAATTTTATTTGAAACCACGGAAGTTAATACATAGCGAAATGATTAACATCGGAAGTGCTAACAGTACAATAAACACAATATAAGGCATACAATCTTCAATCGGTTGACCCACCATAGAAATAATGACCCCCACCAATCCAACGATAGCAAGAGCCACCATAGGATGAAGCACCTTAATTATTCTGCGCCATAAAATACAACAAAATATTAAAAGCTATATCGAGATATATAACTAAACACAAACGAGATTTTATTCCACATTCATTAAAGGTTACATCGGCATACAACAAAACTACTTTATAACCACACTAGCCCGAGATCCTCACCCCAAAATCTTATCCACATTGATCGCTAAAATCGTAAGAGGTACGATGAACACCAAGGATGCGATGTAGTAATCAGAGTTTTCATCAGGGAAGAAGGCCAGATAAATGGCGACAAGGACAATGTATACAGAAGCGGCAAGGACGACGATCGGCGGCATGGTGTGAAATCTTTCGGAGAAGATGAAGATAAACGAAAAGGATGGGGCGGAAAAGATGAAAAAGAAAAAGGTGGATAAGATATTTATAGGAAAAAGATAGATAGGGTAAATAAATGGAGAAAATACCCGTTATTTTACTGTTCACGATCATTAAAATTTCAAATCACTACCACTAAAAATCCTTTAGTCTCAACCATCGAAACCCTAAACATTAAATGCTAAATACTTCCTACTCTCGGCCGTTACTCCCACTATTCGTAACCCATAAATTAAATTATTGACCAACCATTCGAATTTATTCAGTCTAGTATTAATAAATCTAGTTGAAATCTCGCCGCTGGATAGTCAAAATAACAAAATCTCTCGACAACATTTTCTATGAACTCTCACCTCAGAACGCCACATTTTTCAACACCTATCACAGACTGAACTTCGGGACGAAGTTCAAAATTGAGGGGTAGATACTGTAAGATCCTACAAAAATCCGTCATGATAATCTTTGTTAATTAATAATACCCTTGACTTATCATTTAACAAAGCCCATTTTTATGGAGAAATTTAAACTTTTCTTTAATATACTATACTCACGAACAACATAAGATTTGGATAAGCCTACATAATTTATATGAACTATTTTCACTTTATTATTTATTATTTTATATTATACTCTTTACGAATACTCAAACCTATTAGATTTTATTCACCTATACGCTCTCTATTAAAATTATCTCACTTCTAAATATAATTAGTTGGAATATATTAATAAACTTTGATATTTTTATAAACATTATATTTTTACGTTACTCGGTTATAAGTTTCGTGACTTAATTACTTAACGTTAGTAATTACCAGAATCAAACTATACCCTAAACTATTTATATATAAAAGTGTAGCTAATATTTGCTACAATGTTTATCAAAAACATGCAATGTAGACGTGCATGATTTTGTAATCATGCATACAACTCGTTCCTTTCAATTGCCATACGTGTTTCCTTTCAATATGCTATAACGTGTATGGATAGTTGACTATTAAATTCTATATATTATATAAATGTCATACGAATGACATGCAAGGACCAACCATATATAAGAATATTGTCATGTGATTTTTAAGCCTACGTGTATGCATATCTCTCTAAGTGAACGTGTATAATTTGACCATCACAAAATACAACAACAACTAAAGTATAAAACGTGTAACATATATGAGTACCAGAACGTGTATGAACATTAAACCATAAAATTTAACCACCAAAGTAAGAAACGTGTGACAATTTTCCTATATTATACCTAACCCTTCTACACACACTAGTATACTACACACACTAGTATACATGTTTTCATCCTCACATCTCTCCTCCCTTATAATTACCGGCCACCATTTCCGGCCACCGGAGCCTCACCTCCGATCATCACCTCTCACCGCCACCACCAAAATAAACCTTGTGATCTCCTCTTCATTCCTATGTGATTCACGCGCCAAGAAACCACCTCCACCACTTGTTGCCGCCGCGTTTTCTCTTTATCCAGCCACCACTGCTGCTACGCGTCTCCGCCACTATGCTCTCCTCCTTTTCGTCATGGTAAAACCGAGAAACTATTTTTGTTACTCAAACCGATTCTTGTTTATTATTTTGTTAATCGATTGTTGTGATGTTTTCGTGGATTAAGAAGATTTAAAAACCGATCATTATTGTTATTGTTTTTCGTGGGATGAAAGGATTTAAGCAATGATATAACTATTAAATCGTGATGTGAAAACCGGTTATAAGACTTTGATTTTGTTTCCGTGAATTTAAAATCGGTATAAAAACATTTTGTTTGATGTTGTGTTTCGTGTGGTACGAACTAATAGAAGTGGTGTTTATTTGATTCGTCTGGGTTCTTTTTCCACTAGCAGATTCGTAGCCGAGACCTCCCATGGTCTCGGCATAAGGGTGTTATCGTGTTTTGACTTTAGTTGTCGTGTCTGAATACTTGGTTATATGGCAGTTTGATTAATAAGCTCCTTTGAGCTTATCTCGGTCTCGGCAATGGTCTTTGTGGTCGAGTTGTTGATTGTTGGGTTATTAGTGGTGTTGTTTCGCGTCTCTTTGGTACTCGGAATACTAGAAACCCGCAGAGGGTTGTTGTCCTCGTTGGATTGAGCCTCGGCTTAACAGCCACAAGAGTTAGTGTAATTGTGTCGAGTTTTGGTCATGGTTACGGGTCCGTTTGACCCAGCGTGTGCTTATTTTACTCTCGGGTCGGGTTGACCCGGTGTGTACCTTATGTGAGTCAAATAGGTGTTCTCTGCTTTCAGCAGTTAGAGTGAGTTTGGATTGGGATTATGGATTTAATGGGCTAAAGCCCAACCAATTTAACCAGGGTGCGTTTGATGTCACTTTGGGCCGTAGCCCAAACTAGTATGTTTGATTATTATAAGTCACAAGCTCATAGGCCTAAAATAAAAAGTATGTTCATTTATAAGTTATAACTGATTGGTGACACATTAGTACGTTTCGGATAATACTTGGATTGTGACTCAAAATTTGAATACGGACTTGATTATTACACTTAGACATCGGACAAAGGCGGATCGTTGTCGGACTTACTATTGAATATTTTGAGACTCGAGACGGTATAATATATTAAACACGAAGCAGACCCAAAATCTTCAATAAAACTAAAACTAATATTTACAAGAATAATAACGAGACATAAACTTATAAATTATTGTAATTTCAGATTTGGTTAGTCCAAGTCTCAACGATTTGAGAAAAACTGATTTTAATAGTTAAACTCCTTACTATTTTACAAGACGCTTATCTTTTATACAAACTATTTGGGATAACGGGGTAAATGCCGAAACGCACAAACTAGTTATTTGATTTGAGGTGTTTATTTGTTTTTAGCTTCTAAGTTGTCCTCCTTGGTTTGAGTTCTCGTCGGTATCCTCTTGAGATAGTTGATGTCTATTCTTTTTGGTGTGAGTTGTACGTCGAGTCTAGGTTATCTTACCACACCACATGAAACATTTAAACTAAGCTTTTGATAAGTTTTGGAAACTGAGTAATCCACGAAAACTATGACACTTTATCTTTTATAGACTTTATTATTGTGCTAGACGTATTTTGAGATAACTGTATACGTATTAGGTTGTGTACCGTCGTGCTATATGAGACCATTGTGATATGCTCTAGATGCCAGTCGTGTCAGTGTGATCTTCGCTTTGCTATGGCTAAGGTGAGTCGTGGCCCCTACTTTTCACACTTGTTTTTAATAACTCTTTTGGGGGAGATACATGCTTTAACTGTTTTATATTACTTGAAATATCTTATGATTTAATTAAAATCATCAACTATGCTCTACATGCTTGAATTATACTTGAAAGGAATACATGCTCATTATATGTGCAAATTGTCTGTTTAGCTTAAACACGGAACATGGAAGATAACATTTTTAAACTACTTGATGTAACATGATACTGAAACTCATTGTATGCATTTATGTGACAAATGAATGTACTGCTACTTTAACATGATATTTCTACATTTCACTATAAATAATTGCCAATACTAAAATTACGCAAGATTCACCTATATTGCCTAAGCACCCTTATTGCCAAAAGTCCCTTTATCATGAGCCATTAATCACTGCGGTGAGCGCGAATATAGTGAACAGCTTCGAAACCTGTTAGAGGCTGACGACCTATCCCACTAAATACTGTGACGGAATGCCTATATGGTTAGTCGTATTTAGTCGCGATGCACTATATTTGAGAAAAATAGGAATTGGCAAGTACCTATTAACACGAGGGCCATAAAAACCCATCAGTGACCCTGGTGGGACTCCGCCGTATTACGGTACTCTGTTAACGTTTTGCGTGTCATGAGGCTTAGGGCAATATAACTTTATGAATATATGAATGTTTCATATATATCCTAGGATACAGCTGTATCTAGAAGACCACCACTTTATACTGATAGACTTCAGACATTAGATTATTATTTCACTACGTGTTATGATTATGAATCCCGTACTTGAACTTTAACTGTTACCATATGTGACTTAAATGAGAATTCTGCACAAATTAACTCCAAATGTTTGGTATATCATTATAGTTAAAAGATGATATAACAGTTTACATTGAGCATATAACAACGTAGCTCATCTGCATTCATAACTTGAAACTTATGATTTTGAATATCATACATGAATTACTTGTGAATTTTATACAAAACAACTTATTAATTATTTCATAAAGGATTACTATTTATTTCAACAAGCACTATACATCTTTCGAAGAAAGTTATTTTCTATAAACTCCGCGAACTCACCAACCATTGTGTTGACGTTTTAAGCATGTTTATCTCAGGTAATTAACGGAGCAGGACAAGACACGGAGCGGGCATCCTTTACTCTGATAACTTTAATGGTGTAAAATCAAATATGTCATTCTCTCCAAATTATCACATCTTTTTATGGGATTTTCAAACCAAATAATTTACCTTTGTATCAAAATACTATTTTTGAATGACATATAACTTTCAAAACGCCCTTCTCGGGCCGTTTTCTGAGATTAAACTTCGATCCTCACCGTAACACCCAAATTACTTTTCCGCTGCCACAAACCAAATTTGGGGGTGTTACACATGTTCTGATGGATAGCTCAGATGATGGAAAGAATTATTTTGGTACATAGTGAAAGATCTTCCAAACAGGGGAGGAAATGTTATTTACATCTCAGGGGAGGAAATAAAGTTGGAAGATTAACCAATGAAAGGGAGGAAAAGACAAGAGCATACAAGATGATGACATGGAGGTTGAAAATGACAAGAACAGAGCTTATTCTGGCGTAATATATTTAGAAGGGATGAAGCATTCCAAAGGAGAAAGTTCTATCTAGGTCAAACGAAGAAATATTTCAATTTCAGTTCACCACGTTTGTTCATCACTTGCAAAGGCATGCTGATAGATGATTTCACTTGTTGAAACAAGCATCCAAGATACACAGCATCATTGCCTCTTATAATTCCTCCATCCAAGGAAATTGCACCATCTTTTAGTTCAATGTTTGAAGACTGAAGATGTGTATTGATATTGTTTAAGTTGAAGAACAGAAAGCAGATGAGTTACTGAGAAAGATATTTAATCTTGAAGAACAGAGGTGTTTGAAAGATCCTCACAATCCATAATTTAATTCAGAAACATGTTGAAATGGATTCACATGTTTAGGGGAGGATTGTTGGGAATTAAATATTCAAGAAGTTTAATATCGGGTTCTACTCAAAGAAATATTCTAAGTATGATTCTGCTGCTAAGAGCATTTGTTCCTGCTGCTAGCGTTATCGGTTCCTGTTGCTAGCGTTAACATTCTACTGCTGAGTGTTTCTGCTGCTAGTGTTCTGATCCTGCTGCTAGCGTTAACATTGCTGCTGGTGATTAACTTTCTGGTGCTGAGCATATAAGTATGAAAAGATATTATGTGTATTAAAGTCAACAATATACGGTAGATAATATCTTACCCCATGTGATCAGTCATAATGTTATATTCACAGAACAAGTTGTAAACATAGATACAAGTTGTATCTTAATGACTGACACTCTCAAAGCAAGCGTTCGATTAGACTTAACAATATTGTAAAGATCTTTCTTAGTTCTTATAAAAGAAAGATCTTAGATTAGTGATAAATATACGAATAGATAGTTAAGTGCAAAAATATACTCTCAAGAACATAGAACAAATATCACAAGTCATAAAAAACATAAGATTCAAGGTCTTTGTAACCCTAGTGATATTGAAGATCACTCGTATTATCTTGAATAATATTGAATCGTTTGGTGATAACATTGCATGTTCTTTGTTCTATATACACAAGCATAACTGTTCCACTTCCATAACACAAATAACCTTCTAAGTGTGATTAAGTAAATTCCGCGTACTTGATCATATTAACTCAACTATCACATACACAAAGAACAAAGGTTTAACCACCTATCAGTGTATCGATCGATCATCCTCATCAGTAATAAAAGTCCATGCATCGTGGCCTCCAAATTTGATGGTCTTGAAAAGCAAATTTATGTAGTGACCGTTAATTAAGTGATAAGCCAATGTCCATTGGCCTCCAATTTTGATTGTCTTGAAAAGCAAATGTATGTAGTGAGCGTTAATTAAGTGATAAGCCAATGTCCATTCCATTGGCACCTAATAAGTTTTAAAAAAGGTGTAAGTAAAAGAAGTTTATGATTGATAATATATGTAAATCTAAAACATGTCATATGTGTATTGTACATACCTCTTGAACCTTCATCATAGGTCTTCGAGAACTTCTCTGTAGACTGCATTTGTAGTAGTTTTTGATAGCTTACTACAATCCGCATCACAAACATCCTTCAAACCTTTTTTGTTTTTGACGCGTGAAAGAGCCACGTACAGTTCATGTGTGAAAACATGACGTGACAAGTAAAAACCAACTTTTGAAATTGATTGCCCTTGAATCTTGTTTATTTTCATGCAAAATGACACTGACACATGAAATTGTTTCCTCCCGATCTTTAGCAGTAAACGTTTATCAGACGGAGTAATTCTCAACCTCGAAATGATCATCGTCTTTCCAAAGTGTATTGTCTCAATCGAAGTTTTTACTAATCTAACAAATTAATTTTTTTTTATTAGAAGAACAAATAATTAATAATAGTTATTGACAATTGGTATAAAAAAGTAATAGTTGTTGAAAAGGGAAAATAAATATTAGGACGTTAATATTTAATACTATTGTTAATACTTTTGTAGATCATATTGTTATATTGAGGTATAAAAATACATATACAATAGCATTTAAATGATATACAAAATCTGATATGAAATAAATGAGTGAATTTTACCAATGATTTGCTAAAAAAATGGAGCCTTACAACGGAAATAGTAACTTAACACAATAATCTCTATCAAATATTCAAAATCTATGAATTTAGCCCATCGGTTTACAAATTATTCGGCTAAGGGAGAAGGGAACCGGTCCATAAGCACTTTCTTGAGGGATGTACAAAAGATATCTCAAAAGCTCATGTTTTTTGGAAGCGATGGATGATGGCAAACCCGTGGAATGTTTACATGTGGCCATGTGATCAAACAGTGCAAGAGCCTGATATGAACACTCTCAATACGCGATTTTGTGTTACTTGCGCTATATACTCTAAAATAAACTAAGACTACATAACCCTTTTAAAAAATGTTTACATGTGGTAGATATGACCCATTCTTTATAAATTGGTCAACTTGGGTGAAGTACAGTAGCAGCAGGAGGTTCATACGAAATTCTTGAGTGAGGAACGATGAATATTAAATAGCTGAAAACAATAAAAGCAACGCATTCTAAATTTGTTGACATGTAAACCTGATGTGTAATGAAGTCGTATGATAAAGGGGGCACAAAAATAGAAACATCAGTAGAAAGAACAATTGGTGGTAGGAGCATTAGTTACTTCACAAATGATATTTTAAAAAAATTGAGCTATAATTACTTACTTGACCATTAGCAAGTATTGATGATAATGATTTGGGTGCACATTATTATCATACTTTCTCACTATTGAAAAATATCTTGAAACATGGAAACACAATGTACAGAGTTGTTTATCTTGGAACATCAACACTAAAAGAAAGTATTTCATTTAAAATTTTAGTTGAATTGACACAAACTCAGCAGACATCAACAAACACCAGCAGTCATAAAACAAAAGAAATATTTGCTATCCATTTACCCTTTAAAGTTTAAACATTGTAGCTTGTTGTGTTACAACTAATTTTCTATAATTACGTTCAAAATGCAATGGCAAACACCAATTAGCCATATAGGGACTAAATGTTATGTTGTTACATGAGGTATTTTATTAGTGTAGAGAGCGTAAAGACCAAAACAAAAAACACATGAGGTATGCGTGTAGGCCAATATGCCAAACACCCCACTGCCACATAAATTCGACATAGGACACCACCAACCTCAGCTGACATCAACAGACACCAGTAGTTACAGTACCGCAACAATATTGCTATCCATTTACCCTTTAAACTTTAAACATTGTAGCGTGTTGTGTTACTATAATTACATTCAAAATGCAATGTCAAACACCCATTTAGCCATCTAGGGATTAAAGGTTCTGATGTTACATTATGGTCTCAACGCAAAGATAGCACAAATTGGGAACTTAAAGAGAATATTTAATAAGTGTAGAGAGCATAAAGACTTGCCCCATTTAACCCGTATACCTATTTTTCCTTCATGATAATACTACACATTCCGATGTCGACCGACAAAAGCCTCCACAACAAAGATCCTAATAAGAGAAAACAAATTATAGTGTTAAAATGTTACTAAGAGGGTGGATTTTTTTATTGATCAAACTAAGAGGGTGGTATAGAATGATTTTTTAAATAAATAAAAGAAATAGTTAGATGTAGCAGATGCTATTGTAACATTTTCATTGCCTTTGTAATTTCGCTATGCCATTTTTTCTACTTTTCACGGTACAAAATTTAAATGAATAACACATTACGGAATGGAATTTTGACAAACATTATTCAAACCTATTGTTGCCATTGTATTATAGATATGATATCACATATAAAAAAAATATTCGGAGTGCAAAGTCAAAAGGTAAACACAAATAGAAACTAACAGATAAAAAACCATAACGTATTGTCGTGGAATGAGTCGACCGACCCAATTTTCAAAATGACCCGTTAATGGTTACCACCTCGACATGCCGATTTTAAAAATGACCCATGACTGGTTCCAGTTTTATATATCACTGGTTTGACCTTTAGAAATGAATTTTTTTTCCGCTACTATTGAATACCATTGTCCTAGTTCATCCTATCCAAATTACATGGTTAAACATAAAGTTGCTACCATAGATACAAAGACGATAAATATGTAAAACCAACGACATAGGACAATATTACATACTTGATATATGCGTGTATTAACACTGAGCGAGCAATTACACCATTTTGATTTGACACCCATGCGGACCAGTTGGTGTGGATACTACTGCAAAAAAACCATAAATATTAGTATACACTCCATTTGACATTTTTGGCACATGTATACATCTAATGATACACACCCCTTGTTTTAAGAGAAATTCAAGCAAACCCAAATGTAATCACCTCATATAATCAACTACAGTTGATAAATACTTACCGAAAGATAATTGTAGAGAAAGAATCACCTCAGATCATATTTGTGGCATGGCAGCCCGAACCAAAAACTCATCAAATTACCTATTTCCAACCCGCCATTTTGACGCATTATTGCGGACAGTGATACCGTCAACTTTTTTGGGGCTCCTTTAAAACAATAAAATAAATTAGTCAACACTGCTTAAAAGTTCCCATTACCTTTAAAAGAGGTCAAGAAAGAAAAATTTACAATATAGTACATTAAAAGGTGATAACGCTCAAAATGAACATGTTTTTAGTTGCGTTATCAGTGGTTTTGTGCACTATATTTGGTTATATTTGTGTGTATTTGTTACTAAATCGTGAAAAAGTGTATATGCAAGTAAATATAACCAAGTACAGGAAAAGATGAAAAAAAGATGAAGAATTGAAGTGATTATGCACATTGGAAGATTCCCGAGATGAAAACAAGAGAGAAACCACACGAGAACTCAAGGATTAGATAATGTCAAGACTTCTATGTTCAAATATCAAGAAAAGATCGAGTTCTATGGAAGAAATTAGTGCCACAACAAAGGATAAACCTCGCGACAAGAAAAGAAAAGAAAAATCAAAAGTTGTGTGTGACTGAAGGCCCCATCCGATCGGATGGTGCCCGCAACCGAATCGGATGGGGAAAGCTGAGATTTACCGAGAGTTCCAACCGATCGGTTGAAGCCTAATACCGATCGGTTGGATGAAGCTGCTGTTGCAAAGTTCCATTTAATGACGAATTTAAGCCCCATAATCATGGTGGTTGATCATTTCCTGCTTATTTACTAAGAGTGGATGTTTTTACTTGAAGAGAAAGGGTTCTTGTACTTATAAATAGAATCCAAGGTAAGATACGAAGGTGTGACACCCCAAATCTAGTAAAGGCTTACACCAAGTCCTTACTAACTTATTATCTTTGCCCGAAAGCTTAGAAACGCTGTGAAAACGTCCAGGAATATTGAGTTCAAGTCTCAATAGGTCGATGTTGTGTGGAGTTGTTTACGTGTCATGTTAAGCGATTGGAGGAGTGTGGTTGCTATAGTTCCACAATTCTAGTTCTTGTAATTCCAAAACTAGGTATCTTTTGTTTAAAATTACTATGAACTACTTTTACTTTAAGTTGAATGAAAGAATGGTTTGTTACTTGTGTTTGATTATAATTGTTATGGAGTGATTTTTCGTATACTTGTATGTATGATGTGACAATTGTTGGAGTATTCTTATTTTATAAGTGATGCATGAAAACATGTCTTGTTTTATGAGTTTGTTAAAATACAATCTAATCTTCCTTAATTAGTTGGTAAAAACAGTTCTAAAGAATAAAAAGGGCCGAAAGGATTTTCTTTATGTTTTTATTCCAAAAAGTTAGTGCACGAATTAGTATGGGCTATGGTGTGTGACAAGCACCATATTAACTCATTAAAATAGATTTGGAAATGATTTCATCACGAATAAAAAGGACGAAAGGATTCGTAAGAATTCTTAAGATAAGAAATGCTTTTCAAACAACAAAGAGTTTAATAGAATTGTCGTAATAGTTGAAAAGGCCGAAAGGAATAAACTAGGAGATTGAATTCTTAGAGATGATTTTCCATGATAAAAACCATTGATTGTGAATCATTCATATTAAGTTGTGCATCACTACAAGTTACACCAAACTTGGTAGATTACTCTATGCAATTAGTCAAGGAATTACACACAAGTATATGTTTTTGATTGATTGGATTTTACTTGCTTTTGAATTTACACCAAATTGGATTGACAACCCTTTTTGTAAAAACTAGTTTTACTAAGTTTAACGCCAACTCTCTTAGGACGATCTCGACTTACCCACCTTTACTACCACGGACGAGTATACTTGCTCGTATGTGTTAATTAGAGAATTGGATAAATCGTGTTTATAAATTTTTAAAACTTGCACCCATGGTTGACGCATCAAGTTTTTGGCGCTGCTGCCGGGGAGTTGATTGAAATTGTTTGAATTTGGTAGCTTAATTAGTTTTGATATTAGAAATTCGTGTTAAAAAAAAAAAAAAAAAAAAAAAAAAAAAAAAGAGATGGTTAGGGACCAACCGAATCGGATGGATGTCCATCCGATCGGTTGGAGCCCTCGGTAAAATTTTTAGGTTTTTATGTTTAAGTCTTATTTAGTCCTTTTTAATAGTAGTTAATGTAGTATAATTATATGTTTAATGATTATGTAGTTTAAGAGTTTTTATTAATTTTGTTTGTTAATGATAGTTAATTAGTTAATGGTTATTAAAGTTATTAATTATGTCTTATTTTTAGAAAATTAGTTTTTGTTTTAGGAATTAATTTTTATATTAAAGTTTTAATTTAATAATTTATAAATAAATAAATAAATAAAAAGAAGATTTTTTTTTAGAAAAAGTTGATCCAACCAATCGGATGTTGCCCGTATCCGATTCGGTTGGGCAAAATGGATTTTTACAATTCAACTATCCGATCGGATGGAGTGTTAAACCGATCGGATGGATACCTCGGAAAAAAAAAGTTAAATTTTGAATTTTTAGTTTTTAGTTGTTTTGATAGTTTGAACTTGTTTGTTTACTTGATTTGATTTCATTCTTGTTATGTTTCGATTATGACTAACCCCAATGCTAATAATTTGGATTTATTTTGGTTGTGGTTATGTTATAGTTGTTAATTGCTTTAGTGAAATGGAGAGTTTAAGCGAAGTTTTTGAATTCTTGAGGAATTTGGAAGAGATGTTCAAAGACTCGGGTAATTCATTGGAGCGTTTGGAAAATATTTTGGAAGAAGTTGAGGTTGATGTAGAAAAGAAAGAAGAAGTTGGAGAAAACCTGGTTTGTTTACCTAAGGAGAAACGAGTTGTTGTGTTTACACGAGCACCACCCAAAGAATTTGATGCACCATTCATGAGGTACTCTACCCCTTGTGGTGTGGAAGGTATAAAAGCTTGGGATGCTCAGCTTAATATGGAAAATGGTGACAACTACATTACGGAAGATATGCTTGGTAAGCTTGGTTTCGTTCGACTTGACTATGAGGATTATGCAAGAAAGATGGTGAGAGATGTGCGTGTTAACATTCATGGGCATGTTTTCAAAGTTGGTTTTGTTGTTTTGGAATATGGGAATGCTGGTGAACTGGAAGTTGTGTTTGGTAGAGATTTTATGGTTAAAACTAAGTGTAGGATTGATTTTGCACTAGGAGAGATGAGGATTGATATGGATGATATGGTAGAAGAGAAGGTAGGAAAGGGAGAGATTGTTAAAATGGGAAAAGCGAATAGAAAGAAAACACCACTTAACAAACTTATCCAACCCTCCACCCCTAAGAATGAAAGTTCTTCATCATCATCACCCAAATCACCACAAGTTGTTAAACCGTTAACTCAAGAGCAAAAGGAAGCAATTTTGGAAAACTTGGAAACGAAGTTTAATAAGCTTATGGAAGAGAAACCGGTTATTGATGTGTTGAATAATTACATGACCTACATACGCACATTGTCAAAATTTGAAAGGCCTGAATGGCGATGGGGGGTCAAACCGCACAATTCATCTCCATCAACAATCCAATCACAAAATCAAAATCCAACAAATACCCATTTTGATTCAACACAAATTAATCACAAATCTCCCAAAACCCCCAATTTTTTATCACCCAGTTTTTGCTAATTTTTTCACTCAGTTTTTAACTAAAATCTCCTTAGTTTTTTTAATTGAACCATAATCCGATCAAAATTTCAAAATCCAAAATTTACCCATTTCAATTCATCACAAACCAACCACAAATCCACAAAAACGCCCAATTTTTACCCGCCACTTTTTGCTAATTTTTTCACTCAGCTTTTAGTCAATCTGTTCAATTAAACCACAATTGTGTCTGCCTCTATTGGTGTTCATGCTGCATGGTAAACGGTGTTAAAGAAGTATTGGACGATTTTGTTAGTCGTATGGAAACTTTAAAAGAACATGATGTTAATTCGTTTGCTTCAGTCCTGCAAGTTAAAACTCAGAAGAAAGTTGTTAAAATTAAGGAATTGAGGAATGAGGCAGTTGTGGATGGTGCTGCGGTTGCAATCCCTTTTGAAGCGGTTGAGGAGGTTAAAACCAGGTTCTCCAATACTCTATATGGGTTCTTCATTGGAAAACGTTTGGCGTTTCCACTTGTTGAAAACTACGTTAAGAACACTTGGGCCAAATATGGATTGAAGCGCATGCAACTCCATGACGATTTTTTCTTGTTTCAGTTTGAGAGCAAGGATGGTATGGATAGAGTGTTGGAGGATGGGCCATGGCTAATTCGTACGGTTCCTTTGATTTTGAATGTATGGTCTCCTAACACGGATTTGAAGAAAGCGGAGGTTAAAAAGGCTCCGGTTTGGATTAAACTACATCACGTTCCAATTGTCGCTTACTCAGAGGTTGGACTGAGTTTGATAACCACGCAAATTGGTACTCCAATTACGCTGGATTCATATACTAGCACTATGTGCTTGAGCTCTTGGGGTAAAAGTACGTATGCTAGGGCATTGATATAGGTATCGGCTGAAAAAGAATTAGTGAACTCATTGGTGATTGCCATTCCTGTTGACAAAGACACAGAAAAAGGCCATACGCTTGCTACTATTGATATATAATACGAATGGAACCCACCTCGTTGTTCTACTTGCTTGATTTTTGATCATTACTCGGAGAAATGCCCTAAATTGCCAAAGGCAGCTCCTGTTGAGAATGTGGATGAGGACGGCTTTGTGGAGGTAAAAAAGAAGAATCAAAAGAGTAAAAGTCATCAACAAAAAGTTGCTGGGGTGCGTTTGTCTAAGCCGCAACCCCAATGGCAATATAAACACATGGAATATGGTGAAACTTCTCAGAACCATATGGAAAAAGTTACTCCTCAAGATCCAGTGACTAAGTTTACTAAATCCAATGTGAATGTTTCTAACTCTTTTTCGGCCTTGGATGGTAATGATATGGACAGAACAGGTGACGAAGGGAATGAGAATGAAACATGGAATGGTGCAACTACTGTTGTGAATGAGAGAGACAGCGACGAGGATGAAATGAGCATGGAGAACGTGGATGGTACTAGAAATGTTGATCAGAAGGGGGCAAGCACTCCCGTTAATGGTGGTTCCTCATGATTAGTGTCGCCTCCTGGAATATAAGGGGTATGAACTTCTCCACCAAGCAAAGTGAAGTTCGGCGTGTTATTTTTGAAAATAATCTTTCGGTTTGTGCTATTTTGGAGTCTCATGTTAGTGATTCGAAGTTGGTTAAGATGTGTACGAGTGTTTTCAAACATTGGGATTGGACTTCTAATGGTAATATATGCACTAAGGGGACTCGGATAATTATTGGTTGGAATTTTTATGAAGTTGATGTTGCTGTTATTACTCAATGTGATCAAGCGATTCATACCCGTATATGGTTAAAGAAGGAGAAGAAGGAAGTTTTGTGCTCTTTCATTTTTGCTCATAATAGATATATTCATCGTCGGTCTCTTTGGAATAATCTTTGTGTTCATAAACACTATATCCGTAATAGACCGTGGTGTTTGCTAGGAGATTTTAATGCGGCTTTATTTTTAGCGGATAGCACGGCTGGTTCATCGTCTATTGATATTGCTATGCGTGAATTTATTGAATGTGTTGATGAGATTGAAGTCTCGGATATTCAAAGTTCGGGCCTACAATTCACGTGGAATCAAAAGCCTAAAGGGCATGACGGTATTTGGAAGAAACTTGATCGTGTCATGGGCAACTTAGAGTTTTGTGCAAGCTTTGAAGGAGCACATGCTGTTTTTCATCCTTATAGAACGTCGGATCACTCTCCAGCTATCCTGAAATTGCCGGTTAGTTTTAAAATGAAGCCTAAGCCTTTTAAATTCTCTAACATTCTTTCGCAGCATGTTAGGTTTAAAGAGGTGGTTAAAGAAGGTTGGTTGGTGCATGTTTCTGGTTTTGCTATGTATGGAGTTGTTAAAAAGCTTAAAAGTCTTAAGAAGCCGTTTCGTAAGCTTCTTTTTGATCATGGCAACTTACATCAGAATGTGGATTCTCTTCGTGTGGAATTAGATAGAGTGCAAGCTGATTTGGACCGTGATCCAACCAATTTAGACCTGCGTGATGAAGAGGCTGCCTATGTTAGTGCTTATAATAATGCTTTGGTCTTGCAGGAGCGTTTCCTAAGACAAAAGGCTAAAATTCTTTGGTTAAAAGATGGAGATGCTAACTCGGCTTATTTTCACAAGGCGGTGAAGAGTAGGGTGAGTAGAAGTCGTATTAATGTTGTCACTAACTCGGAAGGTGTTTTGGTTGAAAATAAACAGGTCCCGAAAGCTTTTATAGATCACTACGAAGTGTTTCTTGGCCAATCTGGTACAACACAAGATTTGGATACTCATGACTTGTTTGTTACTAAATTGGACGAGGCCTCTGCTCTTGATATGATCCGTGGTGTTAATGCTCGTGAGATAAAAGAGGCTATGTTTTCTATGGGCAACGACAAGTCTCCAGGTCCGGATGGTTTTACGGCTGAGTTTTTCAAGGATGCTTGGGATATTGTTGGGGATGATATTGTAAAGGCTGTTGGTGAGTTTTTTACTAATGGAAACCTTCTAAAGGAGCTGAACCACACAGTTATAGTTTTAATTCCGAAAAATATCAATCCAACTCGTGTCAATGATTATCGCCCTATCTCGTGCTGTAATGTTCTATTTAAATGCATTAGTAAGATCATTGCTAATCGCATCAAGCAGAGTTTAAAGTCTCTTATCAGCCCTAATCAATCGGCTTTTGTTCCGGGTCGGAGCATTGCTGATAACATCTTATTAACGCAGGAGCTTATGCATAATTATCATTTGGATCGAGGTGAGCCTCGATGTGCGTTTAAAGTTGATATTCAAAAGGCTTATGACACGGTTGATTGGAATTTCTTGAAGCAAATTCTTATTTGTTTTGGTTTCCATGAGAGGATGGTTGGGTGGATCATGGAGTGTGTTTCGACTACGTCGTTCTCCATAAGTATTAATGGTTCTCTTCACGGATATTTTAAGGGTAAACGGGGCCTTCGTCAAGGAGATCCGCTATCCCCTTACCTATTCACTCTCGTAATGGAGATCCTTACTCTTATATTACGGAGACGGGTTCAGGCTTCGGACTTGTTTACTTACCATCGGTATAGTTCGAAGATGGAGTTGGTCAATTTATGCTTTGCCGATGACTTATTTTTATTTGCATATGGAGATACTCATTCGGCAAGGATTATTATGGAGTCTCTTGATGAGTTCAAGATTGTTTCGAGACTGGTTCCGAGCTTACCTAAGAGTACGGCTTATTTTTGTAATGTTCTTAACTATACTAAGCATGATATTCTTTAGATTTTACCATTTAAAGAGGGTCGCCTTCCTGTCAAATATCTTGGAGTTCCTCTTGTTTCCTCTAGATTGGTTTTTAGAGATTGCAAGGAGTTAATTGAGAAGGTGGAGCGTCGTATAAATGATTGGTAGAATAAATCGCTTTCTATAGCGGGTAGACTTCAATTGATTCAATCCGTTGTTTCTTCTCTCCATGTGTATTGGGCTTCGATGTTTATTCTTCCTACCCGAGTCCTTCTTGATATTGAGCATCTCATGCGTGGGTTTCTATGGTCACATGGGAAATTGAAACGTGGGAGTGCGAAGGTTGCTTGGGATATTGTTTGTCTTCCTAAAAAAGAGGGAGGCCTTGGTATTAGAAGTCTTGATATTTTTAATAAGGCTCTTATGACGTCCCATATTTGGAAGCTTTTATCGTTAAATGATTCGCTTTGGGTTAAGTGGATCCATACTTATAAAATTAAAGATAGGAACTTTTGGGATCTCCCTTGTAGCGGTAACATGACATGGAGTTGGAGGAAAATTCTTCAACTTCGTCCGTTGATTCGTAATTTTATTTGGTACCGAGTTGGTGATGGTGCCAATGTGTCGATTTGGTTTGATCGTTGGTGTTCTCTTAGTCCCCTTTATGAGATTGTTTCTTCTAGAGATATATATAGAGCTGGTCTTGCCACTTCGTCGAAGGTTAATGGAGTTTTTCATGGGGGAAATCTGATCTGGCCTCATGATTTACTTTCAAAGTATCCGAATTTCAATTCGGTTACTGGTCCTACTTTGGTTGGGCCTAGAGATCAGTTGGAATGGCGTGATAGGGAGGGTAGGTCTAAACCGTTCTCAGTTCAAGAGGTTTTCCAAGCTATTCGTCCTAGGGATATCACGGTTGATTGGGTTAACGTTGTGTGGTTTGCTAATTGCATTCCACGCCATTCGTTCAACCTATGGCTTATTATTAAGAAGAAGTTGAAAACACAATATTCATTGCGCATTTGGGATGTCTCTGATGGTTTAGGTACGAATTGCCCTTTATGTGATTCTCAACCGGATTCACATGAACATCTCTTTTTTGAATGTCAATTTTCAAAATTGGTTTGGTCCCGTGTTAAAGTCTTGGCTGGTTTGCCTAATATTGCGGATTTGATGGAGGATGTGGTTAGTTCTATTACTCCCTTTGCTAAGAGGAAGATGTCTCGTAGTATTATTGCTAAATTAGTTGTAGCTGCGTCCGCGTATTTTATATGGCAAGAGAGGAATAGTCGCTTATTTAATAAGACTAAGAGAACGGAGAATCAGATTGTGGAATGCATTACGTCTTCGGTTCGTCTTAAATTGATTTCGTGTCGTTTCAAAAGATCGAGGGATGGTTTAGCGCTTATGAAGCGTTGGCAGATTTCAAAGTCTATCATTTATTAGTTTTTGTTTTTCATGTTTTGTGCGTGTTCGTTTCGGTGGTTGTTCCCCATTGGTGGTATTGGGTATGTATTTTTATTTGTTAGTCGATTGGCATGTCTTTCGGCTAGTTAGAGGTTCAAGCTGGTGCTTGAGGTTAATGTGGTACATCAGCCACATACCATTGTACTGATTGGATTTTTTGGGATTAATATTTTTTACCGGGGTCATGATCCCCTTTACCCAAAAAAAATAATTACATGACCTATCGTAAGAAGTTGGATGCAGTCATGATGGCAAGGGCTAGGTTAGAAGATAGGAATTTTGATGAGATTGTAAGAGAAAGGATAGTTGAGAATGGGTTGCCTAAAAAGATGAGCGATCCGGGAAATTTTGTTTTGCCAATTAAAGTGAATGGGACAGATGCGATGTATGCATTGGCCGACACGGGGTCAAGTGTGAATGTAATGCCGTATCCATTGTGTAAGAGATTAGGACTTGCAAATCCTCAACCTAATCAATATAATCTTACTATGGCCGATAATTCACATGCAAAGGCAATGGGAGAAGTAAAGAATGTTAGAGTCCAAATAGGGTATCAAGCGTTTTTGGCCGATTTTCTAGTACTTAACATTCCGGTGGATAAGGAGTTACCATTTTTGTTAGGTAGACCGTTTATGAGAACGTGTGGAGCTATTATAGATATGGGGCGAGGTACTACGACTATTAATGATGGAATCTTGAAGCATACGTATTATCCTAAGCCTAGAGGAAAGATTGTTAAGGAAGTTCATGATGAAGAAGAAGAAGAAGACCACTTGGGTTGTTTTGAAGTATAGGTAGAGATGAAGAAGGGAGGCCTAAATATGGGCCGGTTCCTCCGAGTTACTTTGACATTGAAGATGAGATGGAAAGAGCTCTAGCTATGGAGGCTTTCTATAACCCTTTTAAAAATGTGTTTGTTTTTAACAAATTGACAGATTTTCTTGGATCCTTACCGGTCCAACTAAAGAATTTGGAATGGGGACCTGAAGGTTCTAGTGTTTACAAGAAGGAAGAAGGAGACGGAGATTGGCATGTGAAGTTTGATATAGTTTGTCCGGATGGAAGAAACTTTGCAAGGAGATTTAAAACGCAAAAGACTAATCGAAAGTTGTCCGGGAAGTTTCAAAATGAAGACATCTTGAGGCACGAGTACTTCCAAGGATGAAAGATTCAAGTGAACAAGTTTGAAGAATAAGCACAACGCTTGTGCAAGTTATTTGTTTGTTTTCTTTTTAATTTTTATGCATTTTGAGTATCTTTAATGTTTGGATTTTAAGTTTAAGTTAAGACTTTTGTTTCTTTTAATTAAGTTTTATGATTATGAAGTTATGTTTTAGTTTAGATTTTTAGAGTTAGTTTTGTTAAGAGGTAGTAGAGATAGACTTGGACAACAAGTTGGTAGACTAAGTGTGGTGGAGTATTTTTACAAAAGAAAAAGCATTTTTGAAGAGAAAAACATTTCCACTTGATCTCACAAGTATCATAAGGTGTTGGAAAGTAGAAAAGTGAAGTTTTTTCAAAAACTTAATCCGAATCGGTTGGATCAAATACTGATCGGACGGAGTGATATATATAAACTCAAAATTTCAAAAATCACAAAAAAAAAAAAAAAAAAAAAAAAAAAAAAAAAAAAACGTCACACACACAATCCACCAAGCTTGGGGTTTCAAAAATTCGACCATTAGAAGATAATTAAGTGTTGAAGGAGAGTTCAAGGATCATCCATGGCACCAAAACAAGTAAGTAACATCATCAATTTGTGTTAATTAGGTTTTAATTCGGATTAATTAAATTAGGTCAAAATTTGGGTATTTTTGAGATAGTTCGAATTAAGATGTAACTTTTCTGGAATAGATGGGTAAATGATAGAGGAATTCATTGCAAAAAGAATTAGATTGATTGATTAAGTTTTGAAGAAGAATTAATTGATTGAATTTTCGGATTGGAATGAGTCAAAACTTTGAATCGATTTAGGTTGCAATTGATGATTCCCAGATGTTATTCAGTTGTTCATTAGTGATGTTAGGATGGTACATTGAGGATTAGAACACCAATTGAGAAGTTTTGATTTGGTAGTGTTCTTGTGTTCTAGGATTGATTGAGAAATCGTATGGATATGTTACGGATTGTTTTAGGGATGAATGGGATATGTAGAAACCACTATAATTTATCAAATGCAGGATAGGGAAGAGTAGGAATTGATAGAATTGATTTTGAGTCAAAAGAGGAAAAAAAAATTTGCATAGCAAGCCCGAACCGATCGGTTGGGCAGGGTGATTTACTCCATCCGATTCGGTTGGATCCAATACCGATCGGATGGAGAGCTCGGTAAAATTAAAATGAAAATTTTTAAATCAAGTTTTTTGACTTCTAAATCATGTAGCCTTGGTTCTTATGCTCTTACACTAACAAATAATTGTGTTTTCTACAGAGTTATGTTACAGGTAGTTCAAGTTCATCACGTGCGAGTGTTAACCCACTTGTGATCAAATATGCCAAAAGAAATGCGAAGAGTAGGGTCACATATACACTTAATCCGGAGAGTAATGAAAATCTGAAGTTTAGCAAGCTTAAGAAGGAGGAAAAGCACGCTTTTTGGGAGCGTTTTTCAAAGTTGCAAGGTAGAAAGATTGATAAGCCAAGGTTAGTTGATTGGGATTTATTTGTGGAGTATGGTTGTGAGAATGAGTTAAGAAATATAATGAGAATGTCATATGTGTATGAGTGTGATGGTGATAGTTTTGAAGATTTGTCGTGGGAGAGAGCATTTAGTGTTTATGAGAATGTTTTTCGTGAGTGGAGTTTGGAGTTCTTCTCTACATTTTATATTGAAAGAAAGGTTGTTGATGTTATGGGAGATATATGTATATGGTTTAGGCTTTGCGGGAACGAGCACGCATATACTTTGCCAGAATTTGCGGTTGCTTTAGGATTGTATGAGCAAGATGAAGTTCATCATCGTTTGTTTGCACCTCATTTTGTGAGGTTGGTAAGGAGCCATAATGATTATGAAGGTATAGCGGATTATTGGAATCGTGTTGGAGATCCAGGTTGTTCAAGAAGAAACTCGTCCAGGCTGAGGAATCATATTATGAAAATTTTGCAGAAATTAATAGCTTGGGGTGTTTTACACAGAACGAGTAGTTGAGACAAATGCAATCAACCAGACTTGTGGTTGATGAAGTTGTTGGAGGAAGACAAGAACGGAAATGCGGCTTGGATTATAGCCGAATATCTTACAAGAAGAGCACCAGGAATTAAGGATAATAGTGAGATTTGTGGAGGTCACTATGTGACCGCATTGACAATAAATTTGGGTTATTTTGAGAATGAGGAGTTGGTGAAGTGTACGGAGCCAAAAGAGAGTGAAACGTGGGATGCTATAGGTTTTGGTAAAGCGTTGGATAGAAGAGGAAAGACGTTGGGAGCTTGGATGGAGCCGGCGATGGCCGCACCTCAAGTTGCACCAAAACAACCATACCAACAAGCTCCATACCAACCACCACCACCGATAAGGAATATTCATGCACCGGGTAGTTTTGACTCAGGATGGGGAGATTGGAACAAGGAGTTGAATGAGATAGAAAGTAGGGACGTGTGGAGAGATTCTATGATGATGAGGAGCAATTACAACTATGATTACTCCATGCCGATGCTCCAACATGTGGCACGTGATGCCGATTATGAGGTACCTCCCTACAACTGATGTGTCGTTGTATAGGTGATTATTCCTTATCAAGTTTTACATTTATATTTTGCCGACTTAACCTATAACAACACTAACGGGCAGTGTACCCGATCAATGTAGCTTAGTTGGTAAGTAGGGTGTCGATCACTAAGAGTGAGATTTCTAATATACTAATTCTAGAGGTATTCGACTCTCCTAAACTAACGTAAAGGGGGGTTCAGCCTAAGAGACTGGCACGGGTTTGGTTTTATTCTAACTAAACTAAGATAAACAAACAATAGAAAATACCAAAGATATGAAGAGTGTGTTAACCAAGTTTCATATATGATTAAGTTTTAATAAGTTCTAAGACATGCAGTGATTGGTGCTCAAGACTAGGCGCGGTCCATCCTACCTCTTGTACCTAGAGTCTAGATTCCATTGGAATCCGCATAAAGCTGCTTAATAATTGTGTTTATGTTTAAATAGCTTGTCACTTGTTTTATTGCTAGTTTTATATGAAGTGTATGTAATTAATCCTTTCTCGTTGGCTCTAATCTTATCGGCGAGAAATCCCTTAATGATTACTTATGTCTAAAAGTTATATTTAACTGATCAGGTTAGCTATAACCGTGGGAGCCACATTCTTTTTCGTAGTCAAATGCGCAGGCCACTAATAAACACAGAGGTTATCAATGCACTAATAAGTAGTAACCAAATACATCAACATATAAACTTTAATTGATGGGAAAGCAATATTAAAGGGAGTGCAATCTTTCCGTTGTCACATTACACAAGCCACCAATCCTGATGAATTAAAGCTTACTATTACAATAAAACAAACTACTAACATAAATAATTAAAACTAAGACTTAGCAACCAATCGAATTAGAAACACATCAAAATATCAAATAATCATAAACATGGCTAACACAAAAGGGTGTTAGCCCATAATCTCTATAACAATGTGCATAAACATAATCATAATTAATAGAGTATTAAGCATAATGAATACGTTACAATGATTAGAGATACTCTTCAAGGATAATTAGGTCTTCTAGGGTGATCTTCTACTGTTTGGAGGGGTTGTGATCGTCTGGGAATGACCCTAAGGGTTCCCAAAGATGCCCTAATTCGTTAATGAGTTAGGTATTTATAGATTCTGAAATCTAGGTCGATACGACGCATCTAGAGAGTTAGATGCGCCGCATCTATAAGTAAACGTAGCCTCCAAGTCTGAAACTGACCCGATATGGCGCATCTATAAATCTGATATGGAGCATCTCCCAATACGGCGCATCTAAAGACCTGATGCGCCGCATCTCCTTCAAATACAGGTAGATCTCCTTTTTCTCTTTCCGTGGCCGCTTGAATCAACTAAATCGGAGTCCGGATGAAGATTTTATGGCCAAAATACGAAAGCATCTTCAAGTGTCGACTTGTAATCTTGACTTCTTCATTAAGCTTCTAATCTTCACTTGATTTCTTGAATTCTTGGTAAGGATTGTATATGGCCGATATGGCGCATCGGATTGGTCCGATGCGGCGTATCAAGGTAACTTCGTGTGGGGTCCAAGATTATTATATTCCAGAATATTCGTACACCGCCTTGAGATGCGGCGTATCTTCATAACTGTATGCGGCACATGTCTTCTTGTATCTTGGATCGTAACTGGTGAAATCTTGATAGTGATGCGCCGTATGTAATAAGTATAATGCGGCGCATCTGGAGTAGAACAAGTTGGTTCCTCTTTGTTGACCAAAGTTTCATATGCAATGCATGACAGAATTGCATGCGTGCATTCTTCAAAGTCAGGCAATGGTCTTCAATCTCTTCATTTCAGCAGCCTTTTCCAATCTTGATCATTTTGCTCCATTTTTAGTCCATAATCGCTTAGTTTCACCAAATGCTTGTTTTTAACTGAGAATTACAAAAGTAAACGATTAAGTATCAATTCTCATATATAATATAATAAAACAAGTCAAATAAATAGGATAAATGATGATAATAAAATGTACTTATTTGAGTTCATCAACAACCCACCAAATGTTCCACCTTACCCATTTCAGTATGACCCATATCCTGTCCAGTATCCTTACCCGTATCCTGGGTACACACTATTTCCTGAACCAATGCCGGTTTATGGTAGGGTTTGGAGGTTCAAGTTATGATGTGGGAGGATCTTCATCGGGTGTCGGAAAGAAAAGGCAAAAAGTGTTTACAGTCTTTGAGGATGATGAAAATTATGAGGAAGTAGAAGAGGAGGAGGATGACGAGAGTGAAGATGAAAGAATTAATCCTGATGGCATGGATCACGATGGTGAATGATAATCGGAGATTTGGTTAATTTACGATGTTTGCATTTCAAAACAATTATTGGGTCGAACTATTTCTATTTCTATGTTTTTAACTTAACTTTCTTTGGATTATTTATGGTTTGTTTTGAATCACTTTTATTTTTTTTAGTATTTTTGTTTGTTTGTTTGTTTCGTGTATTTTTAAAGTTTTTGTAGGGGGAGAATTACCGGAAGCTTATTGTTGATCAATATTTGGAGTTGAAGAACTCATTTGCGTATCTATGATCAAATATGCGTAGGCGTATTTTCCCTGGTAGCACCTTTTTAACTAAATTTTTCTCATTTCCTTTACTTTGAAGTTCATTTTTATTACATTGAAGACAATGCAAAACTTAAGTGTGGGGGATGGAAGAAAATAGGAAAAATTGGTTTAATTTTTAAATTTTTATGTTTTTAGTAGAGTTTTGGATTTGAGTAACTAGAATGTGTTCGCCCTTGATTTTCTAGTTGTTTTCTTATATTGTTTGATTCAATGGTAAAAATGAGGCTATTTGAAAAAAAAATTTGGAATTTAATTAGGTTATAAGAGCTATTTCAATTTTGGAATCGATAACATTTGCTAGTACATGTTATAACCCACCTTAAATTGTGAGGATTTAAGCCTTTTTGTATAGAGCATTTCTTATGCTATATATTTTGTTATGAGTGTGCCGGTGATTATGTTGATTCTAGAACTTGTACTTGTTATGCATTACGGTTAAAATTACATTCGAGTGATAAAATAATACAAATGATAAGAGGCAAATTAGGATTTACACCAAATGGCCATCCGTTTACAAATATATTTTTGCTGACCACATTGGTTAGTTACCCTTGTATTTGGAACCCATTTATTAGCGTTAATCATTTACGCTAGATACCCTTAGTTACACCTTCTGAGCCTATCTTTTCTTTTGATTAAATCCAAAAAAATTTAAAAAGATTTTACACCTTACACCTTAGCCTTACCCGAATCAAGTTCAATTGAAGTTAAAAAAAAACTATTTATTTTTGATGATTATGCGTTGGCCACATTTTGATATGTGTATGTGTTGTTTCAATGAAGAAGGAGGTCGCTACTCTTATTTGTATTTTTTGTAGCGTTTGCTCATCCAAATTGTGGGGGCGACGAGAAAGAAGTTGTGTAAAAAAAATGTAAAAAAGTGAATAGCCAATGAGCTATAGTTTCTGAGTATAAGTTAGCCAATGAGCTATGAAGGAAGAAAGAAGTGAGTATGAGAGGCGGAATAACAATCGAAGAAGTTTGAGAAGTAATCATTTGAGGTATAAAGTGTTGGGAACGGAATTTGGACTTGATTCTTATTTATTTTTCATTTCGTAGAAACCAATCACAAATAATTCACATGTCTTATCCCTACCTTTTACCAAATTACTTTATTCGTTGTTAGCTTTCGAGCATCCAGATTTAGTGATGGTTTTGTTAGATATGTAATGCATGGATGTCGTAGTGACCATCCGGGTTTTTGAATAGTTGAAAAACGTTGCTAGTGAGCTAGGAAGTATTTTGGTGACCATCTATTATGCAAGTAACGTTGTCAGCGAACCAAGATACAACCTAGTGACCATCCGTTGCTTAGCTAATCAAGAATTCGTTGCTAGCGAGCTACTATATTATTGTATGAAGTATTTGTACATTAGCCAGGTAAACCTTAACCCTTAACCTTAAACCCGAATAAAAGACCTCTTTGACGTTTTATTTTGTTGTTTTGATACTGGTACAAGCTTATGGTAAGAAACATGAATCATGACTGAGCATTGAGTGATTTACCAATAAATTTACCCTTAGAGTGTTGAGTGAATTTAAAATTCCTTTGTGAGGTGCTTAGTTATGTTATCAAGCTCAAACTAACTTGTTTATGTTTCAAGAATTTTTCGCATTTAAATTAAAATAGCAATTGTTCCTTTGGGGATAGTTGTTGGATTTTTAGAATCATGATGATGATACCATTGAGTTCAGTTTTCCTAAATGCTAGACTTGCTCGAGGGCGAGCAAAACTCAAGTGTGGGGGAATATGATAACGCTCAAAATGAACATGTTTTTAGTTGCGTTATCAGTGGTTTTGTGCACTATATTTGGTTATATTTGTGTGTATTTGTTACTAAATCATGAAAAAGTGTATATGCAAGTAAATATAGCCAAGTACAGGAAAAGATGAAAAAAATATGAAGAATTGAAGTGATTATGCACATTGGAAGATTCCCGTGATGAAAACAAGAGAGAAACCACACGAGAACTCAAGGATTTGATAATGTCAAGACTTCTATGTTCAAATATCAAGAAAATATCGAGTTCTATGGAAGAAATTAGTGCCACAACAAAGGATAAACCAAGTCCTTACTAACTTATTATCTTTGCCCGAAAGCTTAGAAACGATGTGAAAACGTCCAGGAATATTGAGTTCAAATCTCAATAGGTCGGTGTTGTGTGGAGTTGTTTACGTGTCTTATTAAGCGATTGGAGGAGTGTGGTTGCTATAGTTCCACAATTCTAGTTCTTGTAATTCCAAAACTAGGTATCTTTTGTTTAAAATTACTATGAACTACTTTTACTTTAAGTTGAATGAAAGAATAGTTTGTTACTTGTGTTTGATTATAATTGTTATGGAGTTATTTTTGGTATACTTGTGTGTATGATGTGACAATTGTTGGAGTATTCTTATTTTATAAGTGATGCATGAAAACATGTCTTGTTTTATGAGTTTGTTGAAATACAATCTAATCTTGCTTAATTAGTTGGTAAAAACAGTTCTAAAGAATAAAAAGGGCCGAAAGGATTTTCTTTATGTTTTTATTCCAAAAAGTTAGTGCACGAATTAGTATGGGCTATGGTGTGTGACAAGCACCATATTAACTCATTAATATGGATTTGGAAACGATTTCATCACGAATAAAAAGGCCGAAAGGATTCGTAAGAATTCTTAAGATAAGAAATGCTTTTCAAACAACAAAGAGTTTAATAGAATTGTCGTAATAGTTGAAAAGGCCGAAAGGAATAAACTAGGAGATTGAATTCTTAGAGATGATTTTCCATGATAAAAACCATTGATTGTGAATCATTCATATTAAGTTGTGCATCACTGTTGGGAATTAAATATTCAAGATGTTTAATATCGGATTCTACTCTAAGTATAATTCTGCTGATAGTGCAAAATGGTTTCTGCTGATGATATTGATTCTGCTGATAGAGCATTTCACTCTGCTGATAGGCTTAACAACTCTG
This sequence comes from Artemisia tridentata subsp. tridentata, assembly GCA_021014915.2. NCBI lineage: Eukaryota > Viridiplantae > Streptophyta > Magnoliopsida > Asterales > Asteraceae > Artemisia > Artemisia tridentata. The sequence continues at coordinate 137,133,180 of CP139508.1, read as the reverse complement.
CTGATGGATTCTGCTGATAGCGATAGATTATTCCTGCTGATAGTGAACAACTCTGCTGATGGAAGGATAAGATCAAAAAGATATTTATTGTATTTTGGTCAACAATATACGGTAGATAATATCTTACTCCATGTGCTTAGTTAACAAGTTGTATACATAGATACATGTTGTATCTGATGTACTGACACTCAATAGGATAAGTTAACCAAGTAAGTCGGTCAAGACTTTAAGCAATTTGTAAAGATCTTTTGACTATAAAAGAGATCTTAGACTAGTGATATTGTGTGTGTGCAAGAGTGTAAAAAATATAGAAGTGTTAAGAGTTAGTCCATGCATACGTTAGAACATGCATAACTATTAGAACAAACACAAATATATCACAAGTGATAGAAACATAAGATTCAAGGTTGTAACCCTAGTGATATTTCAAGATCACTCGTATTATTATCTTTAATAATATTGAATCGTTTGGTGATAATCTTTATGTGTTCATTACTAACTAACAAACATAACAATTCCATTTCCATAACATACACAACCTTCTAAGTTTGGTTGAGTGAATTCCGCGCACTTAATCATTTTAACACAACATATCATACACACAAAGTTAGAAGGTTTAACCACCTTAATCGTGTGTCCAGGATCCTAGCAAGTGGTATCAGAGCTAGAGGTTGATATTGTTGTTTTTTTTAGAAGAAACAAGAAATGGATGTACAAGATGTTCAAACAAATGTTGCTGCAAAGTTGCCCATGATCAAACCCAATGAGTTTGAGTTATGGAGGATGAGAGTTGAGCAATATTTCATGGTTCAAGATTATGCTCTTTGGGACATAATTCAGTATGGTGATTCCTTCACTCTAGGCTATTCAGATGTTCTTGTTGAAGGGAAGACAGTTAGAAAAAGAAATACTGGACCAGTCTCCAATGATGAAAAGATACAGAAGAGAAATGATCAGAAAGCACGAAACCTGTTGCTTATGACCATTCCTGGTGAGCAAATGCTATCTTTTAACAAATATCTTGATGCAAAAACTCTTTTTGAAGAGATTTGTGCATGGTTTGGTGGTAATGAAACTACCAAAAAGACACAGAAGACTTTACTAAAGCACCAATTTGAAAACTTTACTGCTTTTAGTAATGAGTCTCTTGATAAGCTATTTTCAAGACTACAGAAGCTTGTTAGTCAGTTAGCTGTGTTGGGTGTTGAGACTGAGAAGGAAGATCTCAACATGAAGTTCTTGAAAAGTCTACCTGGTGATTTTCATACTCATGTTATTGTCTGGATGAACAAACCAGAAATTGAAACTATGAAGCTTAATGATTTGTACAACAACTTTAAAATTGTTGAACAAAGTCTGAAGAGAGGTGGAAATTATGGTACTAGTTCTGGGAATGCTGCACTCTTATCAGTTCCTAGTGTTAGTCATACAGAGGAGGTAGATGAAGTTGAAAGTGTTTCTGATGTTACTTATGGTGGTCCTTCTACTAGTGTACAAAAGGATATTGCTGGACTTGGTGATCCAACATTTTATGCCTTTATAACCAGTCAAGCTAGTGGTTCTTCTTTAAATCATGAAGACCTTGAGCAGGTTGATGGTGATGATTTGGAAGAGATGGATATTAAGTGGCAAGTTGCTTTACTTAGCATGAGGGCTAAGAAGTTTTGGCAGAAAACTGGAAAGCAAATTACCATAAATGGTAATGATACTGCTGGGTTCGATAAGAAGAAAGTGGAATGTTTTAACTGTCATAGGTTGGGACATTTTGCTAAAGAATGTAGAAGCCCAAGGAAGCAGGATAATAGGAACACTTGGTATAAACAAGAAAGGAATAAGGAAGTACTGGTGGAAGAGCCGAAGGCTATGCTGGCTATTGATGGTATTGGATATGATTGGAGCTCTATGGCTACTAAAGAAGATGCACCACCAAATGCTGCTCTTATGGCCACTGAATTTGCTCTAATGGCTTCTTCTGATTTAGAGGTAGATACTATTCCTACTTGTACTAATTCATGTCCTAATCTTAAAAATTATGAAGACATTAAAAAGAGATTTGATGCTTTTAGAGAAGAGTTAATTGATGCCCTTCATAATTTAGCTAATCACAAGAGGTGTGTAGGAGTTCTAGAAAAATAGATTCTTCATTATAAAAAGAATGAATCTACGTTTACTGATGACTTAAATGCTTTAAAAAGAGGAATAGCATTTAGAGATGAACTACTTAATGATCAAAGTAGACAGTTATCTGAAGTCAAAACTGAAAAAGAAAATGTTAAGGTAACTATAGATACTCTAGCACATGCCTCACAAGGAATGAATAAAATTTGGGAAGCTCAGGTAATTGATAAAGCTAATTCAGGTGTAGGTTACAAAACTGTTCCTCCACCATATAGAGGTGTTCCTTCACCTCCAGGTGTTGACCTAGCACATACAGGTTTAGCTGAGTTTCAAGAACCAATCATGGAATATGGTTCTAAGACTAGTAAGAGTCTTAAGGTAGAAAAGATAAGTAAAAGTTTAGATAAAACTTTAACTTATCAGGACAAGGTGTCCTTTCTTAAGAAAGGAGATGCTATAGTTGTTGAAGATTGTACAACTGATAGTGATGATGAAAAAGAACAGGTTATGTCTAAACCTGAAGTGGTTAAGAAAGTAGGAACAAAGGTTCCTATGATAGTCAAACACAATACTCATAAGCCTAAATCAAACATTAAGCATGTTAGGCAACCAGTTAGATATTGTGAACAATACAGAACCACCAACAAGCCCAGAGGTAACCAAAGGAATTGGAACAACCTCAAGTCTAACCAATTAGGTGATGACTTTGCTTTTTATAAGAAAGCTTGTTACACATGTGGTAGTTTTGACCATCTTGCAGCTTTCTGCAACCAATGGATATCTGGGTATGAAATCCATAGAGTGAATCTCAAAAGGCAAACTCCTAAATCTCACTTTCACTCTAGTTCTAAGAAATCAAACCCCAGAGTAGTCAAAAAACAAGTCTATCTCAAAATCTGATTCTGCTGATAGACCAAATGATCCTGCTGATAGAAAATTTTACTCTGCTGCTCGACCATTTATGACTATTAACCCAAAATCAACAGCTAAGGGTGCAAAAACATTTTTCAAACATGCACCTACAACTGTTCTAAGTCCCATTCAATCAAAATCAGTGGTCTATAAACAAATTTGGAGACCAAAGGGTAGAACTACAAAGTTAGCAGATTCTGCTGATAAGTGTGTGGTTCACTCTGCTGATAAGGGAAAAAGGGCAAATGCTGTTAAGGCCTCAGCATGTTGGATTCATAAATCCAATGTTGCATCAACTATTCTTAAAAGATTCAATTACATTGATGCAAGAGGCAGATCCAATTCAGTAATGGCTTGGATCCCTAAAAGAAACTAACACTCTTATTCGTGTGCAGGAACATTCAAATGATCAGGAAGAGGATCAAGGATACTCAGATAGTGGATGTTCTAGGCACATGACAGGCAACATGTCTTATCTCTCAGATTTTGAAGCTTTTAATAGAGGATATGTTACCTTTGGAGGGGGTGTTCGTGGCAAAATTTCTGGTAAAGGTACAATCAAAACCGGAAATTTAGATTTTGAAGATGTGTACTATGTAAAAGAGCTAAATTATAATCTTTTTAGTGTCTCACAAATGTGTGACAAGAAGAATAATGTTCTTTTCTGTGAGACTGAATGTCTTGTACTTTCTCCTGATTTTAAGATGCCTGATGAAAGTCAAGTACTTCTTAGAATTCCTAGAAAGGGCAATATGTACAGTGTAGACATGAAGAATATTATTCCTAAAAAGAATTTAACTTGTCTTGTTGCAAAGGCCACATTGGAAGAATCAATGAAATGGCATAGAAGGCTTGGTCATATTAACTTCAAAACCATAAATAAAATTGTTAAGAATGGTTTGGTAAGAGGTTTACCTCACAAAAGATTTGAAAATGATCAAACATGCATTGCTTGTCTAAAAGGCAAACAACACAAAGCTACTTGTAAGCCCAAGATTTTTAACTCTATCAATCAGTCTTTTTTTATGCTGCATATGGACTTATTTGGACCTGTTTCAGTGATGAGCATAATGCATAAGAGATATTGTCTAGTTATTACTGATGACTATAGTAGATTTACATGGGTTTTCTTTTTAGCCACTAAGGATGAAACATCCAGCATCCTTAAGGACTTCATTACACAGATAGAAAATCAAGTAAGCAAGAAAGTGAAAGTCATTAGAAGTGATAATGGGACAGAGTTTAAGAATAGAGTTATGGATGATTTCTGCAAAGAAAAAGGTATTAAGAGAGAATTTAGTGTTGCTAGAACACCACAACAGAATGGTGTAGCTGAAAGAAAGAATAGAACACTAATTGAAGCTGCTAGAACAATGTTAGCTGATTCTAAGCTACCAATAAACTTTTGGGCAGAGGCAGTCAACACTGCTTGTTATGTTCAAAATAGAGTTTTAGTTGTGCAGCCTCAAAATAAGACATCATATGAACTTTTTAATGGTAGAACTCCTGCAATAGGATTTCTTAGACCTTTTGGATGTCATGTGACAATTCTCAATACCTTAGACCATTTAGGAAAATTCGATGGTAAGGCAGATGAAGGTTTCTTTGTTGGTTATTCTCTTAATAGCAAAGCTTTTAGAGTTTACAACACAAGAAAAGAAATCGTAGAAGAAAATCTACATGTGGAGTTTTTAGAAAACAAATCCAATGTAGAAGGTCAAGGACCAAAATGGCTATTTGATCTGGAATATCTAACAAATTCAATGAATTATGTGCCTTTTGTTGCAGAAACTAATGATTTTGCAGGTTCAAATACAACAAATGAGGCAGAGTTAGAGAAAGATCAAGATTATGTGATAATGCCAATATGGTCAAGTACAATTGTGGAATCAACTTCGACAACTGATGAACCTTCTTCTAGCAAAGCTAAAGAAAGTGTTGAAGATGAAAGTAAAGAGTATGGAACTCAGGAACAACAAAGTGTTTCTGCTGGTAGTATTTCTGTTGCTGCTGGTAGTGTATCTGATTCTGCTGTTCGGCCAAATGACTCTGCTGCTGGCCCTTCAGAAACAAAAGAAGCAGAATTCTCAGATAATGAGGTGGATTACAACAATCTTCCATCAAATTATCAAGTTCCTACTACACCACAATCAAGAATTCACAAAGTTCATTCCCTGGATCATGTGATTGGAGATATACAGTCAGGTGTGAAGACAAGACAACAATTGAAGTCTTCAGACCAACAAGGGCTTCTTGATGCCCTTTATGCTTCAAAACAACATGAGCTTTTAAACTCTTGTTTGTTTGTATGTTTTCTCTCACAAGCTGAACCAAAGAATATTCTTACAGCCCTAGATGATTCAAGCTGGTTAGAGGCTATGCAAGAAGAGCTTCTTCAGTTCAAGATTCAAAAGGTTTGGGTGCTAGTTGATTTACCTACAAGTGTGAAGGTAATTGGCACTAGATGGGTTTTTAAGAACAAAAGGGATAAAAGAGGAATTGTGATCAAGAACAAAGCTAGATTAATAGCTCAAGGGTACACACAAGAAGAAGGGATAGATTATGATGAAATTTATGCTCCAGTAGCAAGGATTGAGGCAATTAGGCTGTTTCTAGCTTATGCTTCATTTTTAGGCTTCACAGTCTACCAAATGGATGTCAAAAGTGCATTTTTATATGGTAACATTGGAGAAGAGGTATATGTTTCACAACCTCCAGGCTTCATTGATCCATTACATCCAAACAAAGTGTACAGAGTAGTGAAAGCTCTCTATGGCCTTCATCAGGCACCAAGAGCTTGGTATGCAACACTAGCTTCCTACTTATTAGAAAATGGATTTCAAAGAGGAAAGATTGATCAGACACTGTTCATCAAACAGCACAAGAAGGATCTTCTGTTAGTGCAGGTGTATGTGGATGACATTATCTTTGGATCTACTAGGAAAGAAATGTGTTTAGAATTTGAGAAGCTTATGAAAGATAAGTTTCAGATGAGTTCTATGGGAGAACTTACATTCTTTTTGGGTTTGCAAGTTAAGCAATCATCTGAAGGCATATTTATTAGTCAAGACAAATATGTTGCAGAGATACTTAGAAAATTTCAATTTGCTGATTCAAAAATAGCAAGCACACCAATGGACTCTGAGAAGCACCTTCTGAAAGATGAAGATGGAGAAAATGTAGATGTGCACAATTACAGATCTATGATAGGCTCTTTGATGTATCTTACATCATCTAGACCTGATATCATGTTTCCTGTTTGTGTTTGTGCAAGATTTCAAGTTACTCCAAAGGTTTCTCATTTAACTGCAGTCAAGAGAATTTTTAGATATCTCAAAGGTCAACCAAGGTTGGGTATATGGTATTCTAGAGAATCTCCTTTTGACTTGGTAGCATATTCGGATAGTGATTATGCTGGTGCTAGCTTGGACAGAAAGTCAACAACTGGAGGATGTCAATTCCTTGGGTGTAGACTTGTCTCATGGCAGTGTAAGAAGCAAACAAGTGTGGCAAATTCAACAACTGAAGCTGAATACATAGCTGCTGCAAGTTGCTCTAGTCAAGTTCTATGGCTTCAAAACCAACTCCTTGATTATGGGTACAATTTCTTAAACACTGTTATTCATATTGATAATAGTAGTACAATTTGTATTATTAAAAATCCAGTGCAACATTCTAAAACAAAACACATTGAAATTAGACATCACTTTATAAGAGACTGCAATGAGAAAAGTTTAATTCAAGTTCTTAAAATTGCTTCAGAACATAATTTTGCAGATCTGCTAACAAAAGCTTTTGATGTTTCAAGGTTTCAGTACTTGGTAGCAAGTATTGGAATGCTTAATCTTTAAAATTTTCAATATGATGTGTTTTTGTAAATAAATTTTTGTTGTTGCTGCTGATTCATAAGGTACTGCTATTGTATCATAAGGTACTGCTAAAGCACACAAGGTGCTGCTAGTACAAAATTTAAAATTGTGTTATTCATATAGTTGGTCTTATGATTATACTAATGCAAGACAAGTACTTTGTACATTGTTCTTTTGATTTTAGACTAACAATTTCAGGTATGAATATGTAAACACAAAGGATGTTTCAAGTGAAATGGAAACAGCAGAATTGAGATATTAGCTGCTGACCATAATAGGTTTATGATGGACTGAGTTTGGGAATTTAAAACTCCTTAAAACTTCTTTCTTGAAATCTAGTTATGATATTTCACATTGAATTGATGACTTAGTTGATCAGATAGTAACTGATACAACTCACTTTCTATCATTTTATACTTTTAAGTATAATGTGCAAGTCTGAGGACATCTGATAGAAAGAACAGCGAGCAAAAGTGAATCTAACACTTGTGTTAGAGGTAACAAATGCCACGAGCTGGAAACCCTGTCAAGAAAATCTTTTGAATAGATTTATCTTTACACAGGCAGTTATTTATAACTGAAAAATATTGGTTCTCACACAACCAGAGGTTGCATTAAACCGAAATTATGATTGAGTGTCTGTTATACACTTAATCCTTTCAAAATGGTTGGAAGCAGTATGATTTTTTTCAATTCTAAAATCATTAACATACTGCTAAGGCAAAAGTTTCTTAAAAATGTCCAATGAATCACCTCTCATAGGAGTTAACACACCTAGAAGTGATGAGGACAGAAACTTAAACTTTTGAGGAATTGATGGCCAACATGTACAATATTGTCTGAAAACAAGTTCAAACTGATAGATCAGGTGATATGAAGAGAAGTTCTTTAGTACATAGTGAGATCTTCCAAACAAGGGGAGGATGAAACAAAAGTTATTTGCTTCAGGGGAGGTAACAATCTCAGGGGAGGAAATAATGGCCCAGAAAAGGAAGATAATCCAATATATGGAAGGAGAAGACAAGAGCATACAAGATGATGAGGAGGTTGAAAATGACAAGAACATTCTAAAGGAGAAAGTTCTATCTAGATCAAACGAAGAAAAGTTTCAATTTCACTTCAAAGACATGCTGGTTAGATGATTTCACTTGTTGAAACAAGCATCCAAGATACACAGCATCATTGCCTCTTATAATTCCTCCATCCAAGGAAATTGCACCATCTTTTAGTCCAAGATAGGTTCAATATGTTTTGATATTGCTAAAGTCAAAGAAGAGCAAAGTAGATGAATTACTGAGAAGATATTCAATCTTGAAGAACATAAGTGTTTGAAAGATCTTCAATCCAAGATTTAATTCAGAAGATTTAATTCAGAAACATGTTTGAATGGATTCACATGTTTAGGGGAGGATTGTTGGGAATTAAATATTCAAGATGTTTAATATCGGATTCTACTCTAAGTATAATTCTGCTGATAGTGCAAAATGGTTTCTGCTGATGATATTGATTCTGCTGATAGAGCATTTCACTCTGCTGATAGGCTTAACAACTCTGCTGATGGATTCTGCTGATAGCGATAGATTGTTCCTGCTGATAGTGAACAACTCTGCTGATGGAAGGATAAGATCAAAAAGATATTTATTGTATTTTGGTCAACAATATACGGTAGATAATATCTTACTCCATGTGCTTAGTTAACAAGTTGTATACATAGATACATGTTGTATCTGATGTACTGACACTCAATAGGATAAGTTAACCAAGTAAGTCGGTCAAGACTTTAAGCAATTTGTAAAGATCTTTTGACTATAAAAGAGATCTTAGACTAGTGATATTGTATGTGTGCAAGAGTGTAAAAAATATAGAAGTGTTAAGAGTTAGTCCATGCATACGTTAGAACATGCATAACTGTTAGAACAAACACAAATATATCACAAGTGATAGAAACATAAGATTCAAGGTTGTAACCCTAGTGATATTTCAAGATCACTCGTATTATTATCTTTAATAATATTGAATCGTTTGGTGATAATCTTTATGTGTTCATTACTAACTAACAAACATAACAATTCCATTTCCATAACATACACAACCTTCTAAGTTTGGTTGAGTGAATTCCGCGCACTTAATCATTTTAACACAACATATCATACACACAAAGTTAGAAGGTTTAACCACCTTAATCGTGTGTCCAGGATCCTAGCAAGTTGTGCATCACTACAAGTTACACCAAACTTGGTAGATTACTCTATGCAATTAGTCAAGGAATTACACACAAGTATATGTTTTTGATTGATTGGATTTTACTTGCTTTTGAATTTACAACAAATTGGATTGACAACTCTTTTTGTAAAAACTAGTTTTACTAAGTTTAACGCCAACTCCCTTAGGACGATCTCGACTTACCCACCTTTACTACCACGGACGAGTATACTTGCTCGTATGTGTTAATTAGAGAATTGGATAAATCGTGTTTATAAATTTTTAAAACTTGCACCCACAGTTGACGCATCAAAAGGCATGAAATTTTAAATTCTTAGATTGAATACTTCAAAATCAATATGAATTGATAAATTTTTGGTAATCACCATCTCAGAATATAACAATACACATAATTATATTCGCCCTGAATTAAAATCATGTCCCATTCTTTTTATAACAGCAAAATCAGATCACATTACCTTTTATTGCAGCAAACTATGTGTTCCATAGCCATACATCTCCAAATTCCGAATGTCCTGACTTTACACAGTCTCAGTGGGGTTGTGCATGACTTGTAAACTTCACTTGCCAAATCATTTGAAGACGGTTTGGTTTAGCCTGTTCTTTCACTTTTGAGCCGGTTTAATGAGCCAAGACCGACTAATAATAGTGTTTGTGATTGCTTACTTAAATGACTACTTAATGCATATGTTCCCACCTTCATATTCCCCACTGCGTTCAATATCCCCGTGGTCACTGATGAAAACAACAAAAATGCATCAACTAATTTGTTAGGATTCATAAAACATCAAAAATATGATATGGAATTCGAATCAAATAGCTTATGACTAATAAATGAACAAAATAATCTTACTTCAAGATATGCCGATTTAACCATTTACATGTCTCTTCCTCGCTATCATATTCATCCTTTCATTAACATCGACTTTCTCAAGCAATTGTTTGTCTCTCTAATGCAATTGCCTACATCAGAACCAAACAATATATATGCGAATCAATCAGTTAGTGGAATAATGCACATGTGTTGGTTTTGATGAACAATGCACATTTGCATTACCAGACAAATAAAGTGTATAGCTTGGTATAATTAAGAAGACTACATCAATTTTTCTTAGTACGTTGTTGGACTTGGTTAGTCAAGTATAATCAATTCTTACTCTTATTTTACCGGGTTAAAATCCTTTACCCAAAAAAACCACATTTTTCCTCTGAGAGGCAATAACATATCTACACTTAGAAAATCCATAAAAAGTACATAATTTAACATGCAAAAACTATATCTCCGCAACACATTTTCAGAATCAAAGAATAAACATTTGGATTGCTTATTTTTAATGAATATGCACAAAGAAACACTATCTACTACGACATAATCACTTTCAAAAAACAACGCCCAACACTGTTTAATCTAAACCCAAAATCAACAAGAATCATATCAACTTTTTTTTAAATGTTTAAGATTGCTTCTATTAAATGCTTATCTGGTTTTTTGTTTATTCTACACCGAATAAGCACTTATATGCCATTATAGGTATTAATTTTTGAAAAATTTGCAACAAAGAGATCAAAATACTTGTACAAAACTGATAGAACATGAATATGAAAGTTAATAAAACAATATTTTTCTCGATTAATAGTTATATTTTCTAAAAAGTCCAAGAATAAAACAATAACCTAAACTAAAAGAGAAAGTATAACAAAGAAGAAGCATCACTTATATATTAAGCATGTCTTTTTCTTTCAAGTATTTCATCAAACTGTTGGTGTGCTTCCGGTAACTGTGGTCAAAATCAAATGAAGAAACCTATAGCCAACTCAATAAAAGAAAAACCCAAATCAAACAACCAAATCCAACTATTAAAAAAATAAGCTCAATAATAATGAATTTGAAAGTAGTAAATTTACCTCAGGCATCTTCTTCATTTGTTAGGGTGTGCTTGAATCAAATATATACAGACCAACTCGTAAGTTATTTTTAAATGTTTTTTTGAATGCATTGATATTAATTGGTGAATTGAAACTGAATATTAATTCGTAGGAGCGTATAGAGGATGATTCTGTAATGAGAATGAATTGATAGGCTTTTTGACCTACCAAAAATAAAACCATTTGTATAGAAGCAAAAGGATTACTGCATTGATGGGATTTTGACTTACCAAAAGTAACAACTTTAGTATCGAAGGGAAATGATAGTGCATAGCAGTGTTGTACACATGAGAGCATTAATTATTTTCTGACCAATAGGAACGAAGATACGTCACAGCATTAATGATTTTTGCTGCTTCATAGACTTGTACATTATTCGCGTTTATTAGAATAAATAGATTAGTTTTAATTTGTATGTGATTTTTATTTTTTTTATGTATATATGATTGTGGAGTAAGTGAGAGAGAAAATAAATTAATGCCTTGTAGAAAGGTTTAATGATCAAGTAAGTATTGTAATCTCAAAACTTGTAACTGTCATAAATATTAATGATCAAGTAAGTATCTTTTTATTTTTATAATAGCTTTCACTTATTAAACTTTTAACCTCCCATTTTTATTTATTTTCATAATAACTTTTTATTTTTTTATAATACATTTCACTTAATTAAAATATTTTATTTTATTTGCGTTAACTTTCTCCAGTCATATGCTCACTTATAACAATTTATGTTGTTCTATTTATTTTCGGATCTTACGTTTATTTAGGATATAAAATTGTTTTGACTTACTATTGTTTAAAATTAATCTAACTTAAATTATCATCATTTGTAAAGTTATAGTCACAAAATACTCGTACACTGAATAGCATATGCTCGTCAGAAAATTTAGTTATAAGGTACCCGTCGTCGCATTGCGCAGCTACCCTGCTACTATATTACTATCCATGTTTGCAAGAATATGTTTAGTTTTATATAACGATATTAATTATAACAATTTTATTATTTTATCTTTTTAATTAAAAATTGAGTTAGTTATTCATGCCTAGTGTGCGTCAAATGTAGGGTAAAAATTACTTTTTATTAATCAAAATTTGTAATATTTATCAATATGATAATTTGTTCGTTTTTTATTTACGGGCACTCTCTAAAATGGAATACACAATCATGAAAGGCTAGTGATTTACATGTGTTTTCCAAGTTTATTTATGGAAGACTTTATCCATTTCAAAGTTATTGTTCTTTTATTATTCTGAAATGTTTAAAATAATTTGTCTGTTTTTTTTTCAACCAATCAAAGAAAAGTTTAGTAGATAAAAATAATATTTGATCGATTGAAAAGTACAATAACATTATTTTTCTAGAGGAAAATGATTAAGAGATTTAACATATGTGCCTAAATTTAAGCATAAACATATGTGGCATGATCCTGATGTTTTGTAAAAAAGTTGGTACCTTAGCTGCAACCATCAGGATGTAAGCACACTTTAGACACAACTTTAGACCTTCCAATCATAACTCTTTTCTAAAATAGATGATTTTTACTTGACCGACAATAATTTAAGGCGTAGTGACTATAAGATTTACAAAGAGAATTTTAACTTTAAAGTACTTTTTTTTTTTTTTAACGGCATACTATTTATCTTATCTATCCTATGATTTTATTATGATAATGATTTCTTTAGCAATTAATATAAGAGAAAAGTTCAAAAAGGGTACAATTTATATTTTTTAAGGCTTTTTCCAAAATAATCTTGCTCAACTCCTCAACTTAGCAGCTTCACCCAAATCTTGACACGTGTCCACTATCTAGTACAATTGTTTATTTTTTATTGGCCCACAAAATCTAGTACAAGTGCTCTACCGACGTCTGCTCAACTGACGGCTGTTCAACTGGAGGTTGAGTACTTGATATTTTTTCTTGGAAATGTACAAAAATCTACTTTTTTTTACTCCGTTTTTATATGATTTCGTCACTTATTATACATTTTACTTACGTTTTTATCCGTTCTTATATATTTTTATACTTTTTCATGCTTTTTTTATCCGTTTTTGTCTGTAATATGTCTTCATCCATTTTATACGCTTTCGTTCGTTTTTCTTACATTTTAATCCGTTTTATCTGTTTTGTATACGTTTTCGTCCGTTTTATACATTTTCATACGTTTTGTCTGGTTTTATACATTTTGTCCATTTTTAAAAATTTTCATCTGTTTTTATACGTTTTCATACATTTTTATCCGTTTTTATATGTTTTCGTCTGGTTTTGTACGTTTTCTTATGTTTTTATCCGTTGTTATCTATTTTATATGTTTTTATGCATTTTTATCTGATTTTATACGTTTTTGTCTGTTTTTATACGTTTTCATCCATTTCTATACGCCTTCTTCTGTTTTTCTTACGTTTTTATCCGTTCTCATATACTTTTATACGGTTTCGTCTATTTTTGAACCTTATCATACTCTTTTATCCGTTTTTATACGTTTTCATGCGTTTTTATCCGTTTTAATCCGGTTTTATACTTTTTTATCCGGTTTATCTGTTTTTGTTTGTTTTTATATCTTTTCATTCGTTTTTATACATTTTCATTTGTTTTTATACGTTTCGTCCGTCTGTATACGTTTTCGTCCGTTTTTATACGTTTTCTTTTTATCCGTTCTTATACAGACGGACAAAACGTATAAAAACAAATGAAAATGTATAAAAACGGACGAAAACATATAAAAAGAAGCGAAAACAGATAAAAATGAATTAAAAGGGATATGAAAAGTCATTAAGCCATAAATTTCCATAAATTGAAAATCGAAAGCTATGAATGGAATTGAAAGAAAAAGAAAAAAAAAACTTTTTTAAACCACTCTAATGATTCATCCACTATATAACCCCCCCCCCCCCCACCATAACCCAAAAGCCTCTAGGAAATTCTTCCAAACAGAGTGTGTAACACTAAAAATCTGAAAGTTTCATCTAATTCAATCAATCACAGGTATATAATAATAATCTACTTCAAATTTTTGAATATATGTTTCTGCATTTTATAGTGTTGATCATAGGTCATACACCGTGTATGCTGGTTTGGTGTTGGTGATCGGTGAGCTTTATACAAGTATGATATAATGACCTTAGAAGAACTTTGTATGGGGGTGTTTGTTTAACCTTATATGTGGCTTATGAGCTTATTTGTGTTTCGGTTTATATATCATAAGGCCTAATTTTTCTGGCTTATTTTGAGACTTGTGAGCTTATGTAAGTTTATTATGATATGATAAACTTATATAAGCCCATAAGTCTCAAAATAGGGAAATCAAATACACTCATAAGCCCACATATAAGCTTAAACAAACACCCTCGGGCTTATGGCTTATTGGTTTTCGGCTTATTTGAAACTTCTATAAGCTTATTATGTTAAAATAAGCCATAAAAATGAGGTTATGAAACATATGCTGAAAGCCAAACAAGCAATAAGCCCGCTATATAAGCTTAAACAAATACTCCCTAAGTATCTTTAAATTGTGAGATGCATTTGTTTAGCTTTTTTAGAAAGTTATCTTGGTGATATTTTTGAAGGTTGCATGCAATTAATGCAATTATATGATATTATTTGGTTGATATGATTTTTTTGGCACAAGAACTACAATTGGATTAGGGATCGTTTATAGAAACATTGCTATAACTACAAATGCTTGATTATTTTCGAATTTGAGGAGTCGAGATTAAATTTCGCTAAAAATAGGCTGGAAAAATCTTCGCTTGTTGGACTGTCCTGTTTACTTACAATTTGACTTGATTCATGAAACCAATGAACTCCTGTAAAGGTTTACCCCTCATAAGTCATAATGGCAAGTTCAGTATGAGAAGGTTTATTAGTGTAGTCTAGAGCACTGCAAGGCATTATATTTAAGATGTTCACTATGATTTAACTAGTGCATTTACCGCATGGAATCTGTTATTTAAGTCACTGCATGTATATGGTCTGCCCTCATTTTGAGAGATTTTCTTTCTTATTTAAGCTCTGTTACAAATTATGTTATTATTTTACAAGTGATAATGTCTGTCATGTATAGAAGATATGAATGAAACAAATAATTTTGATAGTAAACACCAAAAGGGAACGAAAACAAACAAAACTCAGTGAGAAATTTGGAAACATTCTAAATGGGTAAAAGTTTACTTTCAAATGCTAAAATTGAAAATAGTCATGGATTGAAAGTCGCTTGTTGTGTGTTACAATGCTTACAGTCTTCTATCATGTTTTTATTAGTAAAATAAAAGGATTATCATGCAACTTTCATCTTTTAGTTTGACAGCAATGGAAAATTTTACGACAAGTTATTGCATAAAACAGCTGTAAAAAAGTTTTGACTTTTGTATGCATTTTGTTATGCAAGCATTTGATCTTGATTTTTCTTGTTAAAAATTTGTGTTCTGGTGTCTCTGATGTAATCTTAGGAATCAACATGCCACATGCCAACACTGAAAGGGTGGTGCACAATGAAACAATAGGCTTGTTGGTTTGCAATGAGGATCCAGAGTTAACCCAGTGTTGACAGTAATGAATTTGAGAGAACACACATTTCACACACAAACACTTGGGAAATGATTCTCATTGATTGAATTAAAATGTTGTAAGATACAGAGTATATATACAGTGATAACTAACATCTAACAGCTTTACAAAACATTTACAGTACTAGTCCCTAAACTATCAGACATATTTTCTTTCAGTCCCTGTACATAGCTATGCTTCTCTTTACACTCCCCCTCAAGTTGTGAGTTGATAGAACTTGAAACTCCCAACTTGGACAAAAGCTTTGAGTGCTGATCAACTGGAAGTACCTTTGTAAACACATCTGCAAGTTGTTCTTTGGTAGAAACATAAGAAGGTAAGACTTGTCCATTTTTCAGCTGATCTCTAACATAATGGTAGTCAATCTCTATGTGTTTTGTCCTGGCATGAAACACTGGATTGGCTGCTATGTACAAAGCAGCTTGATTATCACACTTAAGATCAACTGGACCAAAATCTTTGAGCCCCAAATCCTTCAGTAAAGTAACCAACCAAGTGACTTCACAACATGTCAAGGCCATAGCTCTGTACTCAGCTTCAGCTGAGGATCTAGACACCACTTGTTTCTTCTTTGATTTCCATGAGATAGGAGATTGACCAAGTAAAATGCAGTAGCCTGTGGTAGACCTCCTTGTCATGGGACAACTAGCCCAATCACTATCACAATATGAAGTCAAGTGTACAACAGATTCATTGGCCAAAAGAATCCCATGTCTTAGTGCATTTACTAAGTACCTTAGGAGATGTTTGACTGCCTTAATATGTACTGAGGTAGGGTTTTGCATGAGCTGACTTAGAAGCTGCACAGTGTGGCAAATATCAGGTCTTGTTATTGTCAAATAAATGAGTTTTCTAATGTATCTTCTATAGACTTCTGGATCAGGAAGAGGAGTGCCAACATCTGCCAGCATCTGCTTGTAGTTTTATATGAGAGTCCATAGGCAGCTTATAAGGTCTTGCATTAGAAACACCAGCCTCTGCAAGTAATTCGATGGTGTACTTCTTTTGGGAAATAAAGATACCTTGGTCACTTCTGAACACTTCTAGCCCTAAGAAGTAGTTCAATTCTCCTAAGTCTTTCATATGAAAATGAGAACTCAACTGTAACTTCAGTGTTTGAATTTCAGTGTCACAAATCATCCACATAAACCAGGATAGCAGTGAAAGAAGTCGTTGGACTTGGTGAACAAAGAGTAGTCTACCTTGGACTGAACATAACCAAAAGACACAAGGGCTGATGACAACTTGGAAAACCATTGCCTTGGTGCCTGTTTGAGACCATACAATGATTTTTTGAGTTTACAAACATGATTAGTAGGAGGAGTATTGTAAAACCCTAAATTATGATTTCTCATTTTTCCATCTAATTTGAATTTTGACCTTCATTATGTAATAATTAATAAATACACTAAACTATATGTTATATGATAATAAGACATTATATTAAATTAACCTAAGTTTGATATTAAAATTACTTATAATTAAAACTATATGTTATACACTATAATTAATTACTTGAAATAAAAGCTAACTATCCTAGTCCATACTAAATTCTGTGCACCCTTTTCTTGTACCTTATTGGAACCGAAATTCTTGTTGCCCCTTCCTCTTTACATGTTTTGTATCACACAAGGATAAAACCAAGAAGATTTCCATCCTATATAAAAGATATCATGGTCCATTAATCTTAGCAACTACTATACGGTTTCCTTAAACCCCCACCCGTTTTCCCTTTTTTTATACGCTACTTTCCTTCATTCACAAAGTTACGAATTTTTTCCCCTCTCCTCCACACCGAACCCTAAGCAGCCTTTTAACACTTTTGTTCAGCCCTCAAGATCAAGAAGAAGGAAGGTTTGAAGGTGTTTTGATCGTGGTATCCTTGGGTTGTTTGTAATTCGATTCGTGGGTCCTTGTTTTGGTTTTTTGGTCTCGTTATATTCTGCCATAAGGTAACTCTTCATCCTCTTTGTTTTCACATTCATTCGACACACATATGACACATAATCTGAAGATAAAATATGCTATAGTAATCATGCTAATGTTATACTTGTTGCCTCATCAATTTGTAATAAGAATCACACACTTATACGCTACATAAATTCATGAAACCCTAACATGTATGTCGACTTATGATTCTTTAATATGTGACCTAAAACTTAGAATAAAACCATATGTAATTAAAGATGTGGCATATATAATTAATACGTTGGATTAGGGCTTGTTTCTGTCTCACTTACATGCTGTCCAGAAATTGAGTCGGGTTCAAGAGAGTCTAATGTGATGATAACAATGAGCTTTAACCTGATTTTTAATTCTAAAACTTAGTTTAGGATGTGTACTATCTGGATATTAAGTTTTATAGCCATTAGAGGTCTGGAGGATGGTCTTTTGATTTTTACAAGGTTAAGTGTCAAAACTGTATTTTGGATGTCTGAAAATCAGTTGGTGTTTTTGATTTTTAGTTTCAACACTATAAGGAATTAAGAGGTATCATTCGACAAGGATAATTTCTAAGATTTATATATCTTACTGGAATTTTGGTTGATTTTTCTAAAGTGTCGAAATGGGTTGGTTAAGGGCAAAATTTTTAGGTGTCTGTGCAGTTATTTCTCAGGGTAGGTCTGGAAAGATGAATTTTAAAGGGTACTTACACTTATTAATAAAATCTACAGAAATTTGTGTAATTACTTAACTCATGTGGGAACCTCAAGAAAAATTAGGATAGTATTTGGAGTTCATTTGATGTGTCTTAAAATTCTTTGTAAAATAAACCTAAAATAAGTTATGAGTATAACTATAAGTATAAATCATTAAAACCATTTGTAACTTATGAAATAAACATATAAGTATGAAATGATCCCTAATTCGTTTAGATCATTTAAAGAGGCGCGACGTTGTTTCCTTGTGTTTATTCAGTCGTTTGCTTTCCTTTCATTCATGTTAAGGTACATATATTCCGCCCTTTCTCAGTAAGGGTATCTCATGACTTGATTCCTTGATGTTTAATATTCTGATTATGATCCATTTGATATTCAATTGGTTGTTTTATGTGATATGATTCATTCGTTATCTCCTGTGAATTCAGTACTCGAATCCTTTGATATTTTGTAATCCATTGATATTATGACTTGTATGAAAAACCTTTTTGAATATATATCCTAATGATGGTTTGAGAAATACTATTTTTTTAAAAATGATTTATATGAATACGAGGTAACCCCACTTTTTATATGAAGGTTTAATGACTCTTATGAAAATGACTTTTAAAAGAATACTTTCATGAAAACAACATTTAAATGATTTTCATAATTACATAATCTGGTTGTACTATATCCTTATGGATTTCTCATGATTCATTGTTTCCTGATATTTGTTATGCTTTGATCCGTATCTGTTTAGTTATTCGTTTGATTATTCATTTCATGCTATATTCTATTCATATAGCTATTATCTGAGTTGGATAATTTATAATTATCCCTTATCATTAGATTGCATGTACTATGCCTATTATGTTGCCCATATTTGTAGCCAGTCATGGGGAGTCCATAGCCGTGCCATTGATGCACCAATGGTATTGACACTATCTGTGGAGGTGGGATTTAGTCCACAGCGTTTCCACTTATGCTATATAGCAACCATGGCCGCCATACTTATTATTATTATATTAACGTACGTATGCACAGTCTTGAACTTGCATATGTATATCTGTTTTTCAGGGAGCGTATGGATGCATCCTAGGTACTTTGTTCAGTTCAGTTATTTAGTGAATGGATTGTGTGTGTGCCATATACTCCATTTCACTTCTAGTAAATTGTGAGCTAGCTACTCCATGTACACTTTGCTATGACTTTGCTATGATTATGATTATGATTATGTTTATCTGTTTTGGGTCTATTCATGTATCATGTCTAGACATATCTGTTTAGGGCTCGTGGGCATTCCTTTGTTATTTCTGATTCCTTATTCATTCATTTATTTTCTCATGACTTATGGTATATTGATCAGCAGGTTTCCTTAGTTTCGTTTCGTTCATTCGTTTGCTTATTACCTTTCATTATATGTATATGTTCACTAGGATTTTTAAGATCAGCCGCATTTTCTTTTCCCGCGATAGGTTTTAAGAGGGAGGCTGGGATTCGAGTGACGAGTGCTTAGGAACTCTTAGTGGAAAACCTTGATAGCTTCCCATGGATTAGAGATGCATTTAGAGTTTTTCTTTTGGACCTAGTTTGTATTTTAGTATGGAAGTTGTAATGTTCAGATTTAGTACTTTATCTTTTCCTTAGAATACTTTTGTAACCATTGTGTTATAAAAGTCTTCCGCTTGCGTATGTTCTATTTGACGCCATAAATGTGACATTTGATCCATTCTCGGATGGGGGTGTTACAAGTATTAGGTTGCACGCTCTCCCCTTGGCCTACATATCATTGTGGCATCTGCATATACACTTCTTCAAACAAATCACCATGTAAAAAGGAATTAGAGACATCCATCTGTGCAGTAGACCATCCTTTAAGTGCTGCTACAGCTAACAAATCTCTCACAGTCACCATTTTGGCCACAGGTGCAAAAGTCTCCCCATATTCCACTCCTTTTCTTTGCCTATTTCCATTCAAAACTAATCTAGCCTTTTTCTTGTCTAATGAACCATCAGCTTTTAGTTTTGTTTTGAAGATCCAATGGCAGGCAATTGCTTTCTTTTCTTTAGGTAACACAACCACTTCCCATGCACCATTCTCCTCCAGTGCTCTAAGTTCAATATACATAGCTTTACACTAATAACTTTCTGTTGGGTCCTTCAGTACCCAAGGATCCTTAAAAACAGGATTTGAATACAAATTACGCTAAGTGTTAATCAACCGAAAACACAATTAAGTCACTGAGTGAATAGTCACTCAGTGAGTTACCTTCAAGATGCTCAGGACGAGTCTAAGAAGAAAGACTCACCAATTCAGTGAGGTGGTACTCCCTGATTGTTACTTGAGACGAAGAAGAAGGTAATGGATTCAGTGAGCATTAGACAAGAGCTCACTGAACCCCAGTCTCCTCAACAACAATAAGTGATTGAAGACTGAAGAATGAAGATGAAGACTGAAGAACCTGAAGCCTGAAAGAAAGGCGGGAATAGGCGGGAAGAGTTTGAAGAGATAAGATGAAATCTTATCTTGTCAGAAACAAACCTTACCCATAACGGCTAAAAGTCAAGATGTGTCAGCACCAACAATCTACAAGACGATTAGCCTATTCCTATTGGTTCTTGGAAATGACAATTACTGTTGTAATTGTCAGACACGCTTTGTATTCTTTTTGTATTTTTAATCCTTCAGTACTCTTACATGTTTGCCTATAAATAACAAACAGATGGAGAAAAGTGGGTTAGGTATTTTGTGCAATAAAAGCTTAGACTTTCACAATACCCCTTTTCTCCTACAAAGTGTAACCACTCCCTGAGATAGCTCAGTGGGTCAAATTGTTACTACTTAAGCATTGCTTGAGTTTAGATAGGAGACACCATACCTTGTCTATTCAATCCTAAGTGTTTGTTCCGCAAAACACTTGGGTAATATATTCTTTGATTCATTTCTAATAAGAATTTAAACTTTGAAAAAAACTTGTGTTTTTATATTTCGTTTTACTCATTAGTTATAATTAATCAAATACATTGTATCAGTCATAAACACAATTAGATTAACTTTTTAGTTAACTCTAAGCGTGTTAAGGGAACAACAAGTGGTATCAGAGCCTCTGGTTTATAAAATCTTTTCAAAAACTAAGAGTGCTCAAGGTTTTTAAAACCAAGATCCTACTATGGCTGATATTAATGTGCCCCAGCTAGTCGATAAAAAGGGTGGAAGCTTTTCAGCTGTTGCCCCAAGACTTGAAGCTGGTAAATTTAGCAAGTGGAAAAAGCGAATGCTTTGCTACTTGACTGATGAGAGAAGGGTGGTCAATCAAGACCAACGCCTGAAAAGCATCATTATATCTTGTCTTCCTGACGATATAATGGAATCAGTCATCAAATGTTCAACAGCCAAGCAAACTTGGGATGACTTGATCAATAGCTTTGAAGGTCCCTCAGATACCAAGGAAAACATGATCATGGACCTGAAACTTGAGTACAATACTTTCAGGGCAAAGGACTCCGAAAGTCTCTCTCAGACTTATACCAGATACAAGACTTTGATAAACGAACTATCAAATGATGGTGTAGTTTTGTCTAAGCATGAGACAAATGTTGGCTTTGTCAACAGTCTCCCTGAGAAGTGGCTAAACTTCTCACAAGGACTCAGGAATGCTAATCACATTCAGACCCTTGAGCTCCCTGAGATCTATGGGAAGTTTGTTTATGAAGACAACTTAATCTCAAGGAGATACCCAGACTCAAAAGCTCTTGAGACCAAAAAGGCCTTGACCTCCTCACCCATATCAACTGCCTTTTATACTAATGGTATAGTGCAGGATTTTCAAGAGGATTCTGAGGATGAGATTGATGAAAGAACTGGTGATGAGTACCTAAATGATTTAAACTTGGAATTCCAAGAAAGGGCACTCCTTGCTAATTCAAAACGTTTCATCAAAAGAAATCAGTCCAACTTTTCAAAAGCCAAAGCAAATGAAACCACTGAATGTTTTAATTGTGGTAAAAAAGGGTCATTTTGCAAGAGACTGTTATTCTAAAACCATCTCAGAACCCTCTTATAAATTTTCAGGAAACAGTTCCTTAGGAACTCGCAAGTTTCAACCTAGATTACTTTAGTCGACCCAACATTTTCAAAACAATAATATTCAAAAGGGTCAAAAAGACTTTGAAGCAAAATCTAGGAAAGCTAAGGCTAAACTTGCACTTCTTGAAACTAATCCATCAATGTCTCAGGCTGCTCAAACATCCAAACCTGTTCAGATAAAGAACAAGGTTCTTGTAGCAGAAGCTTATGACTGGGATGAAGAAGAGGTCTCCTCAAAAGATGAGGAAATTAGAGTGAGTGCACTGATGGCACTTTCTGAAGGTGATCAGGTGGCTGTTGGGAAAAGCCATGCAAGGAATGGAGAGTGGGTAAACATAACCATGAAGAAGGCAAACACTTTACTTTCTAGGGATGATGATTCTGATTGGCAGTCCTATATGAATTATATTTGTGTAGATCTTAAGTTTGTTGAAGAACAAAGGCTTAACTTGTTTTCAAAATATAACAATCTTGTGTCAGAATTGAATAAGTGTAGAGATGAATTGCTTGTATTAAAACAAGCCAAGTTAGAAACTATTACTCTACAAATTCAAAACACTGAAATTCTGAAACAAAACCGAGCCCTACAAAATGAACTTAACAAAGAAAAGGTTGTCATTCAAGGCTGGACTAAAAAGAACCCCAAGGTCTTTGATACTGTGGGTTTAATTCCTATGAAAATAATAGGAATTGACCATCTCACTGAAACCCCTATTGAGAGTCATAGTGAAATGGCCTTTATTCCAGCTGGCATATCTTTTGAGCAAGAAATGCTACCCAAGTCAAATGACTGGATTTTCAGGGACAACCCAGTCAGTAAGTTACCAACCTTTGAGACTGAAAAAATCTTGCTTCCTGAAAGTCAGGTTCTGAAAAATATGCTTGGACTCACAGACCAACCCAGTAGTACTGAGTCAGTAAATGAAACTGAATCAAAATCATATCCACCACTCCCACCAGAGAATATCCTTTAGGGTGCTGCACCAAGCTCATATCCTTCAGTCCCTTCTGAAGTAAAAACTGAAAGCCCTGACTCAAAAAATTGATCAGTTGGCTGAAATGGTTAGGAAGCTGAGTGAGAAGATTGAATCTTCTGAGAAACCTTCTCAATCCAAGAAGGAACCGAAACCAGCTTCCTCAAGCACCAAACCAAAACCCTCCAAACCCCTGAAAGGTGTGAGCTGTGTCACTATACCAATCATTTCACTGATGATTGTTATAGAATCCTTTATTGCATGATATGCAAAAAGGATGATCACAGGACTTCTGATCACCAATCATACACAGCCACAACAAATATGGCAAGCTTTAAAGCTCAGGCTTTAAAATATCCTTCTGATTCTAAGCAGAAACATAAACAAAAGGCAAAGCCTTTTGTACCTTACCCTCACTGTGGCTTCAATGACCACCTTCCTAAGGATTGTCCAAGAAACAAGAGTTGTGCCATTTGTGGAGATCCCACTCATGACACCTCAGGACATGAGAAGGTCATTCAGACTAGAAGAGGAATTCCCAAGACATCCTCTGTAACACCCCAACCCGGCAAGGGTAGAAGTATCACATTAATGGTTTCATATCAGTTCAAAGCAAAGCATACATTCAACAGTAATACAAGGATTCTCGAAGGTTACAAATGAAATACTGAATACACAAGACTACAAAGGAAACAAAAGCTAACTACTAAGTCTGCAAATGCGAATCCTTCTAATAACTTCTACTTCAGAATAACTATCAAGGTCTTCTAAGTCCAAAGGTCTCTCCACTCATAACCCAGCTTCCAACTAAAACCTGCCGCAGGAAAAGAAATGCGGCTGAGCTTAAAAAAGCCCAGTGAACAGATATATAGATACGAAAACGATAGCAAAAGAAAACGAACATGTATAGTTTAGAGCATTGGGATATATATGTCATAAGCAAAGAATATAATAAGGATGAAATGAAAAGAAAAGGAAAGAAAAGGGGTCAGTAATCCTCCACGAGCCCGAACAAATCAAATATAGTACCCATGTCTTCATAATCATATAGAGGGGAGACCTCTTATATAACCAGATAATATGAGGGGTGTCCTCATTCTTCAATTGGAGTAGCTAACTCCCAAACTTGTGAAAGACGTGGATTGCACCCAGCATCAGTCACCGAACAATATAATATCAAATCATGTTAAGTCCACGAACACGGGCACGAACCTAGGATTGCAACCCATACGTCCCCCGAACAATAATATTGGCCATAATAAATATAATGTGCATGCAACGAACAATATGGGAACGGTGTGAGAAATCACTCACCCACACGTGAGTCATGCCACTGGTGCATCAATGACACGACCATGTTACCTTCATGGCTAGGAAACGAACTTGGCTCGGGTATCAAACTGAAGGGTCAAAGGTCCAAATCACAGCAAAGATCCAAATCATAGCAAAGGTTCAAATAGTCTAAGTCATCGAATCATGGTAAAAGTCCCAATATCAAAGCAAAGGTTCAAATAGTCTAAGTCATTATCGGAGGTTCAAAATCAAATGGTTCATTTAAAATAATCTTTATCAAATGATTTTCATCAAAAATGATCTTTATTAACTATTTTCACAAAAGTAGTCCTTAAAAGTAATTTTCATAAAAGTTTAGTAAGATTCCAAATAAAAGTGGTATCGCATATTTCATAAACATCATTTTAAAATAAGTTTTCCTCAAAGCATTTCCATGATATAATTAAAAAGGTTTTCACATCTAGTTACCAAAATCAAATGAACCTTCGAAGCATCAAGTGATACGAATACTAATATCCAAGGTAACGAACGAATATCAAACGGATCATTATAGAGGCTCAAAGCAAAAAGAGTCATATCGAACATCAAAGTCTAAATGAATCAAACAAACGAACCAAAGTGTAGGGAAAACATAGCAATGGCTTAGGGAATCTTAAAACGAAACAAGATCAATGAGTCATGAGAGGAGAAAACACCCTTACAGAAAAAGGGTAGAATATCTGTACCTTAGACCGCAAGTGGAAACACGAATAGAAACATAAGGATCGGAAGCAAACTCCTTCTTCAGCGAATCTACACGAATACATGATCGTCTTATTATTAATATCTTATTTAAATCGTATTACTTATTTTAGTCGGATTTCCATTTTTAGTAACTTTCCTTTTTATAGCAGCTTCCAAGAATAGTAACTTTCCAAAAATAGTAAGTTTCCTCTTTAAGTAGTTTAACACCTTAAGGTTGACGATTAAATAATATTTAAGGGTTAAAATGACCAATATAATAGTTTAGGGTTAATTACGTCAAATAAAGTTTAGGGTCATAATTGACAATTTAATAAACTTAAAGGTTTAATGTGATAAGCATAATAGTTTAGATTTTAATATAACAATTATTATAGTTTAAGGGTTCAAAGTGTTAATATAGTGAAATTCGGGGTCTAACATGTAGATTTATCATAGTTTAGGGTCACTTGTTCTCTTTTGGTTCATATTTTATATGTTTCATCTTTTCACATGCGATTTTGTATCATACGTACACTACTCCTTTTCTTATTTGATATAAGTATTGTGAATTCATGTATATATCTTCTTCGTTTATTTCGTTCGACATGGTGATACCGAGACCCGACATCGAACTCGAAACACACAAACATATACGAATCACATTCATTTAAAACAACGTCGGTTACCCCATAACATAACCTCGGTAATAGACTCGTACCTAGACAAATTTTGGCGAGACCCGAACAATTATTAATGAGACAGATTTAGTTCGCGAAACCTTAGGTACATCGACACTAAACAAGACTCAAAGATTAACGAGTAACATGATATCGCGAGACACACGAACATAGCACACCCAATGTCAATATATTCGAATGGTTTTAAGGGTACATGACATGGCAGATTAACTTTCGTATAGCTCTTTTAATATATATATACTAGTCGTTTTAAGGATACATGACATGGTTTTAAGGATACATGACTTGACATGGAAGATTTACTTCCTAATAACGAACAATGATGATCCCATGTTTATTTCTCTTTTAATACCATATCTTAAAACTTATAATCATATGAATGTTTTAATGACCAAATCAAAGATGTAATACTCGACATATTTGAAAGCTCTAAACATGAATGAATCGACACAAGTTAAGAGCTCTATACGTAACGTACAATTAAAAAAAAAAACATACTCGAATGACAGCGTGGAAACTCGTATGATGTAGTAATAAAACAGGTTCATATTAGTGTTATTATATCGAAACGTGTTTCGACTTAGTGTATTTTATGTATGACAAAAGTGGTTAGCAATTGGTACCTTAACTGAATCAAGAAGGCCGAAAGGAAAAGAGCACATGTATTCGAACACAACCACACAAACACCCCAACAGGTTGCTACGACTAGAACTCAAAAGTTGCAAACTCGCACTATAATCGAAATTAACACCCCGCGAGCAAGAACACCACTTGAACAAGAACAATGCGCCTAAAAGTCACACAAAAGCTTCCCTTTTTGCTGCTGTGTTTGATCGACTGAAGAAAGAAGAAGGCAGCAGCAGTCGCAGTTCTTGGAAAGAAGTTTTAGGGTTTTGTGTTTTAATGAGAGAAACAACAATATAAAAAAAAAATAGGGCATGATCCGGTTTTAAAATAGGACGTGTGATTTGGGCTTTTAATCTTGGTAAATGGCTTAAATGGTGGGCTTGATTTGAGGTCAATCAAATGTTGGCATATTTTCTTAAAATGAAGATTTCAATTTTGTACAAAATTTCCATACGTGATTTCTTGTTATGTTAGCTTCTAAGTAATGAAAATTCCACTATGTCATTTCCTTTTGGCGTGTGATTACTTTGGTACATGTGCACATTTGGTTTTGCTTGTTCAATTATTATTAAAGTTAAATACGTAAGGTATAACCGGAATTAAATGTCCAAATGTTTTAGACGTTATATATGAATTTGAGATCAAGGGTAATTTGGGTATTTTACGTATTCAGAAATTCTGGGTTTTACAACTCTTCCACTCTAAAAGAAAATTTTCGTCCTCAAAAATTGAAGTGAAACGAAACGGAAAACATAACGGACTGTGAACAAAAATGTGAGTGACAAGTTCCTCATGACTCGATCTTGTCGATCCAAAAATAGCTTCGATTCCTCAGAAAAGACATACCATACTGAATCCAGATCAAAGAATAATATACCAAACGTAACAGATGATAATCGTATTCTCTCGGGAGAGATACAGGGAATACGTAGGATTTTGACGGATATGCCGTCCATAGAATTTGATTAGACAAATCAGATGAGAACGTACAGAAAATAGATTGTTTGATATCATCAACAGCAGAAGGATCTACAACAGAACCTAAGATTCTTATTGGAAGTGCAGAGGTCAGCAAAACGCGTGTTGGTTATCCAAACGTATCAAATCGTATAATGGTGAAAGCGATTCAAGCGTATAAGTAGAATGAACCTAAAGTCTCAATCAGATATCGAAAATTCTAAGTCTTCTAAGGCACTCGTCGAAATATCCTATGATCACAATAAGTGCACGTTATATGATGTAAATATTATCACGTTGGCCAGACGTTATAATACTGGCATCATATAAATATGCCTCATGATGGTCATACTTTATCTCAAGTCATGAACAAAATAACCTATCTTAATCACCTAATCCTTCTACAGTCTCAGAGGTCATCCAAATCAAACAACATAACTAATAGGAGAACGAACTACTCGCAAGAGTAACAGAATTCCTAGAATGTCTATTAGAAGTAAGGTACATCGTCAATAGCGCCAATCCTTCATCACTCACCAAATCAACTTGGCTAATATAAGTGGTTGCTTCAAAATCCGCCCATTCCAAAACACAAATCTCAAGGTTTCATCCATAATTCGTCAAATTTCGCATAACAAAACCATCATCCAACATACGCCGAATGGACACAGAACGGAATTTCTAATAGAGAATCTAAATTATTCAAAGGATCTTATTATCAGGTAACGAAAATCTAAGTAGGTTAAGAGGAGGTGAATCACGTCATCAGAGGCTTCATCCGACACATAATCAACTCTTCCAAACACAAATGTTCGCTTCGACATTCATCCATTCCAACACATGATTCCAAATCTCTTCCAATTCCAAGTAGTCTGTCTACGTCTGTCCATATGATCATAGGGTGGAAAGGGATTATCAACTTGAGTCTGGTCCCTCAAGCCTTCGGCACCTCTTCTGGATGCTGTGGTGTGGTAATGTGAATTCCTTCTTGTATGTTTCTTCCATGGTAACGCCGGTCACGAACATCTTCTACTACTCTTCTACAAGGTTCCTAACTCTAACAATGGTCTTCAATCTTGGTCCTTCTTGTGGAAACTCTGTCATCGCAAGATACCTGGTAGTGTTGTCTGCAACAATCTCCGAACGCCAATCAAATCTACTCTTCCAGCACAACGGGTCATACCACTTAACACGAAAATATCCACATGTTCCTCTTGCGTCTCTGAGCATAAACACACTGTCATACTATGACAATTGTACAAATACTTGCGAAAAAATGATTCTATTAGCCAATACAATTGGCATTCTTTAAAATTCACAATAATCACAATGAGTACGAAAGCAGCTTCATGAATCGCCTCAGGGAGACTTCATATCTACCTCATATCACCTATCTTCCTCTTCACGAATAAACAGAAATGCTTCACGGAGGTTACTCTTAGTTAGTCAACTCCTTCTTAAAAGTTCTTGTGGTTGCTTCTTCAGTCTTTCAAACATTAAACGGGGCCGTCTGATACGGAGTTTCAAAGATGGATCAAATCAAACATTGATACGCGGAAAGGGATAATGATTTCGGATAGTGATACGGTTAAATTCATGATAGTCGGTACGTCGCGGCATACTTCTCTCTTTCTTCTTCATAAGCTGATAGGATCGTCCAAAGAGAAACACTGAAGTGCATAAATTCATATTCCATCAGTACCTTCAACCTCTTACTTCTATAAAATCAGGGTTTCATCAACTGAGATCAGTTCGATGCCAACTCTACTTCCCAAGCCGGAGGGAATCCCAAGAGGTTCATCATAAAACACAGGAAAATTTTGTATAAAAAATACTTCCAATATCGGAGCTTCTAAAGGTGGATACTAATAGGTGTCAGGAGAACTTGACAATCTAATGAGATCAGGAAATGTGCTTTCATAGCAACATTAATCTTAACAGATTTAAGCGGTAGAGAGTCTTCATAACTACATAGGGTGAAAAGTAGATTGCAAAAAGTCTTATATCAGATATGGTAGTCTTTGGTAGCTTTATGAAGAGCCAGCCAATCCATAACCAAAAGACCTCAAAATCGAATATATCAAAAGTAAATGGATTCGTAGATCGAATTTGGTCGTCAAGCCAGACGGGTAGTTCATATGTCAAGGTCAAATACATGGTTCATCATTGTGTTGAGCTAGATAAACGAATAGTTCAAAGTGTCAGAATTTTGTTTAGCTTTCTCGCATAAGGGCAGGTAGGGTGTGAGTCATTGGTAACACGGACATCGTATAATCGTCAAAAGTGAGATTGTATGGAATATTAGCTATCAGCATCATCATGCTTAGTTAACAATTTCGTACTGAGATAGTATTTACACCATATCCTTCCAAAGGAACTGGTTGGCAGACAAGGTTCAATCATTCAAAGGGAGGGAACAAAACTTCATATATTCGTGGTTACACACCACAAGACTTCTCATAGGGACAGAGATGGGTGAAACGAAATCAAATAGTGTCAGAAGATTCATAGATACTTATCAAAAGCAAGAGATGAATAACAAAATATATCAAATACGTCATCGCCATGGAGGTCTTCAGGGTGCCCGAAGAGGCATCAAAATGATTAACGAAAGGATCAGAGGTCAGAGTCAAAATCTGAAGATAAGGATCAAATAGTGTTAGGTAATTACTATGCAATTCTCAATGCCTTCAAGATTTAATTAGGTTTCAAATCTTAGGAGGTGCAAAGCATAAGCTTTCAATTCCCAAAAGTGATATCAACAGGATCTAACCAAAAGCAAGGCACGAATCAGAGTGATGCGGAAGCAATGATACTTAAACAAATGCCTTATAGTCTACCCATTCCTCACTGGTCAAAACTTACGTTCATATAGGGAAATCTCAAAGTAAATTTTCAAAGGTTGTCCTACGAGCGCCTACAGGGAAAACTTAGTGGTCCTAACTTACACAGGCCAAGGGTAAATGTATTACGAATCGCAGCCTGTCTCTCTGATACCATAATTGTAACACCCCAACCCGGCAAGGGTAGAAGTATCACATTAATGGTTTCATATTAGTTCAAAACAAAGCATACATTCAACAGTAATACAAGGATTCTCGAAGGTTACAAATGAAATACTGAATACACAAGACTACAAAGGAAACAAAAGCTAACTACTAAGTTTGCAAATGCGAATCCTTCTAATAACTTCTACTTCAGAATAACTATCAAGGTCTTCTAAGTCCAAAGGTCTCTCCACTCATAACCCAGCTTCCAACTAAAACCTGCCGCAGGAAAAGAAATGCGGCTGAGCTTAAAAAAGCCCAGTGAACAGATATATAGATACGAAAACGATAGCAAAAGAAAACGAACATGTATAGTTTAGAGCATTGGGATATATATGTCATAAGCAAAGAATATAATAAGGATGAAATGAAAAGAAAAGGAAAGAAAAGGGGTCAGTAATCCTCTACGAGCCCGAACAAATCAAATATAGTACCCATGTCTTCATAATCATATAGAGGGGAGACCTCTTATATAACCAGATAATATGAGGGGTGTCCTCATTCTTCAATTGGAGTAGCTAACTCCCGAACTTGTGAAAGACGTGGATTGCACCCAGCATCAGTCACCGAACAATATAATATCAAATCATGTTAAGTCCACGAACACGGACACGAACCTAGGATTGCAACCCATACGTCCCCCGAACAATAATATTGGCCATAATAAATATAATGTGCATGCAACGAACAATATGGGAACGGTGTGAGAAATCACTCACCCACACGTGAGTCATGCCACTGGTGCATCAATGACACGGCCATGTTACCTTCATGGCTAGGAAACGAACTTGGCTCGGGTATCAAACTGAAGGGTCAAAGGTCCAAATCACAGCAAAGATCCAAATCATAGCAAAGGTTCAAATAGTCTAAGTCATCGAATCATGGTCAAAGTCCCAATATCAAAGCAAAGGTTCAAATAGTCTAAGTCATTATCGGAGGTTCAAAATCAAATGGT
The DNA here is from genome assembly GCA_021014915.2 of Artemisia tridentata subsp. tridentata. NCBI lineage: Eukaryota > Viridiplantae > Streptophyta > Magnoliopsida > Asterales > Asteraceae > Artemisia > Artemisia tridentata. The sequence continues at coordinate 137,101,563 of CP139508.1, read as the reverse complement.
TCATTTAAAATAATCTTTATCAAATGATTTTCATCAAAAATGATCTTTATTAACTATTTTCACAAAAGTAGTCCTTAAAAGTAATTTTCATAAAAGTTTAGTAAGATTCCAAATAAAAGTGGTATCGCATATTTCATAAACATCATTTTAAAATAAGTTTTCCTCAAAGCATTTCCATGATATAATTAAAAAGGTTTTCACATCTAGTTACCAAAATCAAATGAACCTTCGAAGCATCAAGTGATACGAATACTAATATCCAAGGTAACGAACGAATATCAAACGGATCATTATAGAGGCTCAAAGCAAAAAGAGTCATATCGAACATCAAAGTCTAAATGAATCAAACAAACGAACCAAAGTGTAGGGAAAACATAGCAATGGCTTAGGGAATCTTAAAACGAGACAAGATCAATGAGTTATAAGAGGAGAAAACACCCTTACTGAAAAAGGGTAGAATATCTGTACCTTAGACCGCAAGTGGAAACACGAATAGAAACATAAGGATCAGAAGCAAACTCCTTCTTCAGCGAATCTACACGAATACATGATCGTCTTATTATTAATATCTTATTTAAATCGGATTACTTATTTTAGTCGAATTTCCATTTTTAGTAACTTTCCTTTCTATAGCAGCTTCCAAGAATAGTAACTTTCCAAAAATAGTAAGTTTCCTCTTTAAGTAGTTTAACACCTTAAGGTTGACGATTAAATAATATTTAAGGGTTAAAATGACCAATATAATAGTTTAGGGTTAATTACGTCAAATAAAGTTTAGGGTCATAACTGACAATTTAATAAACTTAAAGGTTTAATGTGATAAGCATAATAGTTTAGATTTTAATATAACAATTATTATAGTTTAAGGGTTCAAAGTGTTAATATAGTGAAATTCGGGGTCTAACATGTAGATTTATCATAGTTTAGGGTCACTTGTTCTCTTTTGGTTCATATTTTATATGTTTCATCTTTTCACATGCGATTTTGTATCATACGTACACTACTCCTTTTTTTATTTGATATAAGTATTGTGAATTCATGCATATATCTTCTTCGTTTATTTCGTTCGACATGGTGATACCGAGACCCGACATCGAACTCGAAAAACACAAACATATACGAATCACATTCATTTAAAACAACGTCGGTTACCCCATAACATAACCTCGGTAATAGACTCATACCTAGACAAATTTTGGCGAGACCCGAACAATTATTAATGAGACAGATTTAGTTCGCGAAACCTTAGGTACATCGACACTAAACAAGACTCAAAGATTAACGAGTAACATGATATCGTGAGACACACGAACATAGCACACCCAATGTCAATATATTCGAATGGTTTTAAGGGTACATGACATGGCAGATTAACTTTCGTATAGCTCTTTTAATATATATATACTAGTCGTTTTAAGGATACATGACATGGTTTTAAGGATACATGACTTGACATGGAAGATTTACTTCCTAATAACGAACAATGATGATCCCATGTTTATTTCTCTTTTAATACCATATCTTAAAACTTATAATCATATGAATGTTTTAATGACCAAATCAAAGATGTAATACTCGACATATTTGAAAGCTCTAAACATGAATGAATCGACACAAGTTAAGAGCTCTATACGTAATGTACTATTAAAAAAAAACATACTCGAATGACAGCGTGGAAACTCGTATGATGTAGTAATAAAACAGGTTCGTATTAGTGTTCTTATTATATCGAAACGTGTTTCGACTTAGTATATTTTATGTATGACAAAAGTGGTTAGCAATTGGTACTTTAACTGAATCAAGAAGGCCGAAAGGAAAAGAGCACATGTATTCGAACACAACCACACAAACATCCCCAACAGGTTGCTACGACTAGAACTCAAAAGTTGCAAACTCGCACTATAATCGAAATTAACACCCCGCGAGCAAGAACACCACTTGAACAAGAACAATGCGCCTAAAAGTCACACAAAAGCTTCCCTTTTTGCTGCTGTGTTTGATCGACAGAAGAAAGAAGAAGGCAACAGCAGTCGCAGTTCTTGGAAAGAAGTTTTAGGGTTTTGTGTTTTAATGAGAGAAACAACAATATAAAAAAAATATAGGGCGTGATCCGGTTTTAAAATAGGACGTGTGATTTGGGCTTTTAATCTTGGTAAATGGCTTAAATGGTGGGCTTGATTTGAGGTCAATCAAATGTTGGCATATTTTCTTAAAATGAAGATTTCAATTTTGTACAAAATTTCCATACGTGATTTCTTGTTATGTTAGCTTCTAAGTAATGAAAATTCCACTATGTCATTTCCTTTTGGCGTGTGATTACTTTGGTACATGTGCACATTTGGTTTTGCGTGTTCAATTATTATTAAAGTTAAATACTTAAGGTATAACCGGAATTAAATGTCCAAATGTTTTAGACGTTATATATGAATTTGAGATCAAGGGTAATTTGGGTATTTTACGTATTCAGAAATTCTGGGTTTTACATCCTCTCAGTCTACCGAGTCTACCTCTGCAATCAAATGCAAGATCTGTGGTAGCTCAGTCCACTCTACCACTGACCATGAATCAATTGACACTGTTAAGGCTACCAAAGCCAAGCCCACCAAAAGGTGGTATCCTAGAAAGAACTAATTCAGTTTACCATTTGTGCAGAAACATACCAGGGAGCCTGTTTGGCATCTAGATAGTGGATGTTCAAGGAGCATGACTGGTGTGAAAGAATATCTGCACAAGTTTGATGATAAGCAAGGAACTATCTTCAATGCAAATAAGGAAGTTGTCCTTATTGCTCCAAGAATACAAGATGTTTATGTGTTAGACATGTCCAGTCTAACTCAGAATGGAACTTGTCTCTTTACTAAAGCCACTGAAACCCTCAACTGGCTTTGGCATAAGAGACTCTCCCACCTGAACTTCAAAAACATAAACAATCTTGTGAAACAAAACAAGGTCCTTGGCTTACCATCACTTGTGTTTTCAAAGGATAAACCATGCTCTGCCTGTGAAAAAGGAAAACATCATAGAGCATCCTTTAAAACCAAAACAAACTTTTCCATCAGGAACTGCCTTCATCTTCTTTATATGGATCTCTTTGGGCCCGTCAGTCCTAGATCCATTAACCATGAGAAGTATACTCTGGTCATTGTGGATTAATACTCAAGATACACTTGGGTGTACTTCCTAATCAAAAAGAGTCAGGCAGCTGAAACAATCATTTCCTTTGTCAGGAACATTAAAAATCAAAATGACATCAAAGTCAAACAGATTAGGACTGACAATGGAACAGAGTTCAAAAACTATGAACTTGAATGTTTCTGTGATGAGAAAGGAATTTCCCAAAATTTTTCCTCTCCTTACACACCTGAACAAAATGGTGTTGCTGAAAGGAAAAATAGAACACTCATTGAAGCTGCTAGGACAATGCTAAATGGATCAGTCGTTTCCAAACATTTTTGGACTGAAGCAGTCAAAACTGCCTGTTATACACAAAACAGATCCATCATTGTCAAGAGACATAGCAAAACCCCTTATGAGTTATTCAAGGGAAGGATCCCTGACATCAGCTACTTTCATGTCTTTGGGTGTCCTGTGTTTATTCATAATAACAAGGATCACTTAGGAAAATTTGATGCCAAAGCTGATGATGGATACTTCCTAGGATACTCACTTGTCTCAAAGGCCTTCAGGGTGTTCAGCATTAGGAGACAGCATACTGAGGAAACATTTCATGTTACCTTTGATGAGAGCACTGATGCAATCAGTGTGTCTAACACCTCAGTGGAAGAGATAGGCATTAATGATTCATCAAGATACCCTCCTGATGAACATCATCCTGACAATGGTCCTTCCACTCAGTACCAAAAAAATGCTAACATCTCCTATTACATCATGCCCCACAACCTTCCTTACCCAACCATCACTGAGTTTGTTGAAGCACAAAGAAGTACTGATGCAAACATTCAGTCTGAACAAAGTGCTCATGAACCAAACAATCACAGTGATGAGTCAACCCACTTAGACACTCAAGATGCTAAAGTTCATCATGTGTCTGATCCTGACCCTACCCATCAGGCCTCAAGTTCTAATCAGTTTCCAAGACCTCAAGATAGTTGGACTAGGTCTCAAGATATAGAACTTGTCAATATAATTGGAGAGCCTACTGAAGGCATGCTCACTAGAAGCATGGCTGCACAACTGAGAGCAGCCTCAGCCAATTAATGCCTATTTGTGGACTTCATCTCCACAATTGAACCCAAAAGTTTTAAGGAAGCACTTAATCATCCAAGTTGGGTTCAAGCCATGCATGATGAACTGGAACAATTTGACAGAAACAAGGTAATGACCTTTGTCAAATGTCCTGAAGATGTTTCAGTCATTGGCATGAAATGGGTATTCAAAAACAAATCTGATGAAAATGGCATAGTCATTAAAAACAAAGTCAGAGTTGTAGCCAAAGTCTATAATAAAAAAGAATGCATTGACTATGAAGAAATATTTGCACCAGTAGCAAGGATGGAAGCCATCAGGATCTTCCTTGCTTTTGCAACCTACATGAACTTCAAGGTGTACCAAATGGATGTTAAAAGTGCATTCTTAAATGGGTCACTGAAAGAAGAAGTTTATGTTCAGAAACCTCCTGGATTTGAAATTCATGAGTTTCCTGACTATGTCTGCAAGCTTAACAAAGCCCTTTATGGACTGAAACAAGCTCCCAGGGCATGGTATGAAACTCTCTCAGTCTTCCTGATCTAAAATAAATTTGTCAGAGGCAAGATAGACAACACATTGTTTATCTACAGGACAAATAATGATGTCATACTTGTACAAGTGTATGTTGATGACATCATCTTTGGCTCAACAAGTTATAAACTTTGCAAACAGTTTGAAAAACTAATGGCAAAGAAATTTAAAATGAGCATGATGGGAGAACTGACCTACTTCCTTAGTCTGCAAATCAAGCAGACTGATAAAGGAACCTCTATCAGTCAAGAGAAGTATGTCAGAAGCCTACTGAAGAAGTATGAGCTCAGTGACTGTGCCTCAGTCAAGACTCCCATGGTACCCCCAAACAGCCTTGGTCCTGACCTTACTGGAAAACCAGTGAATCAAACTATTTTTTAGAGTAATGATAGGATCACTGATGTATCTACTTGCATCAAGGCCTAACATCCAATTCTCAGTCTGTATATGTGCCAGATATCAATCTGACCCAAGAGAATCTCATATCACTGCTATGAAAAGGATATTCATGTACCTGAAAGGTACTCCAAACCTTGGATTATACTATCCAAAATGTTTAGGCTTTGATCTCAAAGGATACTCAGACTCTGACTATGCTGGATGCAACATGGATAGGAAAAGCACCTCAGGCTCGTGCCAAATCCTTGGTGGAAAACTAGTCTGTTGGAGTGCTAAGAAGCAACAATCAGTTGCCATGTCCTTAACTGAAGCTGAATATGTTGCAGCAGCAAGTTGTTGTGCAAATGTACTCTGGATGAAAAGTCAACTCAGTGACTATGGAATTCAGTACAAGATGGTTCCCATCTTTTGTGATAACACAAGTGCAATTTCCATCTCAAACAACCCTGTTCTTCATCAGAGAACTAAACACATTGATATTAGATATCATTTCATCAGGGACCATGTCATGAATGGTGACATTGAATTACACTTCATTCCTGCTGAATATCAGCTAGCTGATATATTCACCAAACCATTGGATGAACCAACTTTCACAAGACTGAAAGCTGAACTAGGAATGTTGGATATTGAGAATCAGTCCACTGATTGAATCCATCCAAATAAGTGTAAATTCTGAAAACCCCAGGTCCCTGACTCAATGGGTTCCTCAGTGAAAAAAAAAATCACTGAATCACCTACCCTGAACCCTTGTACCTCAGGAACTAAACCCAAGTCCCTGAACAAGCAGGATAACCTACCCTGAACCCTAAAACTCAGGAACTAAACCTAAGTCCTGAACAAGTAGGTTCACTGAATGAAGAGTCATTCAGGGCCCTCAAGGGACATTCAATGCTAACTTAAATGCTCTAAGTATCTAGTTAGTAAATGTCTAGAGTTGGTAACTGAATTCTTATTTAATATAAGAATATTTGTTCTTTTGCCCTTCTGGCATACACTTCATGGGCCCCCACATTCCCACTTGGCATTTAATGCCTTTCCAATCACATAACAGATATGTGATGACTCAACCCTGCAAATTACACTTTTTGCAGACGGCACAACTGTTCACCTCGACAGTTGCGCAATACAGAGAAAGTGGAGTGGTTATGCATTAAATGCGGATCTCAAACATTTTTATTCAAAACGGTTTTCGAAAAATATCTTTTGAGAAAATTAAACCGCTTAATGCCTAAAATACCCTCCTCTCCACTTCCCTATAAATACCCCCCAAACAAGAAACACACACACATTTTTAGAAAATCTTAAGCAAATTCTTGCCCTTTTTTTCTTTCAAAACAAAATTTTTTTGTGTGTGTTCTTAGTCGTTAGAAACCCTGTACATCTTTGTAACCTAGACTTGCCAAACAAAAATGGCTTCTTCTAATGCTATCACATACGCCCCAAATGTAGAATTCCTCATTGAGGGCGTAGAAATGACCAAAAACAACGTGGTGGGTAACTTTGCCTATCCTCAAAAATTTTGGGCGTACAGGAATGTGGTTAAGTATCTTCAAAACTGCTTTCTTTCTACGGCGTTCACAAAGACCCCCTCAGTCATATATCATGACTACTTGAGGGAATTTTGGTGTACTGCAGTGGCAACCAACCCTGAGGACACCAAAGACTCTATAATCACTTTCTCAGTGATGAATGGGAGAAGGACCCTCTCCCTTGATTACAAAACCTTCATCAAGGCCATTGGTCTTGATTTCGCTGAGAATTTTGTACCCAATCCCACTGACTAAGAAGTTAAAGCAGAATTGCTTTTTCTAGGGCCACATGACCCCAAACAACCTGAAGTGGCCCCAGGACAATTATTGGCAAAGGCACCAATAATTAAAACTTGGTTCTCTCCCATCTGGAGGATCCTGATGCCTTTTGTCATTCAGGTCCTTGGGGGAAATAAATCCTCCACGGAGAAGTTGAACTCATCACAACAATTGATGGTGTTCAGTCTCCTGGAGGGTAGAAAAAATGACATCGAAGGAATAATCTTCCGAGACCTCGTGGCCAAACTCTCAGGAAAATCTAGGAAAAGACACATGTCTTACCTTTCCTGTGTGCTTCAGGACCTACTTGGCGCTGAATATATTAGGCCTGACGCTCAAGGATCCAAACCTGACGTCCTATACAAGGCCAATTATACCAGTGGCATTACCGAGGTACAACCATTCGCCCTGACCAACTACATGCTGGTAGTCAATCAGGGTGACAATGCTGTCTCACCCATTCCTTCTCCCGAAAATCAGGAGAAGAAGAAAAAGAAGGTAGGGGCCAAGAAGGTGGTTAAACCCAAATCACTCGTCCTTGAGACTTCTTCCTCAGAACCCAAAGAAGGGGAAACAATGGCCAAGACCTTAGAGACACCCATCATTGAGACCCTCTTGACCTTAAAACAAAGGCCAACGGAGGTCACTAAGCAATCATCCTTAGTGTCCTCGGGCAAACTCCAGTTTCCTCATGGCTCTACTGACATGCACAAGTTGGTAGGGTCAAGAACCTCCACCCAATCACATCCCGATGAAGGCACTGGCAAATCACATTCAGAGCCTGAGGGAGAAAAGGGTCATGAATCCTCGGTAGGGCAGCACTACTCTACTGAGAAGGGGACCCACACCCAATCACATCCCATTTACTGCTCTGAGAAATCACACTCAGAGTCTCAGGGAGTCAAGGATCCTTAATCCCCAAAAGGGCAGTACAACCCTGATAGGAAGGGGGTCCACCAACAATCACAATCAGTGCCTCATGATAGTACTGGAGAAAACCTACCAGTCCTTGAAGGCACACATGGGGACAAAGACTCAGGGGGCATGCGACTACCCGCTGATATGGAACCACAACCCCCTCAAGGCGGATCCATTCTCTCAGGAACTGACCCCAAATGCCAGACTGAGCAAACCCACTCAGTTATTATGGCGGGGTCAAGACCTAGCCAAACCCAGTTGCAGATTCATTTAATGGCTGATTTTCAGGCTGTTCTCTTGTCTGATGAAGAGCTCAGTATTAATAGTGAGGAAGAAGTGTTTAAGGCAGGTGAGGATATGGAAACTGATGCTCAACCCACTGAACAATAACATCAGTCCTCTCCATCTCAGGGTAAAGAATCAGCTTCTCAGGCTGATCATTCATCGAACTCTGAATCATCCTGCCCAGCCAATCTCAGGAAGTATGACAACATTCTTCCTCTCACTAAAAGACAATTGGTCGAGTTCTTGTAGAAAGACAACAATGCTCTCTATAAAGGGCTCTCTGAAGAAATATTTGATCAACATTGTGAAGCTGCTGTTCACTAGGCCAACCTGAAGGAATCAGTTGAGGGTTATCATGAGGACGTTAATTAGCAACAATCAGGGATTTCCTACTCCTTGAAAACTCTTGATCAGAATCTTAAAATGTTCAACGCTACTTTTTCCAACATTTCCAAGAGCGTTGCAACTATTCAAGAGTCAGTGAAAGATGACCCTGAGCTCAACAAGAATATTCTTCAGGCTTCTGAGCTCTATCAGCAACAGTCAACTCAGTTCACTGAGCTTGTCAACATGCTGACATCCTCCAACCTTCAAGGTCTTAGCTCTTTAGTGGACTCTATCAAGTCTTCCTTAGTTCTTATGGAGGCACACTTGGCATCTTGGGCCAAGTCTTCGAATTCCTTGGCCTAGAATCTTGGGCTTAGGATGACTGATATAGAGGCTTCTCAGGCATCTCTTGAGGCAAAGGTAACCACCCTTCAGCAAGACACCTCAAACATCAAATCCATGATGACTGAGATTTATCAGGCTTTCAAAGGTCAGGCTGCTCCCTCAACTTCAGTGACCACTCCAACTCTTGCTCTCACAATGGCTCAAGCAACAGTTAAGGGGGAGAAAGTCACTGAAGCTTCTTCAAGCCAACAACCTCCTTCTCACACTAAGGGGGAGATTCCTGAAACAACCCCATCATCAACTCACAAAGACAAAGGCAAAGGCATTCTCACTACTACAGAGCCTGAACCTACAAAATTTGTACCTGCTTCACAGGTCGTAAGGCCTGACCCTGATGAACCAGTCAAGGTCCCTTATGAAATCAATGGATTGATGCATCTTCTCACTGAGGCTAAAATTCAGGCTCATATGGAAAGAGAAGAGTTGTTGATGAAAACAGCTGAAGAAGAAAGGCTGAACAAGTCTGCCCTCACTCAGGTAGTCAATGAAGAGGCTGAAAAGACTAGACTTGAACCAAAAACTCTTGCTGGAAGAAAAGGTGGTCAGAGCTTTGTGAAAGCTCAGGATGCTGAGATGATGGCTCTCAGGAAGAAAAGGGATGAAAGGTTGAAAAAGGTTGAGGAGATAAGGCAAAAGAAAATTGAGAGGTACCAGTGGGTTATGATAAGCATATTGAGACCTGAACCAATCACTGATGTCAAGATTCACCAAAATACCAAGCCTGCTTTCATCAGTGTCTTCAGAGGCACTGACAAGAAAGACTATGAGGTTCATGAACCTTTTAGATTTGCTGACTTTGGGATCACTGAATTGGATGAATTAGGTCCAATCATATTTAAAAAGAACAATTAGGTTGTCAAAGAACTGATGAAATCCCTGAAGCTAAGATATGAAAAACTGATAGCAACACCTGATGAACTTGGTATTCCCTTACTTCTCCCAGCTCCAACCAGTCAGCCTGCTCCCGCTCAGTCCTCTAGAAGAAAGAGGAAGCAAGTTGAGTTTGAGCCTGAGATCAAAGTTCCTGGCCTTGAATGCAACAGAGCCCTCCGTGAAGGAGTTACATTCGTGAACAACAAGGTCATTGAACAACCTGAGGGGTCTCTTCTTCACTGATGAGTTTGGAGACCCAGCCTTCCAAAGATGAAGTGACATTGATCAGGCTGGAATAAAAGCCATGCTTGGTTTCCTCATGATGGCCTCACCAATACAGAGTCCTGAGAATGTGAGGTTCTGCCATGACCTGAGAACCAAGATTCAACAACATCCTGATCAACATGAGCTGGCATCCAAAAGACCAAAGCTTGAAGCCCTTGGTTACAAATTGGACTGAATGAATTTGCAACACCACTATCCTGTACATTGTTTAGTTGTTAGGACCCTTATAATGAAATTAATAAAATGATGTCCCTTTGTTTTGTTATTTCAGTGTCATCAATTACTTTCTAGTACATTCAGTATGAGAAGAAGTCATTAGTTCAATCATAACTGATCAAAACACTTAAGCATAATTTATATCCAAATAGGGGGAGATTGTTGGGTCCTTCAGTACCTGAGGATCCTTAAAAACAGGATTTGAATACAAATTACGCTAAGTATTAATCAACCGAAAACATAATTAAGTCACTGAGTGAATAGTCACTCAGTGAGTTACCTTCAAGATGCTCAGGACGAGTCTAAGAAGAAAGACTCACCAATTTAGTGAGGCGGTACTCCATAATTGTTACTTGAGACGAAGAAGAAGGTAATGGATTTAGTGAACGTTAGACAAGAGCTCACTAAACCCCAGTCTCTTCAACAACAATAAGTGATTAAAGACTGAAGAATGAAGATGAAGACTGAAGAACCTGAAGCCTGAAAGAAAGGCGAGAATAGGCGGGAAGAGTTTGAAGAGATAAGATGAAATCTTATCTTGTCAGAAACAAACCTTACCCATAACGGCTAAAAGTCAAGATGTGTCAGCACCAACACTCTGCAAGACGATTAGCCTATTCCTATTGGTTCTTGGAAATGACAATTACTGTTGTAATTGTCAGACACGCTTTGTATTCTTTTTGTATTTTTAATCCTTCAGTACTCTTACATGTTTGCCTATAAATAGCAAACAGATGGAGAAAAGTGGGTTAGGTATTTTGTGCAATAAAAGCTTAGACTTTCACAATGCCCCTTTTCTCCAACAAAGAGTAACCACTCCCTGAGATAGCTCAGTGGGTCAAATTGTTACTACTTAAGCATTGATTGAGTTTAGATAGGAGACACCATACCTTGTCTATTCAATCACAAGTGTTTGTTCTGCAAAACACTTGGGTAATAGATTCTTTGATTCATTTCTAATAAGAATTTAAACGTTGAAAAAACCTTGTGTTTTTATATTTCGTTTTACTCATTAGTTATAATTAATCAAATACATTGTATCAGTCATAAACATAATTAGATTAACTTTTTAGTTAACACTAAGCGTGTTAAAGGAACAACACTTTCCTTAACAGCTTCTTTAAATGAAGTTGGTGTGGTTTGAACAACCAATGCACACAGAAAAGCTTGAAATTGAGTCTGCAAAGGTGTGACTGATACTTGATTAGCTCTTGGATGGTGTGATGTAACATAATCCTTTAGCCAGCTTGGTTGCACTGGAACTCTAGTAGACCTTCTAGCAGTTGCAGGCTGTGAAGTAGTGTTTGGGACAAAAGCTGGTTCAAAAACTGGTTCAGTAACTGACTCAGGCACATGTTTAGTTACTTCTAGCACATATGGGGTAGGCAATGGAACAGTAGTAGAGGCTGCAGGCTCACTTTCTTGAGACAAAGGCTGAGTTGTGAACACAAAATCCTCATACCATATTGGAGAAGAAACAGGAGCAGGTATTGGTTGCAGAATTTGAGACATACTAGTTTGTAATAAGGAAAAATATGTTCATAGAACACCACATCTCTGGTCACAAATCTAGTATGAGTTAGCAAGTTGAGCAGTTTATAACCTTTTTTATGCTGAGGATATCCTAAAAGCAGACATGGAATACCTCTTGCCTCAAACTTATCAGCTGTTCTTGAGGGATTACTTGCTACAGCCAAACACCCTTGAATGATCATACACGGGTTTAGTATCCAACAGAACCTCAAAAGGAGTTTTAAACTTCAAGAATGTTGTTGGGAACCTATTAATGAGGTAGGTAGCTGTAATAATACAGTCACCCCAATAGCACACAGGTAAATGAGCATGTAGTCTTAATGCTCTAGCTATGTCTAGGATATTTCTATGCTTTCTTTCCACTCTCCCATTCTGCTGAGGTCTATCAACACATGAAGTTTGATGTTCAATGCCTAATGAATCCATAAAAGGGCCAAGTGATCCTTTAAGAAACTCCAAGGCATTGTCTGATCTTACAACCTTGATCTCCTTCCCAAATTGAGTTTTGACAAAGGTTATAAAGGACTTGAAAACAGCAAAAGCATCTGATTTCTTAACTAACAAATAAGTCCAAACAGCCTTGCTGTAATCATCTACTATAGTCAAAAAGTACTTATGATGACCTATAGTAGATACCTTATATGGACCCCAAATATTAATGTGAATTAGCTGAAAAGGAACTGTAGCATGAGATTCACTAGCAGAATAGGGCAACTTAGCAAATTTGGCCATAGGACAGGTCAAACAGGACTCACTTTTAGCATGTAAAAGACAACCAGACATAGAAGGGATATGCTTAAGTGTTATGTTTGAAACATGACCTACCCTATGATGTCATAGACTGTATTTATTATTGAAAACACTGAAAGCAAAGTTTGTTGGAACATAACAGTTAGAAAAGATAGAATAAAAGCTACAATCTTCAAGTGCAGACACAACCATAGAGGAGAGCTTAGCATGTATGTGATCCAGGGGAAGGTTGAGCAAATGATACAAGCCTGCTTTCTTCTTACCCAAGCCCAAGACCTTCCTGGTTTTGACATCCTGGATAACACAGAACTGTTCATAAAAGGTGACAAAGCATTGTGAGTCTTTTGTCAGTTTTGAGACTGACAAGAGCCTGAATTTGAAAGAAGGGACTATCAGGACATTTTAAAGTTCACTGTTGTTTTGTAAGACTGCATTTCCAACTTTTGAGATGACAGAAGTGTGACCATTTGGTAAATTGATTAGTTGTTTGGTTTTAAGCACCTGAACAGCTTCCAAATCATCACTATCTGGTGACATGTGATCACTAGCACCAGTATCTATAATCCACCCTTTGAGAACCCCATTCACACAAGAAAAACAATAAACTGTACCTTCTCCAAATGGGTGTTCCATCTGAGCATTAGCCTCATCATTGGCCAGATTAAAATGAGGAATACTCTTCATAAGCTACTCAAACTGCTTTGAAGTAAAAACCACATGTCCACCATTCTCAACTAATGTTGCAGTCTTCTTCACATTTCCCTATCCAGCTTTCTGTGGTGCTTTGCCCTTCTGTGACTTCTTGTACTTGTAATGCCATGTAGGGTATCCAACCTTCTCCCAACATTTGTTTGGTGGATTCCATTTGTAGCCACAGATAGTACATTTCTCTTTGACTTCTCCTTTGCTATAGAGAGACACTTAACTATCCTGATCCAAACACCCCCTTTGACTCTTCTTGTTGAAGCAAGGCACATGCAATCTCAACACTTGGCAAAGGAGAACTTAACAACAACTGACTTCTTTGATGAGAAAATTGATCATCTAAACCATTCAAGAACTGAAACAATCTCTGCTCTTCCTTTTGAGTATTCAATGCATTCAAGAAAACCACAATTTCATGAGTAATATTCACTATTCTTGGCAACTCATTCATGGAGTCCAATTCTTCCCAAATACATTTCATGCTTGTATAATATTCACTCACAGATCTTCCTGATTGCATATTCTCATAAGTCTCTCTATTCAACTTGTACTTATGTGATCCATTACTAAGAGCAAGTCTTGTTTCCAATTGAATCCAAATTACATGAGCAGTCCCTTTAAACATAATAGACTTTGCAATTGATTTAGACAAATAATTCATCAACCAACTGATCACTAAATTGTTACATGTATCCTACTGTTCTTGCAAATTCACATCATCTTGTGATCTTGGAACTGTTCCTCTAATGAAACCTAACTTGCGTTTGGTAGAAAGAGCAATTTCAACGGACCTTCTCCAAGAACAAAAGTTTTGTGCTCCCAATAGTTTCTCATTAACAACTAGAGTACCAGGTCCATCAGATGGATGTAAAAACAGAGGGTTTTGAAAAAAAAGTGACTGATTGTTTTGAACATTTGAAGCATCAAAAGAAGATGAAGTCGCCATTGTAGACACTTGCAGAAGCTTTACAATATACTTAAAGAACCGTTAACACAACAACCTATTGATTCAAAAATTCAACTTTCAACAAAAAAACTTGAATTGAATCAATTAGAAGGCAAACTGAGGAAATTTGATGATTATTGGTGAAAGAATGATGAATTGAAGATTAAAAATGAAGGTGATATGATGATTTAAAGATGATTGGAGATTTTCAGTTACGGTGGTTTACGGTGGTCGAAAAATTCAGTTACGGTGGTTATGACGGTTACAACAAATCAAGAACTCATTACTGAGCTCTGATACCATGTTGACAGTAATGAATTTGAGAGAACACACATTTCACACACAAACACTTGGGAAATGACTCTCATTGATTGAATTAAAATGTGGTAAGATACAGAGTATATATACAGTGATAACTAACATCTAACAGATTTACAAAACATTTACAGTACTAGTCCCTGAACTATCAGACGTATTCTCTTTCAGTCCTTGTACATAGCTATGCTTCTCTTTACACCCAGGCTATGGCTCGAGGGTGGTACTTGGCTACTAGATAAACTGTGCATGTTTGTAACTCAAGGGACATGTTTATTGATTACGAACCAGTGACTGGTCATGAGGTGATTTTGGACAACAATAGCCATGTCGATGTGGTTGGGTTTGGAACAATGATGCTTCCATTAACCACTGGCAAAGTTTTGACTCTTGAAAATGTTTTCCATATTCCCACAATCACCAAGTGTCTCATATCTGTTGTCAAACTTACTAACATCGGATTTGGTGTGTCTTTTGGAGGCGATGAATGTACCATCAATAAGGGTCGCAATGTCATTGGAAAAGGGTACAAGGAGGATGGATTGTATCGGTTGAGTGTCTTGGAAGAAAACTCAGGTGTGAAAGTGTTGCATGATGAAACGATAAGTTTGTTTTTTGCCAGTGAGAGCCCAGAGTTGATCAAAGCAAGGGCTCGCGGGTGGTTCTTGTCTAATAGATGTTGTGGAAACCATAGAGGAGGGGGGGCGGTGAATGCGTTTCCATTAAAAACTTAAAATCTTTTTGTATCAAACACCCTATTAAATGTGACGTAATATGAAGAGTGTCAACTATGGTCATATAACATCTAGAGATGATTATGGTAAACTACAACACAAGCACAATCAAACCATGACACTTACTTAATCAACTTAACATAAGCAACTAGCCACACAAACATAGACGCAATGAAAATATAAATATAAAGCGATAAAGAATGAAATGAAAGTAAAGAGATAAGTAAGAAGGCGCAAACCGGACACGGTGATTTATAGTGGTTCGATCACGAAGCTCCTCTTCGCCCTACTCTACTCCCCGAGTACCCAACTCGAGAGTTACTTCACTAATCAACAAACTCCCTTCAGGCGGAGAAAACCGTACACGTCGCTTAACTTGTTTTCCGACACTAAGCTAGATGTCGAGTGCTAATCTTAGCTAGCACCTATCTACCACGATCTACATATTACACGTCGCTTATCCTATTTCTGACACTAAGCTAGATGTCGAGTGCTAATCTTAGCTAGCACCAATCTACCATGATCTACCCGATCTACCCTTGATCCACTTGATCAATACAGACAAGCCCAATGGCTTCAAGAGATCTCCAAGATCTCAACAAGATCACAATGATCTACTCCCACTTGACTCGATCTACCCGATCTACCCTTGATCCACATGATCAATCACATAAGCCCAATGGCTTCAAGAGATCTTCACTATCTCTTAAGATCACAATGATCTTGACTCACTCTCTCACAAAAGAAAAATAATCTTGATGTATGCTATGATACAATCAAGTGTGTAACCAATGTTACAAGACCTAACAACTACAACTCTTGTATCTTCTTGGATACCTTGAGTTCTTCTCTTGCAAATGAAGAGGAATGATAACACTTTGTATCATCATGGATACTTTGTGTTCTTCTCTTGCTAATCAAGAGGGATGACAACACTTTGTATCTACTTGGATACTTTGTGTTCTTCTCTTGCTAATCAAGAGGAATGAAGAGGATCACTTGAATGGATGATTGGATCACTCTTAAACAAACTAAGACTCTCCAAATGATCAAAGAAAGTCATCTAAGTGAGGAGGGATTAGACCAGAGAAAAAGGAATAGAAAAATCAAGTTGGAAGTGTGAAATGGTCCACTATTTATAGGCAAAGAAAAATCTAGCCGTTACGTACGGACGGCTCCGTTAAATACCCTACGACTCCGTTAACTTTAACGGAACCGTGGAGCCGTCGGTGTCGAAAACGCTCCAGACGCTCCAAATTTTGTCTTTTAGTGGTGAAGGTTTATTTGGGGAAGTTTGGAGCTATTTTGGGGGGGGGGGAAATAGCTGTTACTAATTCAAAATAATTTGAAATGATTTTTCCAAATAAAACATTTCTTTTTAATTCAAAAATAATTTGTAAAATGTATTTTTGAAAAATGTTTTGTCACATTTATAAAAATGTGAAGTTTAGAAAAATATAATCCTTTGATCATTTGTCAAGTAGTAGATTTGTTTGTCCATACCTTGAGTGATTTACGTCGGGATGGAAATCTACGACTTTGTTGAAGCATACTTGAGGCGTCGAGAGATGTTGATGTAAGTATGCATTGATGATTTGTGTTTACAAGTAACTTGCACATTTTATGTTATGTATTACAAGTTACATGTTTGTCATTATTAAAACCGAAGAAATCGTTTAGTTTAAATATCGTAATATTTGCACTAACAATCTCCCCCTTTTTGATGATGACAAATATGTAAACCGTAACACATAGTAAAATGTAAAAGTTACCTATTTACACTCCCCTTCTCCCCCTTTCGTCAAATCAAAAAGGTAGTTTCCTCGAGCGCTCCCTTGAATTTACTCCCTACTCCCCCTTATTGCACTACTATGCTTTCTCCTCCGAAAGGCGAGCTTGCATCATCCTAGTGAAGCCTTCTATCAACACTTGTGAAGACGACTCCATGCTATGTATTCAAATACTCCCGAGCTCCCCCTAGCTCAATGCTTCCCCATGGTGACTTAATCCCCTTGTTTATTTACCTTAGTATCTAGCGGATCCATGGATCAAATTTATACAAAGGCTTTTCCTACATCAAGGGTTAGCTTCGTGCAGCATAATATATAACAGTATAGGAGCAACATTATAGGGATAGAATACACATAGCAAGACATGAATGGGTTAAACTATGTTAACACGTAAGTGTCACAACCCGACCGAAAACCTAAGGTGTAATTGTTCACTCAATCACACTAATCAAGAACGAGATTCGTTCATTGACTGACGCACTAAATGACTTATTCCAAGTTGTCATTGGGAAGGAAAGTTCTAACAAACCTTTTGAACGACATAATCATCTACCTAAGATGATTGATGTTAAGGATAGTTTGTTGATAAGTCATACTCTAAATGATTACTATTATGACAAGTCGTGCCATAAAGTAGACTCGATAGAGGTTATACCTAAATGATTCCATAAGGTTGGAGAGTGTTGGTTGTGGTGACAACAAGGACAACTTGGGTTATGTGGTTGTAGGGGATAAATAATGGGATGACCCATTAGTGGTTGTGGTGATGGTGATAGTGATAAGGATGATGTGTTAGTGCCAAGTTCAAATGGTGATGTAGGTGACAAGGTTAGTGTGAGAGCTAAAGGTTGTGGTGATGGTGATGGTGATAAGGATGATGTGTTGGTGCCAAGTCCAAAGAGGTTTGATGGTGATAGGGTTAGTGTAATAGCTAAAGGTTGTGGTGGACTTGGTGGAGGTAAGGGTGTAGGAATCCTAAAGGTGGAGGATGATGATGATGTGGTTGAAGATGTTGGTTTTGCCCTTTGAGGAAAGGTGGGAAAGGATGGTTTAGGTGAATATATCATTTGCACTGACAATGAGATGCATGATATATTTCAAAAGGGAAAAAGAAAAGGTGCATGTGATCCTAACAGGATTGTTGGTGGATATCTCTAACGGGGTTAAGGTAATGAAGTTCTAGGTTTCTAGGTTGGATGATCCTAGTTGTGTGTTAGAGATAATTTGGTGCATGAAGGGTTTTGTGTGTTTGTGAGGATTGAAGGTTGTTGAACTAACTATCACTTATCCAAAGTGAGGAGTAGTTGTAAGGTTTGAGTGTGATGAGTTGAAGGTTATAAGGTTTGAGTGTGATGTTCTATGGGTTGAAGGTTCTTAGACTAACTATCACTGTCAAGAGTGAAGTGTAGCTAAAAGGGTTGAGTGTGATGATGATGTTAATGTAAGGTTTGAAGGTGAGATGCAAGATAAGCTTGCATTGGTGAGGCCTTATATAGGCAAGAGTTGTGGGATTCGAAGTTTTAGAGTCCTATGGTGTAGTGAGGGAATCCTAGGGTGTATGTGAGTTTGCAAAAATTTGCAGGTTTGAGGTTAGGAATGCAGGGATCTAAAAGAAACAGTGAAAATTCATCAAACATAGGCACGGTACCACTAAATACCACACGGTACCGTTAAATTTAATGGTACCGTGGCCTATTTAACGGTACGATGACCTGGAAGTCTCGAATTTTCCTATACAGCCTAGTTCTGGGCAGCTAAAGGGAAATTTCCTAGGGAATAAGAACCACATTTGTGTGTTCTTGAGAGTGTTTGGTGAAAGACTATATGAGTGTGTTTTCGCTCCCCCTTAATCTATGACCATCCGGGCAAGATGTAAAAGATAAAGAGGAAAATAAACGTTGATCGAAGCGATGAGCTTAGTAACGTCATGACAAGTAGTGGATAGCATACAATAAACTTCACCTTTGAAGTCACGTAGCTCTTCTCAATCATTGTGAATATTCATAGAATATTTATATGATGAGGCATGTGATTACTTGGAGATATCCTAAGGGTTAAGAAGATAAAATCTTCAGGGTTGTGAGGTAGGTGATAAGGTTATAGGGTTATCTAAGTTGATGAAGGAGGGTTATCTCAACATATCCTAATGGTTCTTCATTTGAAGTGTGTGTGAGATAAGTGGGATGCGGAAGCATTGGTAGTGTTTAGTACCATGCGGAAGTGAAAGGGAAGAAGGTTTAGGAATCAGAAGATAGATACAATCTGTTCTGATAGGATACGGTTCTGGTTCAAGACTACATCGAGTGTGTTTCGATAGTGGTTTTGAAACAGTGAGAATAAACTGTCTCAGTAGACAACGGTCCGACGGTACCGTTAAAATTAACGATACTGTCCCCTATTAAAGAGTACCGTGACCTGCTGAGGTCAGTTTTGACCCAGAATTAGATTTCTGACAAAGAAATTTCACATATGTTGTGATTTTTCTAGACCTTAGATTAAAAGAATTTATACCGAATAAATTCCTTTATGAATGAATCCACGGGGATTCGATGAACGTTTGTCGAGAACGAGAAATGACATTTAATTGCATTTTGCAAATTAAATAAACTTTAAATACTTCGGATGAAATATTTAAGTTGTCATTGAAGTTTAAGAGGATTTTACGAATAAATCTTCGCTTTCGACACGAGGAGAGAATTTATACCTAATAAATTCTTTGACCGGTATTGGACGAGAAGAAATGACTTTTATATTTCTGAGGAAATACATAGGTAGTCATTAGAGCGATGTGAAAGATGACTTAATATTTCCAGTGAAATATTTAAAAAGTCATCAGACGAGACACAGGATATGACTTGACATTTTCAATGAAATATCTAACAGTCATGGGACGAGATCGAGGGAATGAGTTGATATTTCCAGTGAAATATCTAAAAGTCATGACACGAAATAGAATAGATGATCTCAATATTTCCAGTGAAATATTCAAGAGATCATGCAAGGAACGTGAGGGATGACTTAATATTTCCAGTGAAATATTTAGATAGTCATAAGAGGGATTTAAAGAATGACTCAATATTTCCAGTGAAATATTTAAAGAATCATGAGACGAGACGCACGAGATGACTACAATATTTCCAGTGAAATATTCAAGTAATCATAAGAGGGGTACGAGAGATGACTTTAATATTTCCAGTGAAATATTTAAATAGTCATAAGTTTTATGGAAAATGTTCCATCATTCCTAGACCTAGATGGAGATGGTAAGAGGATTCTCGGTTGAGAGGTTTGGTTGATTTAAGGGTTTCTATGTGCTTCGCACGTGAGTGTTTCATGGGGTTTTGAAAGATGTAAAGCTAGGCCTATGGTGCTGATTTGCAGCAGGGTTTGGGATCTTAAGACGTGTATATTCACACGAGGATGAAAGGAACTACTAATTACTTATATAGTAACTCATGAGTCCTTTGGATGAGCGTTTTAACATATGTTGTTAAAAGGCTTGAGTATGATGTTTCGGATATGACATTTAACAATTGCGATCGCAAGTTAAACTTACTTGAATATTTCGGATGAAAGATTTAAGTTGTCAACCCTACTCCGAGTTCTACTAGGTTTGTTCCTAACCTTCCCATGACAAAAGGGTGTATTACTTGGAAGAAGGCAAAGTGATGACTGGGGAATTAGGGTAACTTCGCGACTACTTTGACCTATGGGTTTTGACACTAGTGTATGGCTCTATGACTTCTAAGGGTTCATAGTGATGGGCATACCTAATTCCTAATGTGTCAAAAGGACATAGTGTGGGTGCAAACTTTACAAGTAAATCATGTAAAATGCACATAAGGAATAAATGCAAGCATCATGTAAAACATGATAATCATTTAACATTTAAGATCATGAAGACATTTAACCATATCTTACGAGAACATGTTATCATTTTGAAACACGTATGTGGGATGCAAGCAATCTAGGTTTGCTAAGGCAGATCCTAATTACTACTTGTTCAAGATGACATCCTAATGGGAGATAAAGTTCACCGATGTAAACTATCTCTAGTCAAATGTAGGAATGAAAGTTTTTCAAGTTAGAGAATGAGTATGAGACTATCACTAGTGGTGCTCAATTAAGGCTAAACACGACCATTTTTACGGGTTATACACGAACCCAACTTCTCTCCTGGAAGCAATCCAACCATTAGGTCAAATTGAATATCTAGTGCGATAGGTTCTCCAGTAGTCATTCTCATGTTAGAAGAATTCAAATTCCTATATTTGCCTATCGAAGTATAGCAAAGATGATGTTATCTTGTTTTGCTTATACATGGCCTAATATGACTCAATTAACCATACTTTGAAAGTTGGTTAAGAAAATGACATGTCTTACACAACTCCTAACAAAGGCAAGCGAAATGTTTTAATTTCGTGTTTGAGATTTAAAGGTTATTTGATGGAGATGGTGTATTTTAAGATCTCTTGGACAACATCTTTGTTTGTTGAGTTGTTACATGTTATTTTAACACGATTTGGTTTCCTAGAACCAAGAGACACTCTAATGTGATACAATGTAGAATGTACTACATCGTGTGTGTTTCAAGAATGCTCATTTGCATATCTTGAGTGAGAATCTAGTAAAGGTTATTTACCTCAATAGATCTTGTGAGCATTTTATTTGAAATGAGACATACTGTTTATTTCAACTAGTATGCTTTTCTAAGAGTAAACTTATCACTCTTAAGAATGCTTTGTGAAACAAGTATTTTAGTGTATGACCAATTTTACTTGTTTATGCAATGACACATGTCGTATTAGGTTATTATTCAACTCTAATATCCTATATTTGTTAACAGGATGCAATGTATTCTCTTGTAACATAACCATTCATGTTACAAAGAAAATAAGATTCATAGGATATAGGTTATCCTTTGTCAATCTTTTGATAAGAGAAATACATGTGATATTCTCAAAGATTGATGACTTACATATATTATGTATGACACTTTTACTAGACATGTGACTTTGAGTGTTGAGTTGTTCATGAGCAAAGTTTACATATGTTGTTTGTTTGCTCTTGTTTGGTTTTTCAGAAATGACACATTTACTAATTGCATTGCAATGTAAATTACTTGTATATTTCGGATGAAACATCCAAGTTGTCAATCCTACTTGGTTGTGTATTTTATGTATCTTTTAAACATGTTAGTTTAAAGTTTGGAACACAACCATTGGACAAGAAGACTTAACATGGCATCTTCAGCACAAGTGTGAGTTATGATCCGATGCATATTATTTTCATCTTGAGAGGATGTCATTATTTTCATAACAATCGAGTGTGATTGAGTATGTAGATTCAAGATAATATGTTTCATCATGTTTTGATGTTATCTTGAAGCTAAACAAATAATGACTCCAATTTCATGTCCACACTCAAAAACTTGTCAATTAGATTCGATAATGATATCAATCATAATTTGAATAATGAATTGATATGTACTCGAGATCTTTCTTGACCCTCACGATCACTCCTTTTAAAAAGAAAATAAAAATTTAAGGAGTGTGTTCCATTTATTCTAATACTACTTGTATGTGTGAGGTTAATGACATATTAAGTTACTACTTCGATATTGTCATTTATTTTTATTTGAGAAAAACTATTTATATTATTAAGTATAATACTTTTAGTTTTTCGACACCTCATTAGTATAAAAATAATTATCTTAACTATTTTTATACAACATACGTAAAATACTAAATGTTTAAAACATTTTGTATGTGTGTTAAATCGATGCAAGTTTAATACGTTTTCTTTTACATAAATACTAATGTATTAAAATGACTTTTTATCTTGTTTAGACAACCCATGGTCAAACATGACAAAATGATATAATGTTTTAAAGATCATGTTACGGATTTTATGAAAGTGTTAAGTATTTTGGGGTGATATACTTTTTACACTAAAACCTTTGGAAAAATAATTGTGTAAGACAATATCTTTCGACACACATGATCTACCAACTTAGTTTCTATTCCTAAGAAGGTTACTGAACCATTTTGAAAACTTGCAACAAATGCAAGAAAAATGGTTGATGCCTATATGCAATGCAAACTAATTACTTAATATAGTGCAAGTGATTTAGCATGAGCCTTATAAATGCATAAACCTGAAAACTATAATAAGCAAATAGCAATTTAGCTTAACACAAAAAAAAATACTTATCGTCATTTTGTGTATTAGGTATAACAATGTATACTAAGCTTGATTTTATTTGACAATGAATTGGTTTCCTCCCCATTTCAAATATTTTTGCTGAGTCACTTTGAAAACACGTCAAGGTTTAAAAGTTGAATCGCCCTTTTTCAGTTTGACCAAAAATTTACGCAAACTGTGTGACCAGAAGACCTTTAGTCAAAAATCAAGGACTTTAATATGCTTTCATTTAGAACTAATTCATAAAATTATTTCTCAAATGAAAGTAGACTCAACATTGTTTAAAATAATGGGCGACACGACTCGTACAGACTTATGGTTGATTTTATATGGATTTCTGAAAATGAACCAAAAGTGAAAAATAGACAAACAGATGCACGGCACCATTAAATGACTCACGGTACCATTAAATATAACGGTACCGTACAATATTTAGTGGTACCGTGGTCTGTTTTCTGATTTAGAACTGCATTACTTAATGACTCGTTCTGAAAACATGACCGGACACTTAAAAACACTATTCTTTTAGCGGTTTAAGAAAACCTTCAAGCTAGTATGACAAAGTATACTTAACAACAAAACTGGTAAGTATTAAACAAGTAAATACTTTTCATATTTTATCACCTTCATAGGTAATTTGATACATGGATCGTACTCAATTTTGAAAACCATTTGTTTTAAAAATTTGAGCGACGTGGCTCTGGTACCAATTGTGGAAACCGTAGAGGGGGGGGGGGGTGAATACGTTTCCATTAAAATCTTAAAATCTTTTTGTATCAAACACCCTATTAAGTGTGACGTAATATGAAGAGTGTCAACTAAGGTCATATAACATCTAGAGATGATTATGGTAAACTACAACACAAGCACAATCAAACCATGACACTTACTTAATCAACTTAACATAAGCAACTAGCCACACAAACATAGATGCAATGAAAATATAAATATAAAGCGATAAAGAATGAAATGAAAGTAAAGAGATAAGTAAGAAGGCACAAACTGGACACGGTGATTTATAGTGGTTCGGTCACGAAGCTCCTCTTCGCCCTACTCCACTCCCCGAGTACCCAACTCGAGAGTTACTTCACTAATCAACAAACTCCCTTCAGGCGGAGAAAACCATACACGTCGCTTAACTTGTTTTCCGACACTAAGCTAGATGTCGAGTGTTAATCTTAGCTAGCACCTATCTACCACGATCTACCCGATCTACATATTACACGTCGCTTTATCCTATTTCCGACACTAAGCTAGATGTCGAGTGCTAATCTTAGCTAGCACCAATCTACCACGATCTACCCGATCTACCCTTGATCCACTTGATCAATACAGACAAGCCCAATGGCTTCAAGAGATCTCCAAGATCTCAACAAGATCACAATGATCTACTCCCACTTGACTCGATCTACCCGATCTACCCTTGATCCACATGATCAATCACACAAGCCCAATGGCTTCAAGAGATCTTCACTATCTCTTAAGATCACAATGATCTTGACTCACTCTATCACAAAAGAAAAATAATCTTGATGTATGCTATGATACAATCAAGTGTGTAACCAATGTTACAAGACCTAACAACTACAACTCTTGTATCTTCTTGGATACCTTGAGTTCTTCTCTTGCAAATGAAGAGGAATGATAACACTTTGTATCATCATGGATACTTTGTGTTCTTCTCTTGCTAATCAAGAGGGATGACAACACTTTGTATCTACTTGGATACTTTGTGTTCTTCTCTTGCTAATCAAGAGGAATGAAGAGGATCACTTGAATGGATGATTGGATCACTCTTAAACAAACTAAGACTCTCCAAATGATCAAAGAAAGTCATCTAAGTGAGGAGGGATTAGACCAGAGAAAAAGGAATAGAAAAATCAAGTTGGAAGTGTGAAATGGTCCACTATTTATAGGCAAAGAAAAATCTAGCCGTTACGTACGGACGGCTCCGTTAAATACCCTACGACTCCGTTAACTTTAACGGAACCGTGGAGCCGTCGGTGTCGAAAACGCTCCAGACGCTCCAAATTTTGTCTTTTAGTGGTGAAGGTTTATTTGGGGAAGTTTGGAGCTATTTTGGGTGGAAAAATAGCTGTTACTAATTGATGAACTCAAATAATTACATTTTATCACCATCATTTATCCTATTTATTTGACTTGTTTTATTATATTATCTGTGAGAATTGATACGTTAATGTTTACTTTTGTAATTCTCAAGTAAAAAACAAGTACTATGTGAAACTTGGCAATTTTGGACTAATTATGGAGCAAAACAAGCAAGAAGTTAAGAGTCTACTGAAATGTACAAGATCTAGACCATTCTGCTCCAGATACGCCGCATCCTACTTATTATATACGGCGCATCACTATCAAGATTTCACAAGTTATAATCCAAGACGGCAAAGGACATGCGCCGCATACAAGAATCGAGTTACGCCGCATCTTCTGGCGGTGTACAAATATTCTTGAATATATTAATCTTGGACCCCACGCGAAGTTAAGTCAATGCGCCGCATCTACTTATTCAATGCGCCGCATCTAACCCTCAGACAGAAACTATAAATACCCCAAAGTCAGACGAATTTATGGGTTCGTGCAATATACCAAGTACGAGACAGAAGAAACCCTAGGCCGAATTCAGACGAAGTAGCAGCACAAGACACACCCTAAACGAAGATACAAGAGCTGTAAGAAGGTCATGCATGTATTCAATTCATTAAGTAGTTTTGTTTTATTGTATTAGTACACTTTAATTCATCTGGATTGATGGGCCGATTCCATGTGACTACGGAAAACCATGGGCACCCCTTAAAATTGCTTTCCCATTAATTAAAGTTTATATGTTGATGTCTTTGGTGACTTTTATTAGTGCATTGATAACCTCTGTGTCTAGCTGAGCATTGATCGGGTCGCCATGCCTCTGTCCTCGCCTATTTATTCTATCGCCTATGCATTCTATCGTCTGTAGAAAAGTAGGAAGAAACATAAGTAGGATAGACATAAGTGATCATTAAGGGTTTACTCGCCGATAAGATTAGAACCAACGAGAAAGGGTTAAATCTCGATGCGTTGCATCGAACTATACACTTCATATAAAACTAGCAATAAAACAAGTGACAAGCTACTTAATTATCAGGACAGGTCTTCTTATTTGTCTCAAGTATCTATCTGTGTACGTGTGTGCTAATCGCTGATTCGTGCCTATTAGTTTAGTTTATATTTAATCATAACCAAACCGTGCCAGTCTCTCAGGCTGAACCCCCTTGCGTTAGATTAGGTTGTATAGCTAACTTAATATATTAAAATACTGATTAGAATAACTAGATAATACGTTCCACTCTTAGTGATCGACACTCTACTTACCATTATATTCATACTGACCGGGTACACTGCTCGTTAAAGTGTGTGTTTATTGATAATTCGGCTAAATATAAATTTAAAACATGAATACTGCTAAAACCACAACGACATTCCGTGGATATAAATTAGAGCAATATACACGCACGCATCAAGTTTTTGGCGCCGTTTCCGGGGAGTGAATTGTTATTATCTGTTAATTTGATTAGTATTTTAATTAGGTTTTAATTTTTTTTAATTCTTACCACTAACTCCGTTGTATATTAGTTAATTTGCATTCATTGTATTATTTGCATATTTTCTGTTTTTGTGTGTTTAATTTTTGTTTCTTTTTGCTTGTTTTTATTTTTTTCTGTTTTTCTGCATACTGCTATCGTTGTACTGTGCTAATTCAAACGATACGGCGCATCTGTTTTCACAGATACGTCGTATTGCGTTTAATTTTTATAAAATACAACGCGTTTAATAAATTCGAGTACGGCGCATCTTTCCCCAAGATACGGCGTATTCTGTTTTTAATAAAAAAAAATAAATTTTTCTAAACGATAACGCCATACGGCGCATCTGTTTTAACAGATACGGCGTATTTTCTATTTAAATTAAAAACAGTTTTTCGAAATTATTAAACAGAAGCGACGCATCGATCTTTATCGATACGGCGCATTTATTGAATCAAAAATCTTGTATTTTGAAACGTAACGTAGATACGGCGTATTAACTTTCGCTTATACGGCGCATTTAATTTTTATAAATATAAGTAATTTTTGATAACCTAAAACGTACGGCGCATTTAATTTTTTAATACGCCGTAACAATTTTCTAAAATAAAAGTCTGGTTTATTTTTAACGATTATAGGATACGGCGCATCCTATTTATAGGATACGGCACATCGTCTTCAGATATCAGTAACTTTTATTTATCCCGAACGGAGAAAATTCTAATCATCTTTCCTGATTCTTAGAAATTTTTTACTGCGAAGCCTATTTGTTTTGTGTTTCAGGAATCATGATTGATCTTTTCCCAAGCTGGTTCGGAGGATCAAGGATCAAACTTACAATCGACGAGATTATATCAAAGTTTGCCCAAGAAAGCGGAAAGGAACTATTGCTGAAAGAACAAAACAATATGATTAGAGAAGTGACGATTGAAGTGCACCAATTGTCAAGGGTGATTGAAGGAGTTTTGTTCCAAAGGCACAAACTAAAGGGAAATACCTTGATAATTACATCGACAACGCTGATAACGAAGTTGTCGAGTTTGAACCTGAAGTATTGGAATAAGGAGCTGAACGTGAGTCTAACTTGAAGACTCTGGAATAAAGACAAGTGCTGACCGGGAGACAACCCGTAGAATTTTTACTATTCTGTTCTGTGTCGAGTCAGTCAGGCCCGCAGAAGATACGGCGCATCTCCATCCTAAGATGCGACGCATCGCCTGCACTGGTCATATCTTATTTAATTTTCTGCATTTTTATTTTTGACTTTAAAACTTTCTGTCAGTATTTTAATGCGGCGCATCCCTGGTTAAGGATGCGACGCATCTTTTATTCTGATTCGTACTTATTCCAGGCTCGATACGGCGTATCTTCTTCCATAAGATACGGCGTATCGACTGACCTGATGATTTTCAGTTTAATTTTTTAAGTTTTATTTTTACTAACTACTAATGTATTATGCAAGTTTGAACCTTCTTAACTCAGGTGTGTTTAAGTCTTGATGGTATTATAGATTCCTGCATTTCCTGTGGATACATCAAATATGAAGCTTAAACGTTCTCATCCACAAGAAAGATGATTTTTGCATTTCTTGTCTAAATTGGTAAATTTCTAGGATTACACCCAAATAGCCTTTATATGTTATGTGATATTAACTAACTACACTGGTTAGTTAACCCCCGTATAAACCTTTTGTTACTCTCACTTTTAGAGTAAGATACCCCTAGAAAAACACTCAGAGCCATTCCTTTCGTTTCTTACACCTTTGTTATAATGTTTCGTTACACCCTTACACCTTAGCCTACCCTGTAGATTAAAATCCGTGGTTGGTTAATTGCTTTAGGCAAAGTGTGTTTCCTTACATTACCTGTGTTCGCGTGCGTAATTCATTATCTTTGGTTAGGTCAGGAAATTGCACAATGCAATTGGTATGAAAGTAAATATTGTATATCTTTGAGTTTATTTTTCGTGTGTTTAATACTTTCGCTATTACAGTTATTTCTGAAAGTATGAAAAGTATGGAAAAATTATCCGGAAAGAAAGTGATAGAAAAGTTGTGAAATTTTACACATCTACTTCAAAAAATAAATAAATAAATAAAAATCGAAAAAAAATAGAAAAGAAAAAGAAAAAGAAAAAGTTGGAAGTTTGTTTTAACCAACTTATGTAAAGTTTTGTATTCAGTGGTCGATATCACCACTATTTGTTGTATATTATATTTATGGATTGAATGGGAGTTGGCCGTTATGGGAACGCCAACTAAAGGTTATTCCTTTGATTGAGATCTTGGTGAGTATAATTCGTGTCTACCTAAAGCGTGTGTTTCAAGTGTTAAAGCGTGAGTTATTCAATGATATGAGTCTTATTCATGGGATGGTTGGGAAAGTAATTTACCACACTTAGGATTTTAATTTATCTGTTTTGTTTATTTTTCATTTTACACCAATTTATATCCCAAATATTATCCATACCCTATATTATTCTTTATCCAAACCTTTGATTTATTGAGATTAGGGATTTGAGCAATCTTAAGTATCGTAGTCGTGGATTCGGCTATGTATTTATGATTTTGTCGCCCTTTTTGATATAATATTATTGGTAAAAATTACTTGGTCCTATCTTTAGCCTATTCGAGTTAAGGATTTGAGCAATTGCAAGTATCGTGTTCGTGGATTCGATCATGTATTTGTGATTTTGTCGCCTTTTCTGAAATTTGAGATCGATAGAGATTAAGAAGAATTATTAACCCTTAACCTACAAACCCTTTTTACCGCTTTAGACTTGTTATTCCTTGGCTTTAGTGGGGGAGATGCGTATACTTGCCAAGCTTATGATAGAATATTCGTCACGACTGGACAGTTAAACGATTAGATTTGCTTTTATCAAAATATTTTATTTTATTTCTAATTCGTTAAGTGTTTGGTTGTGTGATTATGACAAAACGAATACATGCTTAAATATAAAAATAAATCCTAACATCTTTTAGGATACATTTTCATAAGAATTATTCTAAGGTTTACTTGGGGACAAGTAAAGTTCAAGTGGGGGGATATTTGATGAACTCAAATAAGTACATTTTATCACCATCATTTATCCTATTTATTTGACTTGTTTTATTATATTATCTGTGAGAATTGATACGTTAATGTTTACTTTTGTAATTCTCAGGTAAAAAACAAGTACTATGTGAAACTTGGCGATTTTGGACTAATTATGGAGCAAAACAAGCAAGAAGTTAAGAGTCTACTGAAATGTACAAGATCAAGACCATTCTGCTCCAGATACGCCGCATCCTACTTATTATATACGGCGCATCACTATCAAGATTTCACAAGTTATAATCCAAGACGGCAAAGGACATGCGCCGCATACAAGAATGGAGTTACGCCGCATCTTCTGGCGGTGTACGAATATTCCTGAATATTTTAATCTTGGACCCCACGCGAAGTTAAGTCAATGCGCCGCATCTACTTATTCAATGCGCCGCATCTAACCCTCAGACAGAAACTATAAATACCCCAAAGTCAGACGAATTTATGGGTTCGTGCAATATACCAAGTACGAGACAGAAGAAACCCTAGGCCAAATTCAGACGAAGTAGCAGCACAAGACACACCCTAAATGAAGATACAAGAGCTGTAAGAAGGTCCTGCATGTATTCAATTCATTAAGTAGTTTTGTTTTATTGTATTAGTACACTTTAATTCATCAGGATTGATGGGCCGATTCCATGTGACTACGGAAAACCATGGGCACCCCTTAAAATTGCTTTCCCATTAATTAAAGTTTATATGTTGATGTCTTTGGTGACTTTTATTAGTGCATTGATAACCTCTGTGTCTAGCTTAGCATTGATCGGGTCGCCATGCCTCTGTCCTCGCCTATTTATTCTATCGCCTATGCATTCTATCGTCTGTAGAAAAGTAGGAAGAAAGATAAGTAGGATAGACATAAGTAATCATTAAGGGTTTACTCGCCGATAAGATTAGAACCAACGAGAAAGGGTTAAATCTCGATGCGTTGCATCGAACTATACACTTCATATAAAACTAGCAATAAAACAAGTGACAAGCTACTTAATTATCAGGACAGGTCTTCTTATTTGTCTCAAGTATCTATCTGTGTACGTGTGTGCTAATCGCTGATTCGTGCCTATTAGTTTAGTTTATATTTAATCATAACCAAACCGTGCCAGTCTCTCAGGCTGAACCCCCTTGCGTTAGATTAGGTTGTATAGCTAACTTAATATATTAAAATACTGATTAGAATAACTAGATAATACGTTTCACTCTTAGTGATCGACACTCTACTTACCATTATATTCATACTGACCGGGTACACTGCTCGTTAAAGTGTGTGTTTATTGATAAGTCGGCTAAATATAAATTTAAAACTTGAATACTGCTAAAACCACAACGACATTCCGTGGATATAAATTAGAGCAATATACACGCACGCACCACTAATTCAAAATAATTTGAAATGATTTTTCCAAATAAAACATTTCTTTTTAATTCAAAAATAATTTGTAAAATGTATTTTTGAAAAATGTTTTGTCACATTTATAAAAATGTGAAGTTTAGAAAAATATAATCCTTTGATCATTTGTCAAGTAGTAGATTTGTTTGTCCATACCTTGAGTGATTTACGTCGGGATGGAAATCTACGACTTTGTTGAAGCATACTTGAGGCGTCGAGAGATGTTGATGTAAGTATGCATTGATGATTTGTGTTTACAAGTAACTTGCACATTTTATGTTATGTATTACAAGTTACATGTTTGTCATTATTAAAACCGAAGAAATCGTTTAGTTTAAATATCGTAATATTTGCACTAACAGATGCAAGGTTCATGTCTGTAACTCGAGGGACATGTTTGCGGACTACCACCTGTGGAAAACTAGAAGGGGGGTTGAATAGTTTTACCGGTTTTTAAATCTTCTTAAAAACTTTGCTTTGAAAAACTTTGATTCGAGTCTTATGTGCAATCAATCAACACCAATATGAACTACACACTAAACTAACAAATTATAAGTAATGAAAGTAAAGAGAAGAGATGGAAAGATCAAACCGGGACAAAAGGATTTATAGTGGTTCGGCTACGAAGCTCTTCTTCGCCCTACTCCACTCCCCGAGTACCACACTCGAGAGTTTCAATCACTATGTCAACAACCTCCCTTTAGGCGGAGAAAACCGTACACGTCGCTTATCCTATTTCCAACACTAAGCTAGATGTCGAGTGCTAATCTTAGCTAGCACCAATCTACCACAATCTACTTGATCCTTTCTACTTCACACACACAACACACAAGACTCAAGAGATCTCCAAGATCTCACAAGATCGCAATGATCAACTCTCTCTCGACTCAACCTACTCTATCAACTCTTGATCAACTTGATCAACCCACTAGCTCAAAGGCTACAAGAGATATTGACTATCTCTATAAGATCACAATGATCTTTCCTCACAAACTCTCAAAAGAAAAATAATCTTGATGTATGGTATGATACAATCAAGAGTGTAACAAATGTTACAAGTGCTTGTACCTACAACTACAACTCTTGTATCTACTTAGATACCTTGAGTTCTTCTCTTGCACTTGAAGAGGAATGAAGAGGATCACTTGAATGGATGATTGGATCACTCTTAAACAAAAGAAAACCTAACTAAATGATCAAGAAGAAAAGATGTGAAGAGAGTATCAAACTCAGAGAGTTTTTTGGTGTGAAAAAGGATGTCCAAGAACTGTGAATAGGGCTGGTATTTATAGGCAAAGAAAATATGGCCGTTACAGGGACACGATACCACTAAAGTTCACACGGTACCACTAAATTTAGTGGTACCGTGCCAGAAAAAAACGCTCCTCTTTTTGTCTTTTCTGGTGAAAACTTATTTGGGGAAGTTTGGAGCTGATTTTGGGGGGAAAATAGCTGTTATGTATTTTAAACTTATTTTTCCATTAAAACATTTCTTAATTATTCAAAAATAATTTGTAAAGTATATTTTTGAAGGAAATGTTTTGTCACATAAAAATGTGATGTCTAAAACACAAATTCACTTCTTTGATCATTTGTCAAGTTGTAAATTTGTTCTAGAGTGATTTGCGTAGAAACGAGAAATTTTGATTAAAAACTTGTTTACGTTAATTTTAACGTAACGTGTTTTCACATTTTATCATCCTCAAAACGTGAAGTTATCGAAATATAGAAATAACATTTTTAGAAAATTATTTGCATTAACAATCTCCCCCCTTTTTGATGATGACAAAACATAAACTCATTTTAGTTAAAATTAGTTTTAACAAGTTTTTAATGAGTTTACTCCCATTTCTCCCCCTTTTTGTCGAAGCAAAAAGGTTGCTAAGGCTCCCCCTTGATGTATACTCCCCCTCGTTTGGAGGACACAAAGGAATCGATCAATGATTCGTGCTACAAAACAAGGTTAGAGGGAAAATATACAAGTTCTAACATGTAGCACATATGACAAATATCTAATCATAAAAATATGACTAAGTAGCCAAAAATAAACATGAAACAACCACATGAAAGCCCATTCATTCATAAAAATAAAACAAATGTCATACATATGTATGACTACATCATAGAAGCAAAACAAACTACAAGAAAACACATAAACATCATTAGTGATAAGAGACTTCAAGATTTGCTTCAAATGCCAAAAGGTTCCTAAGCTTTTATTTGAAAAACTAAACATAACCATGTTTAGTTGGTTGGGCTATTTGGTGGTGGAGGAGGTGGTATGATGGGTCCTTGTGGTGGTGTGAGGAGGTGCTCAAGGTAGGAGAATTGAAGGCTCAACTCATCTCTAAGGTACATGATGAGGTTTTGGTTTTGGTGACAACAAGGACAACTTAGGGTATGTAGTTGTAGGGGATAAAGAATGGGATGACCCATTAAAGTTTGTGGTGATGGTGAGAGGGAAGATTATGATGTGTTACTCCCAAGTTCAAAGGGAGTTGATGGTGATAGGGTGAGTGTTAAGGCTAGTTGTTGAAGAGGACTTGGTTGAGGTAAATGTGTGGTGATTCTTGTGGTGGAGGTGGATGATGATGTTGGCCTTGTTGAGTTGGCCTTTGATGGAGCTAGGGGTGTAGAGATTGAGGAGGTTGATTTGGTTGAGGTTTGTGGTGTGTGGGCTTCTTCATCATCATCCAAAGTGAGATCAATGAGAATTATCTCATTGGAAGGTTTGAGGTTCAACCTTGGCTTCTTGATTTTGTGGGAAGTAGTGGCCATGGTGAAAGACATGATAGGTGTGTGGTATGTGTGGAATGGTGGTGGAAGAGCAATGCATGATATGAGCTTATATAGCCAAATCAAAGCATGCAAGGATGGATAGGATGGTGGATTTGGGGATTTGGGTGTATTGTAATCAGCATGTGTTTGCAGATTTTCAAGAAAATAGAGTCAAAAAGTGGAAGAGAACAGTTAAATTCGTCTCCCCAGGGTACGGTACCACTAAATGACCCACGGTACCACTAAATTTAGTGGTGACATATCCTATTTAGTGGAGCCGTGGCCTGTAGTTGAATCTTTTTCCAGTTCTGCAGGTTCTAGGTTGCCTAAATGGGTAAGTCTGGGTGGACTATTTGCAGCAAATCCCAAAGCCTCAATTCACTAAAGATCAATCACCTTATTTTCCTAACACTAGTCTCAACTAGCAACCAACAATATCATGTGATCATCTATGTTTAGGCAACTATTAAGCATGCATTATGGCAAGTAATTTTATCATCTAGTGCATGCATAAGAAATATAAAACAAAGAATATGAACTAGACAAAGTTCATGAAAATAATAAAAACATTAAGATTGATTAACTAGTTAAAGTTACCAATCTCAAGTAAAAATTGTTAAGACAATTTAAACTTGTTAATGTTAGATGGACATTGTCATGACCCCATTGATAATAGCTTAATAATACTTAAGTTAATAATTGTTGGGTATGCTTCTCGCACAAAAATGTGACAACATATTTGTGATTACATTAGTTATCTTATTTGCAACAAACACATGGACTAAAAGTGTCA
The DNA here is from genome assembly GCA_021014915.2 of Artemisia tridentata subsp. tridentata. NCBI lineage: Eukaryota > Viridiplantae > Streptophyta > Magnoliopsida > Asterales > Asteraceae > Artemisia > Artemisia tridentata. Next base: position 137,066,702 of record CP139508.1, on the reverse strand, counting down.
TTATTGTAAAGTCATGTGTTTGGCCCTATAAATACCCTCCTAGACTTCACTAGGAGGGTTGGAGCTTGTGGGTGTTTTCATCTTTTCTTTCATTATCAATAAAACACATAGTTTCCTCTCTCTCACTCTACACTTTCTCTCTCTAAACTTTACCATGAAGATGATGATCTTTCATCATCCAAGACCTCCCGATTCACAATATGTTAACCAAAACACGATCCATCAATTGGTATCAAGATCCTTGGTTTTTGTTTTGGTTGATTTGTGTGATGTTATCTTGTCAAAATTCGTACCTTTTATGTGGATCTAGATTGTGTTTTAGAAGCTGTTGATATTATTACTTGTACCAGTCCTTATTTTCTTGTCTAAGTGTAATATCAACACTCTTTTAACAAGTTTTATTGTATCTTGTTTAACAGTCCTGGTATTCATCTTTTACCATTTCTTTTGCGACTATATTTTGGATCTCCCGTGAAGATTTAGTGGTCGGAATAAGTAGTCAGATTTATGGTCGGATCTGTTCATTTTTCTTTTTGTTGTTTCCCGTGAAGTATATCCGTGATGTCTATATGGTGTTGGATTAAGTGGGCAGATCTGGGTAAGCAAAAGGTGGACGGAAAAGTTGGTCGGAAATTTTTGGCCGGAATCTCGCCGGAGTTCTTGGTCAAAAAGTCAAAACCCTTTTTTATCGATATTGCTTGTAAAGCAATTCAGATAAACCCTCTTCTATCTGAGTTCGAAGTGCGATAAACCCTCTTCTATCTGAGTTTGATTTCTTGTACAAGAAATTCGATAATTTTATCGCTATTGCGTTTTTATCGCAGTTGGAACAAGACCACTTATCGCAGTTGTGACAAGACCACTTATCACAGATGCTCAGGTCAACGGGTCAACAGTCAACGGTCAATAGTTACCGGTCAACGGTCAAACTTATTAAAGTTAAAAAGAACAGAAGGTGATGAAGTTACAGACCACTACCAAACTGCCAATACAAATCGACAAGAAGTATGAAAACTTGATGAAATAATACAACTTTAACAACACCCAACTAACAAATCCAACATAAGTCTATCCTATACCCATTCTCACAAATACTACTCAGCACCTCTTCTACTTCCATACAATTCAAACCGAAAAGAAAAAAAAAATCAAACAATTAGATCTCAGGTTACTCTTGTTTGGTAATCATAGACGAGTCCAAAGACAAGTGCCACAAGAATCAACACATCATCGATCTATTTTGAAGCTCTTTGCTTCATTTAAATATCCGAATATACAAGACAAGAGTGATAACAAAAACGTTATCCTCTCTTCTTTAATTCGTTCAATAAACTCAAAACAACAACAACAACTAAGAACATTCGTAGAACCTACCTTTGACCCTTCCAAGGATCATGAAGCCTTAAAACATGTTATTGATTCGTATTGAGCAACAAAGTAGACATAGGTTAAGGGTTGGCACTACTTTAGTTTGCGTTTGTGTTGATTTGTTGAGAGTAAAATGAAGTGATGTGGGATCGATTGAATTTTTTTTAATGAAAGTTTGGTGAGTGTAAGTTAAGAAAGGGGGCGGAGTGTTCTATGAGTGATTAGGGTTATGGATAGTTATATAACTACTGATTTATTGTGTGGATTGGGTCAAAGCCGGGATTGGATCCGTACTTTTGTTGGACTTTGATTTGCATTGGGCCGATGTTTGATATACATTTGTTGGGTTGCATTTTGTTGAGTTAATGTTGTGGTAATTTTAATTTTTGGTATAACACAAGTGGCAGTATTTTGGTTATATCAAATTCTTCACGGGATACGATTTTTTTGACAAGATCGGGAAAAACCATTATCAAAGTTCACTTAACCAAGTAACGAAGGCTAGTTTTGGGCATATAACCGCAAGATGTGACTACGGGGTTAATTCTTTATTAATTATTTGAGGTTGAAGTGGAATATCACGGGTGCGTGTACTTAGTATCTTAAAGATATCGGGGTTGGTTGGATGCATGATTCTTCGAGATCCTTGTTCGAGCTTATAACCTTCAAAATGATTAAGACTTGAGTTATCTAGTTATACCTGATGTAAGGAGTTACGTTGTTGTGCTCACAGAGTATAACTATCACTTTAAAGGAGTTACGTTGTAGTGCTCAAGTGTCACACAAAGATGTGGATTATTCAAGATGAATTCATATACAGTAAAGGATGGTTGGATGGGTATATGAATCGACCTATGCTTTAAGGAGTTATGTTGTAGTGCTCAGTATAGGTGCTTAGTCAGACAATAGTGCAAGTTTAAGTCACAAGTTTGGGTTATTTTACTTCGGTCTCAAGTTCGTAATACTGGGTTTTCTCCATCAGTGGTCACTACAAAAAGCCGTCAGAATGATAATGGGGTCGGTAAAGAGTTGGATGAGAAGAGTATAGAAGAGTAGAGATTTTATCAGCAGTTAATTCTCACGGGCTACTTTTGGTACTTCTCACATCTTCGACTAATTGGACATACAGGGTTTACGCTGCCTCCGTTTTCCATCGTAACCATAGTGTGTATGCTTCCGATTCCGCGAAGACATCGTGGGGGAAGAGAAAGGCATTGCAAATATAAAGTTTAATTCAAAATGTTTAATTCTGCAGGGGGTAACAGGAACAGTGTGGGAATTACTCAGAGCAGAAATCAAATGGCTGGGAATGCACAGAAAGGCATTGCAAATACTTCAATCACATGCTACAACTGTGGTGGGAATGGTCACATGGAAAATGCATGTCCAAAGCCTCGTACTATGGGCAGTGCATATCACAAGGAAGCTCTTCTGATGGCTCTCAAAGATGAAAAGGCAGCAGGAATGGTGACACAGAATGAGCAAAGCTTCATGGCAAGTGTTGCATCTGATGATGAGATGGAAGATCTTGAGGCAAATGCTGCAGTAATGCTCATGGCGAACATGCAAGAGATGAACATGTCCGAGACAGGCCCGGTCTATGACACCGATGGTCTATCTCAGGTACCTGATCCACAATGTCTTATACATGAAATTGCTTCACCATCTGCATCTTCATCTATAAATGATAATTCTGTTCAACTTGATTCATCATTCTCATCTCCATCAGATGATCCAATAAACAATGTTGTATCATTTGATGATGATAAAACTGTCGTTTCATTTGATGATCCTACTGAAGATGAAAATTTGGATCATCTTGAACAAAATGATCCTTTGACTGATCAAGATTCAGAGCTTCAGGCCTTGTTAATGACCACCCAATCACAAATTGAAAAATGCAATGAAATCAATAAAAATCTGAAAGAGAAAATTGCATTGTTAACGAAGGACAATGAGTGCTATAACCTACAACTTTCAGGATATCAAAAACAAGAAAAACGTGAAAAAGGTTTTGAGATTGCTTTCCAAAAAGAGTATGTCAAAGTTCAAAATTTAGAACATCAAGTTCATGAGCTAACCGTTTCTAAGGCTGAGCTTCTCTCTCAACAAGAAAAGGATCAATTTGAATTCAAATTACAAATTAATGCTTTAAATTCTGAGTTGTTAAAAACTCAATCTGAGCTTTCAACATCTCAAAATAATCTTCTTGAAGAAAAGCAAGCCTCAAGTAAACGTGTCGACTCATATCTTGAAGAAATTGTCACTTTGGAAACCAAACTTAAAGAGTTTCAAACTATTGTCTATAAAAATGGTGAATCCATAACTCAAATTCAAAGGCTATCGGTAAAACCAGTTCCGAAAGGAGTCGGATTTGCTATTGGCAGTGACCAACCACGTTTTCTTTCTAAAGTACTCAACAAAAATCCCAAGTTATACAATGCAGATTTATTACTTGATGATACTTTTCAAAGAGTTGTTGTGCTTGGTAATGATGAAGAAGTTGAAATTCTTGAACGTCAAAAAGAACTTGAGAGTCGACCAAAAACTGACAAAGATTTTTCCAGAATTCATCATGATTATAATGCAAGACGTCAAATCAAATTTGTCCCCTCAAAGGACGAAATAGAACAAACATTTGTTAAAACAAACATACATGCTTCTCCTACAATACTTCCTGTTTCCAAAAATGTTGCACATTTCAAGGATTCTTTGACTGAGGACGATGATGTTGATCCAAAATTACCAGAAAGTAAATTATTTCGATATTTTGATATAATTATGGAAGACATATTTTTCTTGGAAAATTAAATTGAGTTTAATTCTCAAATCGAAGTCTCTACTTTTCTTTCCCCAGTCACGAAAGAAAAGCAAGACATTCTTCAAAAGAAAATTCTGCCTCATGTCAAACATCTAAAGAAATATGCAACACAATGGGAACAAGAATTATTCACGGAAGTTGCATCTATGAAAGGCATTTTCAAAGAACAGGACAACAAACTTCAAAAACAAAAATATCAAAAGAAAACTTTGAAAAATGAGAATGATCGAATCTTAGAAAAAGTTCTGTGTTATGACGTTGTTTCTGTGATTATGAATTCGCTTTATGAGTCATGCAATGAATTACTTGTGAAAGATCATGCTGTAAATGTTGAGATGTTGCAAATGGAGATAGAAAATTTGGTCAAAGAGAATGAGGATCTTCGACAAATCAACAATGATGTGGAAAACAAAGTTTTTAATCTTCAAAAAAAGGTTTGATTGGTGTCAAGATAAAAGTGCTGAATTTGAACTAAAATTTCAAAATCTCATAGGATCTTTATCATTTCAAAACAGTCATGTTCCTGAAAATCATAAGGAAACAAAGGCTTTCTTAAGACTTAAACTGTTTGAAAATGAAAAAGAACTGGATGAAATTCTTCAAAACAGAAATGACACAGTCCGCCTCAACAGAAAATTAGATTCACAAAATCAAGAATTCCAACACATCATTGTTGATCTGAAGAAGAAAATCAGAGTTTTAGACAAAGGCAAAGCAAATGTTCATAAGATTGCCCCAGGGATGTATGTAGTAGACAAAGCAATTACCCAAGCATCAGACTCAACCACTAATGCAAACACTTCTACTTCCACAGGACTAGATACTATCTCTAAGGCTAGCAGTTCCAAGACTCCCAAGAAACAACAGAAGAGTAGAGTCAGGAAGTCTAGGAATGGATCATCTATGTCTTCAGAAGTTAAAGAAAGTAGTTTGAATAACACAGATGTAATGTCAGGAATAGAATCGACCTTAGCTAAGTCTAATTCTAGGAATGATGTAACAGATGTTGAATCTATGAATGATAATGTTGATGTTTTGGTTGATGCTAGTTGTATTGTTTGTCGTGCTAGTATATTATCTGGTGATCATCAAAACTGCATTGCTAAAACTCTGTTGAAACGAAAAAAGAAACGAACTAGTGGCTCTTCCTCTAGGCTCAAAACTATTGCCAAGTCCATTTTAGGGAAACCACCACTAGTTGTTTCTGAGCAAACCATTGAAACACCCATAGCCAAACCTAAGACAACCAAATCACCTAGTTGGACATGGCAACGTTGGTTACAAAACACTTCAGGATTTAAATGGTTACCAAAGATAATTACTTCTTGTGTTACTAACCCAACGGATCCAACCGTTACCAATTCTCCACCTGTTTCCAATGTTTGTGATGCAGGTGATCCAAATTGTCCTATGGATTGTTGATAGCGGGTGTTCCCGACACATGACCGGCAACCTCAAGCTTCTCACAAACTTTATCGCAAAGTTCATCGGAACGGTCAGGTTCGGGAATGATCACTTCGCAGCAATAATGGGCTATGGAGATTATGTTAATGGGAACATCGAGATCAGTCGTGTATACTATGTTGAAGGCCTTGGTCACAATTTATTCTCAGTGGGACAATTCTGTGATGGAGACTTAGAAGTAGCATTTAGGGAGAAAACTTGCTTCATCCGTGATCTTCAAGGAAATGATTTGATGAAAGGAAGACGCGGAACCAGTCTATACACCATATCCTTTGAAGGCATGACAGCTTCATCTCCTATTTGTTTACTCTCCAAGGCTACTCCCACAAAGGCTTGGTTGTGGCATAAAAGATTGTCTCATCTCAATTTCAAAACCATGACTGAACTTGCAAGGAATAAATTAGTTGACGGATTACCCAAATTCAGATATGCCAAAGATCATTTGTGTTCTGCATGTGAACAAGGGAAAAGTCACCGTGCTCATTTTCCTCCCAAAACAGAACACAGCACGGATCATGTCCTACAGCTGCTACATATGGATTTGTGTGGTCCAATGCGGGTTCAAACTACTAACGGAAAAAGGTATATTTTGGTAATAGTTGATGACTACTCAAGGTGGACATGCGTCTACTTTCTTCGGACAAAAGATCAAGTTCCTTCAATGGTCATCACGTTTCTCACGAAGATTCAAGTTCAAGTCCGTAACACCGTCAGGATTATTCGAACAGACAATGGTATGTGCTAAAACACATACCATTTCTCGACCAAAACCGGACCCAAATAGACCAAAAACCCGACCAAAATGCCAAATAAATTGTGTTTTTGTGTTTTTACATATGTAGGCACGGATATCGAAGAAAAGAAAAAAAAATCAAGCAAAGACCGGAAAACTGAGCACGAGATATGGAAGTGTTATTTTTAGCCGATGCCGGGATGCAATAAAGTCAAAGTCAACCCTTGAAGTTCATCATTTAGCAAGACTAGCCCTTGGATTATACTTTTGAGCATAGCAGAAAATACCCTTGAGTTTCAGAATTTACATATTTAGTCCTTGGTTTTAAACTTGACTTTTGTTTAAAATCCGGATTTAAATAAAACATTATCCAACCCAAAAATAACTAATCCAAACCCAACTCTAAACAGCCCAACCTTTAACCCAACCCACGACCCATACCTAAACCCGGATCCACCCACAAAACCCCAACCCGGTCAAAGTATTAACTAAAACAAGTCAAACAAAAATAAATAACTCACAAAAATTTACCCGCTCCCCTTTTATCCTTTCCCAGAAAAGATGAACCCTAATTACCCCGTACATCATTTTTACCGAAATTAAGGGTATTTTCGTACAATTGCTTGGTTTCTAGAAGGTGTCAGGAAGCTCAGAACGCACGAATGGCTACGTGGCAAGCTATCATTGGTCCGAACACCTCACCAAAGCTAATCCAAGGGTCGATATTGAGAGGGTGATGATTAGAAATGATCTGAGGGCTGAAGATGATCCAGAGAAAGCATAAATCCCTCGGATTGCCAGCTTGGCAATCACCTCCTAGATCCTTCCACCTTCGGCTATAAATAGGAGGTCGATCCTCATGTTAGAGAGTTAGTTTTTATGTAATGTTACTCTGTCAAAATCTACTTTAAGCTTTGTAATTTTAAATTTCTTATTGTAACTTTTGAATTTTGTTAATGAAATTTTAATTTTAGAGTTAATTTGATCCTGCTTTAGTTCAATTGTTTATCTGAATTTAGCTTATTAAAGTTGTCATTAGCTTTTTACAAATCATTTCAATCTTATTTCTGTTTTAATCTCAACTTTTATTAAACTCTTTCTTTTGAAAATCCAAAAATAATTCCAAAAATATTAATAAAAATCCAAAACCTAGCTTCAATAAGCTAATTTCTCATTAGTTATAACTCATATAAGCTGTCTAGCTTAATGTGAGTGAGAGTTAAGGTCAAAATCTGTGTTGCTTCACAAAAGTCAAAAAAGTCAAAACCACAGGTTGAAAAGTCAACAGAATAAGCTGTTAATAAGCTTAGTTGTTATTAAGCTGAATTGGTGTTATTTTATGGCTTTTTGGTAAGCCTGGGTTATATTTTGTGAGACTGGATCAGTTTGAATCAGTAGATTAGCTTGTAAGTTCTTAATTCCCTTTTTAGATTATTAAGTGGTTATAATCAAACAGTTGAATTTATTGCTTGTTTGTGGCTTATATTAGGTTTTTAGATAAGAACTAGTTTAGATCTTCATTGAGTAGAATAGATTTTTGCTTAAAATAGTTAGGTCTAGTGCAAAATTACATAAGCTGATTTTGAAGGGTTGTTTGGATTAATTGGGTTTGAGCGTATTACTGTGGATTTGCAATCAGGTGAGAATTGATCTGGCACAAATAAAGTGTTTTGAGCCTAGTTCAATAGGTGTGTTAAGATTTGTAGCCTATTAAAAGCATTTTGCCCCTAGTCTGATATATAAGCTTCAAATTACCCATATTAAGCTCAGAATCAGTCAAGCTTATTCAGAGTCCAATTTTGGCTTTTCCAAGTTGTTTTTAAGGGTTTAAGTGAATTTCCAAGAGCTAAGGTGCTGTGGTAAAGTTTTGCACACTTTTGTGCCAAAAATACATTGTCTGCTGTTACAGAATCAATAGTGCAGACCTAGGCATTTTGCTGCTGATCTGAGCTACTTTGTAGCTTATTTAATTAAGCTTTTGCCTTGAAATTTGGTTTGTAGTGAGTTAGTATAATAAGCTATAGGTGTGATATCTGGGATCCACATTTAGAGCTTATTTGGATAGCTTTTTCTAAGTCTAAAATACCTTTCATCAGGCCTGCTAAATAGCTTGTTTCAAATTCAGCCTATAAGCACTTTTTCAAGGGTCAATTTAGATAAGCAATTGAGGTTTGAATTTGGATTTTAAAGTGTTTTTGGGTAGCTAGTAGTATTGGGAGTCTTTTGCCCCCATTAGGTTTCAGTTTACTGCTTAATTGGACTGCTTAATTGGGGTGTCAAGTTGGCTGTTTTAGCCCCTTTTCTGTCTAACCATAGCAACTGATTAAGTGCTTTTCAGCTTAAAGCTTGTGCTTATTTGGTAAATTTCAATTGTTCTGAGCTTATATAAGTCTGTTGCATCATATCTGAGCTTCTTGTTATTTTTGGATAACTACTGCTTATTTTGAGCTTATTTCACAACTGCTTATTGGGCTGTTTTGCTTATCTGTGCTTATTCTGGGTCTGAATTTATTTTTCCTAGATTTAGAATTCAATTTTAGATTTACTCAAAAAATTTTAGATTTTTCCAAAGTGTTTTACTATTTTTAAATCATTTAAATAGTTTTAATTAGTTTTTAATTCATAAAAAATTATTAAAAAATCAAAAAAATATTTTTCTTTTTCCAAAAATTTTCTTTTATCAGTTTTAATTTAGGAAAATTATTTTTATATTTTTAGGTTTTAAATTTTAGAAAATCACCTTTATTTACGTTTTATATTTCGTCGCGTAACGTTTTTAAATTCAAATTTTCGTTTTTATGTTCGTATGCTTAGCTTAGTTGTACCATTAGCTTAATTAGTTGTTTACTTTTATTATTTCATTGCTTGTAGTATAAATCGCCAATCAATCACTCTTTTCACACACATTCACCACACGTATTCGACACCGTAACAAAAACTCGATATTCGACCTTCGTTGGGACACGACCCGGGGAAAACGCATATGTTGCCTTTTCCTTTGGAAAAATAAATATACTCAAAAAGAACTTATCAAAAAATGGCGCCGCTGCCGGGGAAGGCTTGAAAAGAGTTGGAGTTTCGCCATAAGAATCGTGTTTTGAAGACCCTTCCTCGGAAGTTATTTGTTTTTGAAAAATAAAAAAATAAAAAAAATACAAAAATAAAATAATTAAAAAACACTTTTCCTAAAGTGTTTTCACCATTAATAATAAATCCTCGCTCTCGAGAGGGCGTTGTAAACCATTCCGAATAAACAACAAAAGAGATCGTGAAGTTAAATGTTTCTCGGATTATTTCTTTACTACAACCTATACACGGGGTTTAAGGATGGTCTTGACATTAAATTGCAGACCGAAAGAGGCGGGTTTTTAATCACTTTCGAGTGGACCTTTGCTTCTCCGCCACGCTGCGCTTAGTTTTGAAAGAAACGAGTACGGTTGATCAACGATCACCAAAAAGATAATAAATCTAATTTTTCATTAAATATAAAAATCCAAAAATATTTTATTTTCAAATTTGGTTTTCCTATTTGATTTTGTGTTTGTTTTTGGTGTATGCACACCCGTTCTTCTACTTCTCACCCTCTTCTTTCACCACTATTAAATCTCGAGAGGATTATTCGTCACAATCACCGTGTTCATTTCTCAACCGTTGAGGAAATGGCCGACGAACCAAACAATCAACACCCGCCGATGGGTGGTGATAATCACATGCCAGCTCCCGATCTTCGAACGATGGAGGAGTTGTGCCAACCCACAATGCACGGACGTGGTGGCCCGATTGCCCCCGTCAATATTCAAGCCGCCGATTTTGGACTTAAGCACCATATGATTCAACAAGTCCAAAATTCGTGCCAATTCCATGGCTTGCCGGGTGATGATGCGAACAAGCATCTTGACAAATTCATAACCGTCACCCAAAGTATGAAACAAAATGGGGTCTCCGATGACGCCCTCCGTCTATATCTCTTTCCTTATTCACTGACGCATCATGACACCGCTTGGTTTGATCGTCTTCCCAAGAATTCCATTTGTAGTTTCGATGAAATGGTTACAAAGTTCTTGGCGAAATATTTCCCACCATCAATGGTGACGAAATTAAGGAATGAGATTAGCAATTTCCGTCAGCTTCCCGATGAATCATTGTTTGAGGCATGGGAACGCTACAAGTTATCGATTGATCGGTGTCCGAACCACAATATGTTATTGGTCACTATTATAGATACCTTCTATAATGGTTTGACATTACGACACCGTGATACGATTAATGCTGCTGCCGGTGGTACGTTTATGAAACGTCGACCCGAAGAGTGCTATGATCTTATTGAAAACATGACCGCCCACCATAATTTTTGGGATTCCTCTGCCGAGAGGAATGAGTCAACAAGGTCTAGCACTGATTCTTCTACCTCCGAGATAGCCGCTCTCTCTAAGCAAATGAATGATTTGTGTAAAACCCGAAAATATAAAACATGCAAAATTACCAAATTACCCCTGAAACTTTAAAAATTAATTAAAGCTTAATTATAAGCACCAAATAAATCCCGAACTTCTGGAAATGATCATGATATGAAGTAAAACTAATTCTAATATAATTTTTGACAATTGTGATGTACCAAAATTATGTTATACACTATATGTAGTCCGAAAATACTTAAGGTATATTAATAAGATTAATTAACTTTATAATAAATTCAAAATGCATATAAAAACTATGGTAAGTATGGAAATTATCATCACATTGATTTAGTCCATCATAATGCCGAAAATTCCAGCCCATGATTCCCTAAATCTCGGCCTAATCACAACCATATCAACCCTATAATTTCTCTTCTTGATTTAAACCCTAAAACTAAATTGCCGACACACAAAATAATTCCCACACACACCATTCGATTTTTCTGAAGCAAAGAAACATTTTTCTGGAGTCCATTACATTGCTAGGAAGGCTAGAAAAATAACCATTCGATTTGTGGAGTCCTCGATCAAGCTTTGTCGAATTTATTCCATTTTATCCATTCGTAAGGTAACAATTCTGAATTAATTCATGCGACCTCTATAAAATTCTTTTCCTATTTTTCCTGTGTTCCTCACATCTTGTATGATCTGCTAAAAATGATTCCAAGGCTTGTGGATCGCGTTTGTGCTCGTGGAGGATTTTTGGTGTCATTTTATCCATACCTAGAAGACAAAAACCATTCTGTGTAATCCGTTCATCCAGAAAGCTTTCTGGTATTTTTCTATCAACCTAATAATCATTTAGAACATGTATAAAATGATGGACAAGAATCATGCACGCTAGATCAAGCGTTTGAGAATTAACGAGCTAAAAACCCTAAAAACGTAAAAACACTATATAAAATCTATGCAATTTTTATGGACCTTCATCATAATTTTCGTGGCTTCTATAATCATCATATAACATCATAAAAATATTCCTTTGAATTGTTAAAGCTTAAATCGTGAGTTTTGGAATTATTGTATAATCGGGTTTTTGAAAATAATAGGAGAAATTGTGGAAAAATCATAAAACCGATCGACCTAGGGTTTCTAATGGGTGAAATTAGGAAATAAAGGTGACATAATGATGATAAAATTATTGTATAATGATTGGGATTACTAGGGTTTGATTTTGGTAATGTTTTATAATTACCGATTGGAAAATAATAAGTTAAGGGGGTGTTTTGTAATTATTAAAACTTGTGGGATATTTTTGTAATATTTTATGGACCTGGGAGAATATGTAAAAATTATAACATGAGGGTCTTATTTGTAATTTTGGCGAGATAATGATTTATTTGTAATAATTATAGCGAATTGAAAAGGAATTAAAATAGAGGGACTAAATATGTAATTTCTGGAAAGTTAGGGTCGAATTGAGTAATAAATTATATTCAGGGGGTTATGTGTAATTTTGGTAATTTAATGGCTTAATATGTAATTATTAATAATTAAAGGTTGAAATGGTAAATTACAGGGCTTAGAATGTAACTTATGTAAGTACAAGGGTATAAAAGATAAAGTATGAAAACTAAAGGACTAAAGGTGTAATTCTGGATAACTTGAGAGTTAGAATAAGTTAATGGTGATATTTTTCATTTTTAAACCTTGAACTTTGGCAAATTTACACTTATAACCCTGAACTATGAAGGTTTGTCATAATTAACCCTAAACTTGTGTAACTTGTTAAAATGAATATTACTTCCATAATAAGCTAATTAAAGACTTGACTTGAATTATATCACTTGAATCTTGCTAAATGTGGTAACTTACTAATTATGGAAACCTGCTAAAAATAGAAAATTACTAAAAATAGAAGTTACTTATAATGGGAAGATAACTGAACCCCCTTTTCGTATCTCTGTCTTCTACTCCTTTAGGTTCGAGGAGGGAGTGATCTTGATCCCTGTCAGCTACTCTTGTGTTTGTGCTTGCTATTTGAATAAGGTACAGATATTCTGCTCTTCTTGTAAAGAGCCTTCGTCTCATTTCTGATTTCTGATTCATTGTTATGTTTCCCCTTGTATTGTGAACCATATTTTTGGACCTTTGCTTTAACCTTTATCTTGAACCTTGCCATAAACCTGAACTTGAACCTTGATATGAACCTTTTGACTTGAGCCTGTACTTGAACTCTTGCCTTGAACCTTGACTTGAACCCTGCTATGTTTTCTTCCGATACTTGACATGACTTGTTCACCCCTGATAACCTGGATAATTAAGACCTTGGGTACTTGAAGGTTCATAGGATTTTATAACTACTTTTTAAATTGTATATGAAGAGGTTTTGAACATTTCCTTAAAAGACTTTTATTATGAAACTGTTCTAGCGATCATTTTATTAAAACCATGTAAAAAGGATTTCTTGAATAAACTATTATGAACCTTCTAGTATTTGACCTTCCTGATATTGACCTCCTGATAATGAACCCCTGCATTTATCTCCTGTCTTGAATCCTGATATGAACCCTGATATGATACCTGACATTTAATACCTGAGACTTGACACCCGAGACTTGATACTTGACCTTGACCCACAGTTTGAGACTACGAGCCAAAATTTGTTCCCTAGCCATGAAGGTAACATGGCCGTGTCTGTGATGCACCACTGGCATGACTAGTGTGTAGCCCTAGTGATTTGGTTACACCGTCCCCATCCTGATTTTGATATGTGCACACTCCTGTTATTATGGCCAATATGATTTGTTTTGGGGGGCGAATGGATGCATCCTAGACCTGTCCTGTTTCTAATATCTGATATGTGGTGACTGATGATGGGTGCAATCCACGTCTTTCACAACCCTGGGAGCTCATGACTCCAACCCTGGAGGTATCCCCTCAACCCTGTCCTGGTATGCTGAGGTCACCCCTCCATACACCCTGATATGTGATTGATTTGATATGTATTGTTTCTGGGCTCGTAGAGGATTTCTGTTCTCCTGAAACCTTGTAACCTTATGACCTGTTACTTGACCTGACTTTGGACTTGACTTGGCTTAACTTGGGATTGTGGTGGGTTCTGGTTTCATTTACATTTACCATTGTAACCATTCTTAGTTCCTGGTATGTCTGCATAACTCTTTTGTATTCCTTTTCCCTGACTCTTGTTACACCTGGTATTATTTCTTTTACTTTATTATTCCGTTACTACTGCTTTGTTTCCATTATATCTGTTCACTGAGCTCTCGTAGCTCAGCCGCATTTCTTTTCCTGCGGCAGGTACATTTAAGCTAGGAGCTGGGTTTAACTTGGGATGAGAGCAACTTGTGTGAAGTTTAGACCTTGTCATTCTAGTGTGACCATTTGGATGTTATTTCAGTTATGCCAATGTTTGGGCATTTTGGATTCTGTTTTGTACTTCGTTATTTCTGTCTTGCACTTGATATAAGTCGTGTTGACTTATTTTCCTTTGGATTTTAATGTTAAGGCTTCCGCTATTTTATTTCTTGAATGCTTGTATCTGATATGAAACCATGTATTTGTGACATCTTTGCCCTTGTCGGGTTGGGGTGTTAAAATTTGTCAACGGCTATCTTGAGAATTCATCAAAATCAGATTTCAACTCCATACAACAACAATCAAGTCAATGTTGTTAATCATAGTTGTGAGACATGTGGTGGTCCACATCAGTATTTCGAGTGCCCAGCCGCCAGTGGCTACACTCAAGAGAATGTTTATGCTGCTACGGGAACCTACAACACGGGTGGTAACGGTTACCAACCCCAAGGTGACCGTAATTTGCTCAGCTACCGTTCTAACAACTTCCTCGGACCACCCGGTTTCCCACCAAATCAGAATCAGCAAGTGCAAAACCGCAATGTTCAAAATAACCAAAATCAAAATCGGGGCAATCAAGGTTATCAAAACCAAGGGAATTATAACCAAGCCCCGAATCAAGGAAATTTTCAAAACCAAGGAAATCAGAATCAGGGAAATTTTCAAAACAACAACCAAGGTTTTAATCAAAACACCCGAGGGGCAAATCTTAAACAAAATCAAAATCAAGGATTTTTGCAAAACCAATCGCCCTCGGATGAGATTTTGAAACAACTTCTCCTTCAAAGTCAACAACAACAAAAATTTAACAAAAACCAAGAAGAAACAACCAGGTTTTTGATGAAGGAAATAACTGAAATGAAAAAATCTTTAAATGATCGACCCTCGGGTTCGGGTACTACTACTCTCCCAAGCAACACGATCGCCAACCCGAGGGGCGATGCTAAGGCGATCACGACTAGGAGCGGTGTTTCATACGATGGACCCACGGCTCCGGCTACCTCTTCTTCTCTACCTCCCAAGGTAGTCGTCCGTGAGACCGAGGTGACCAAGGACACGAAACCTCCTACTAACAACGGAGGAACCAAAGACGTCCAACCTACGGTCATCCATCCATCTGAACCGAAAAATGTTGAACCAAAAGAAAAAGCTCCCGTTAAGACCACACTTCCTTACCCTTCAAGAATGAATGATCAAAAGCTCCGCGATAAAGCTTCGAGTCAAATGGAAAAATTCTTTCAAATATTCCAAGAATTACATTTTGATATAAGCTTCGCGGATGCTTTGTTCTTGATGCCTAAATTCATTTCTACTCTCAAAAGTGTGTTGAGCAATAAGGAAAAATTATCGGAATTAGCAAAAACTCCAGTGAACGAAAACTGCTCCGCGGCAATTCTCAAAAAGCTTCCGAAAAAGCTTGGAGATCCCGGAAAATTTCTCATCCCATGTGAATTTCCGGGAATGGTTGAATGCCACGCCTTAGCCGATCTTGGTGCGAGCATCAACCTAATGCCGTTATCCATCTGGAAGAAACTTTCTCTACCCGAACTTACCCCCACTTGCATGACCCTCGAGCTTGCGGATCGGTCCATAACCCTTCCTAAAGGTGTAGCCGAGGATGTCTTTGTAAAGGTGGGGAAGTTCCATTTTCCAGCAGATTTTGTGGTAGTTGATTTTGACGCCGACCCCCGGGTTCCTCTTATTCTAGGAAGATCATTCTTAAGGACCGGGTGAGCTTTGATCGATGTTTATGGTGAAGAAATTACTTTGCGGGTCGATAAGGAAAAAGTTACGTTCAATATTAATCCGAACTCGAAACCTCAAACCGACAAATGCAATGTCGCTACGGTTGATCAAAAGTCCGATCCCGTAATTGCTCCTAAAAGAGTTGATCCACACCTTTCAAGATTCACGGTCAAGAGTATGTCAGAAAAACGTGCTGAGCTCAAGGCTATGAAAATCAATCCTGGATCGAGCAAATGGTTTGAATGTTGTGCGGCAAATACTAAAAGTGTTCTTGACGACGATGATGAAGATGAATCGGAGACTACAACGGAAGCGGTGGAAATTGCTAGCTCTAAGAGCACACCACTTGTCCCACCTCCAGAACAAGTTTATCACATCGAGATTCTTAATTCCGACTCTTCCCATCCTTCTCCTCCGATTGAGGGAAGTGTGATCTTGCGGGAAGAGCTCGAGGTGTTCTTCAAAGATGAATCAATTTCACCGAAAATTGATGATTCTTGTCTTAATCCGGAGGGAGATATTCTTTTTGAAAAATTATTAAACCAAGAGCCATCTCTTTCTCTCCCTCCGAAGGAAGTTGAAATCAATCTACCAAAGAAATTTGATGACCTTGTTCCCGAAACTTTCAAAACAACTATCACCAACCCTCTGTTTGAGTTCGAATCGGGGTTTACTTTGATTTCGGATAATCTAATCTTTGATATTCAAATAGAGGAGAGTGATGAGTCTGTAACGGAACATGAGCTTACAGATTCTCATAATATGATTGATTCTCTTCATGAGGAGTTCTCCGGTGAACTTACTCATTGCATATCTCCTCCGGAATACGATCAATTCTATTTTGATCTGGAGGAAGATTCTAGTCTGGGGGGAGGTATACCTTCTCATGAAGATTTAATCCCAACCCTCCCGCCCGAGACATTTGTGGCCATTAAAAGCTTTAATGACCAATCTTCTGCTGATGATGAAGAGCTATTAATGATAATTATCCAAATCTTTATGCTCTTCATCACATATACTGTTGCTTCTCCCATCCTTCACTCCTTTGGGAGTGAGGATACCATCTTTGACCTCGGTATCGTTTCTAATAGTTTTCACTATTAAAAATACCGCGGGTATCTCATCGGAGTGGAACTTTCGTATGCTTCAATGTTTATCCAAACCTCTTGAACGAAAGTCCGATGGAGATTTCTTTTTCCACATGCTCCCCCAAGGACAAATAAATTCGGGGTCGAGTCAAGCTCATGTGACTCGGTTACCAAAAACAAGCGCTTCGTGGGAGGCACCCCATGCTTATCCATCTATCTTCTTATCTCATTTCTAATAAAACATGAAGAGGCTTCCTCTTCCATATCTTGTGTCTCGTTGTTTTTCTGTGGTATGTCCAGGAATGCCCGATGATTGAAGACTCTCGTGCTCGTATTTTCCTTCACGCTACTCGAGTTTCATCATCCGTTGCTTATCTAATATCCTAAATCTTATCGTTTTACATTTATCTTTTGGCATAATTAATAAACGGCCTTAGATTTATGTAGGAGAACCCTTACCTTTAAGACATTGAGGACAATGTCTCGTTTTAGTCTGGGGGGGTAATCTGTCGATTTGATTTTTGCCTTGCATTTTTGCCGTTTTCTCATGCAACCCCGTTTTTTTCCTCCAAAATGAGAAAAATTTTAAAATTTTTGCAAAAATATAATAAATTTTGACATTTTTGTTGACTTTCCGCTGGAGAGAGTAGGAATAAAATTCTGACTTGATCGGGCGTGTTGAGCCCTAGCTTGTCCCCTTAACCGTTATAATCTATAAGCTCGTGCTAGTCTTTTACACAAGGAGCTAGAAAACGCGAATTCTTTTTAAGAGTTTGCAAGTTCCCGTATTTGACTTTATATATGCATGGCTTGATTATTTGGCTAAGCATTCGCGGATCTTATTATTTAAGATTTTAAATTTGCAAAGAACGAGAAATGATAGAGTTGTTTATAAGTTAGATTGCTAAACGTGGAGTAGTTGGATCTCTTTAAAGCTCATCAAAGTTACTTGTGGCTTTTTGTTCCCATAAGCTTGTTTCACTTAAAAAATAGTAATTTAGGAATAATTAAAGGTATTTTGGTTTTGGCGATAATTAGTTTTTATTTCTTCCTTAGAAAATTCTTGCTTATGAAAGTTGGGTACACATCAAGGTACTGTCAGTGTTACGGTGTAATAGACTATTCCATCTTGCCGGCTCGCAACCGATGTTGGGATTGTTATAAAAGCCGTAGGACTTGGGGTTTGGCAACACAAATAATTAATGAATAATGAATAATAATAATAATCCAAAGCCATAAAAAGTTTTCTACATCTTGCCGGTTCGCAGCCGATGTTGTAGACTTCTAATAAAGGCAGAGGAAAAATTCCAAGGTCATAATAGACTATCACATCTTGCCGGTTCGCAGCTGATGTTGTGATTGTTATAAAAGGCTAAGGACTAAATACGTTAATGTGCTTAATAATGTTAAAAATGCCAAACTTCGACTCCGGGGGTGTCCTAATAAAGGCTTCCGTCTCTGGACTCGTAGATGAGTTGTTTCGGTCGCAAATAAAAGGGATATTCTCAAAATCGTGTTAAATCAGAGACCTTGATGTGGACCTCATTTTTGTATGCAACGGTTTTCAAGGGAAGGCTTGGAAACTACTTAGCGTCTAAACTAGGTATCTTTATCGGACTTAAAATTATCAAAACGAGAATTTGAAGAAATTCATTTCTCACCAAAAATAAAATAAATAGAGGAAAATAGGAATTTGGGAACAAATAGTCCACAATTAGCTTTTATGAGTAGTGTTGGCAATCTAACTTGTAAATAACAATGATTTCGTTTTTAAGCTTAGTTTGGGGACTCGTGAAAAATCAGGAACGACGAATTTTATCCGTATGGTCATTTCTTTATGAGTCGTGTTTCCTGCTCGAAGACCCTAAAAAGTTATCGTGAGATAATGATTGTCAACAAAGCCGTCACCTAAATAATAAAGAAAAATACAAAAATAGAATAAAAAGAAAATCGGGGAGTTTTTAGAACTTAAGATTTCTTGATCTCTTTTGAAAATTTTGCTACTTCTCAAAGTTAGTAAAAAGAGATTGGAAATTTTCGGTTTCAAAAACGTGTTTTTATAACATTGCATGAGGACATTGCAATATCTTAGTCTGGGGGAATTTTGGTATGTGCTAAAACACATACCATTTCTTGACCAAAACCGGACCCAAATAGACCAAAAACCCGACCAAAATGCCAAATATATTGTGTTTTTGTGTTTTTACATATGCAGGCACGGATATCGAAGAAAAGAAAAAAAATCAAGCAAAGACCGGAAAACCGAGCACGAGATATGGAAGTGTTATTTTTAGCCGATGCCGGGATGCAATAAAGTCAAAGTCAACCCTTGAAGTTCATCATTTAGCAAGACTAGCCCTTGGATTATACTTTTGAGCATAGCAGAAAATACCCTTGAGTTTCAGAATTTACATATTTAGTCCTTGGTTTTAAACTTGACTTTTGTTTAAAATCCGGATTTAAATAAAACATTATCCAACCCAAAAATAACTAATCCAAACCCAACTCTAAACAGCCCAACCTTTAACCCAACCCACGACCCATACCTAAACCCGGATCCACCCACAAAACCCCAACCCGGTCAAAGTATTAACTAAAACAAGTCAAACAAAAATAAATAACTCACAAAAATTTACCCGCCCCCCTTTTATCCTTTCCCAGAAACGATGAACCCTAATTACCCCGTACAATCATTTTTACCGAAATTAAGGGTATTTTCGTACAATTGCTTGGTTTCTAGAAGGTGTCAGAGGTGTCAGGAAGCTCAGAACGCACGAATGGCTACGTGGCAAGCTATCATTGGTCCGAACACCTCACCAAAGCTAATCCAAGGGTCGATATTGAGAGGGTGATGATTAGAAATGATCTGAGGGCTGAAGATGATCCAGAGAAAGCACAAATCCCTCGGATTGCCAGCTTGGCAATCACCTCCTAGATCCTTCCACCTTCGGCTATAAATAGGAGGTCGATCCTCATGTTAGAGAGTTAGTTTTTATGTAATCTTACTCTGCCAAAATCTACTTTAAGCTTTGTAATTTTAAATTTCTTATTGTAACTTTTGAATTTTGTTAATGAAATTTTAATTTTAGAGTTACTTTGATCCTGCTTTAGTTCAATTGTTTATCTGAATTTAGCTTATTAAAGTTGTCATTAGCTTTTTACAAATCATTTCAATCTTATTTCTGTTTTAATCTCAACTTTTATTAAACTCTTTCTTTTGAAAATCCAAAAATAATTCCAAAAATATTAATAAAAATCCAAAACCTAGCTTCAATAAGCTAATTTCTCATTAGTTATAACTCATATAAGCTGTCTAGCTTAATGTGAGTGAGAGTTAAGGTCAAAATCTGTGTTGCTTCACAAAAGTCAAAAAAGTCAAAACCACAGGTTGAAAAGTCAACAAAATAAGCTGTTAATAAGCTTAGTTGTTATTAAGCTGAATTGGTGTTATTTTATGGCTTTTTGGTAAGCCTGGGTTATATTTTGTGAGACTGGATCAGTTTGAATCAGTAGATTAGCTTGTAAGTTCTTAATTCCCTTTTTAGATTATTAAGTGTTTATAATTAAACAGTTGAATTTATTGCTTGTTTGTGGCTTATATTAGGTTTTTAGATAAGAACTAGTTTAGATCTTCATTGAGCAGAATAGATTTTTGCTTAAAATAGTTAGGTCTAGTGCAAAATTACATAAGCTGATTTTGAAGGGTTGTTTGGGTTAATTGGGTTTGAGCGTATTACTGTGGATTTGCAATCAGGTGAGAATTGATCTGGCACAAATAAAGTGTTTTGAGCCTAGTTCAATAGGTGTGTTAAGATTTGTAGCCTATTAAAAGCATTTTGCCCCTAGTCTGATATATAAGCTTCAAATTACCCATATTAAGCTCAAAATCAGTCAAGCTTATTCAGAGTCCAATTTTGGCTTTTCCAAGTTGTTTTTAAGGGTTTAAGTGAATTTCCAAGAGCTAAGGTGCTGTGGTAAAGTTTTGCACACTTTTGCGCCAAAAATACATTGTCTGCTGTTACAGAATCAATAGTGCAGACCTAGGCATTTTGCTGCTGATCTGAGCTACTTTGTAGCTTATTTAATTAAGCTTTTGCCTTGAAATTTGGTTTGTAGTGAGTTAGTATAATAAGCTATAGGTGTGATATCTGGTTTCCACATTTAGAGCTTATTTGGATAGCTTTTTCTAAGTCTAAAATACCTTTCATCAGGCCTGCTAAATAGCTTGTTTCAAATTCAGCCTATAAGCACTTTTTCAAGGGTCAATTTAGATAAGCAATTGAGGTTTGAATTTGGATTTTAAAGTGTTTTTGGGTAGCTAGTAGTATTGGGAGTCTTTTGCCCCCATTAGGTTTCAGTTTACTGCTTAATTGGACTGCTTAATTGGGGTGTCAAGTTGGCTGTTTTAGCCCCTTTTCTGTCTAACCATAGCAACTGATTAAGTGCTTTTCAGCTTAAAGCTTGTGCTTATTTGGTAAATTTCAATTGTTCTGAGCTTATATAAGTCTGTTGCATCATATCTGAGCTTCTTGTTATTTTTGGATAACTACTGCTTATTTTGAGCTTATTTCACAACTGCTTATTGGGCTGTTTTGCTTATCTGTGCTTATTCTGGGTCTGAATTTATTTTTCCTAGATTTAGAATTCAATTTTAGATTTACTCAAAAAATTTCAGATTTTTCCAAATTTTTTAAATATTTTTAAATCATTTAAATAGTTTTAATTAGTTTTTAATTCATAAAAAATTATTAAAAAGTCAAAAAAATATTTTTCTTTTTCCAAAAATTTTCTTTTATCAGTTTTAATTTAGGAAAATTATTTTTATATTTTTAGGTTTTAAATTTTAGAAAATCACCTTTATTTACGTTTTATATTTCGTCGCGTAACGTTTTTAAATTCAAATTTTCGTTTTTATGTTCGTATGCTTAGCTTTGTTGTACCATTAGCTTAATTAGTTGTTTACTTTTATTATTTCATTGCTTGTAGTATAAAATCGCCAATCAATCACTCTTTTCACACACATTCACCACATGTATTCGACACCGTAACAAAAACTCGATATTCGACCTTCGTTGGGACACGACCCGAGGAAAACGCATACGTTGCCTTTTCCTTTGGAAAAATAAATATACTCAAAAAGAACTTATCAGACAACGACACTAAATTTAAGAATCAAACCCTTCGGGAATACACTGAGAAGCATGGGATTGTTCATCAATATTCAATTGCTCGCACTCCCGAACAGAATGGTGTAGTTGAAAGACGAAACCGTACGCTTGTGGAAGCAGCTAGAACAATGTTGATCAATGCTCAATTACCAGATTACCTTTGGGCTGAAGCTGTTAATACTGCATGTTATACTCAGAACCGCGGCATGATCAACAGACGACACAATAAAACTCCATATGAGCTTATACAAGGCAGAAAACCAAATATCAACTACTTTCATGTTTTTGGAGCACTGTGTTACCCGAAAAATGATAGAGATGATCTTGGTAAATTAAAGGCTAAAGCAGACATCGGGGTATTCGTTGGCTACTGTGAAAATTCTAAGGGATATAGAATTTGGAATCGTCGGATCGGGGAAATTCAAGAGACTATACACGCCAATTTTGATGAAATCATGGAAATGGCTTCTGAGCAAGACCGCTTAGAACCCGAACATAACCGTCTAAACTTCCCTGAATCTTCGGCTGCACCTTTACCTTTTAACAGGAAAGATCTGGAAGATTTGTTTGCACCAATGTTTGATGAAGTTCGTGTTAATAGTGCATCAGATGCTTCCACCAGTTCCGCTGCTCAACAAGTCCCAAATCAAGCACCTAATCAATCTGCCACTACCACTACAGCAGTTGATACCAATGCACCTCAACCTGAACCTTCATCATCTATGGATCAAACACCTCCACCTGCAGTTGAAGATTCTTCCCCCACTTCTAACCAAGTTCCCACACCTTCTGATTATGACCGGAATGCATTTTTCAATCCATTTGCTCCACCACCAACCATTCCAGAAATAGGAGAATCATCCTTGAGCAACATGGACCCGTCATCTCATCAAAACAACATTCAACATTTTCCTTCCACCCACAAATGGACAAGAGATCATCCCTTGGTAAATATAATTGGAAATCCTAACAATCCAGTCATCACAAGACAAAAACTTCACTCAGATAGTGAACATTGCATGTATGCACTCACTGTCTGTCAATCTGAACCTAAAAACATCAAAGAAGCCCTTACATACGACAACTGGATTGAATCCATGCAAGAAGAGCTGGAACAATTCAAACGTTTGGAAGTTTGGGAATTAGTTGAAAGACCAGATGGAGTTTATGTTGTTGGATTGAAATGGATTTGGAAGAACAAGCTGGATGCAGATGGTACAGTGATTTGTAACAAGTCCTGACTGGTAGCAAAAGGGTATAGCCAAGAAGAGGGTATTGACTTCGAGGAATCGTTTGCTCCAGTGGCTCGGATTGAGGCAGTTCGAATGTTTCTGGCATATGCAGCCCACAAGAACATCACAGTCTATCAGATGGATGTGAAGACGACATTTCTCAATGGACAACTCCGAGAAGAGGTGTACGTGTCACAACCAGAAGGCTTCGTGGACCCAGATCATCCAAACCGTGTATATCGGCTTAAGAAAGCCCTATACGGCCTTAAACAAGCCCCGAGGGCGTGGTACGATAAACTATCTGCATTTCTCCTTGCTAATCATTTTACCATTGGAACTGTTGACCCGACTTTATTTATACAGACACACGGGGAAGACATTCTCATTGTTCTAATTTATGTGGATGATATTATTTTTGGTTCAACCAATAAAAAATATTCAAACTCTTTTTCTAAACTGATGAAACAAAACTTTGAGATGTCTATGATGGGTGAACTTAAATTCTTTGTAGGATTGCAAGTTCATCAATCGCCCCGTGGTATATTTCTAAGTCAGTCAAAATATGCTCAGGAAATCCTGAAAAAGCATGGTATGACCAGCTGTGACACCTATAATACCCCAATGTCCTCCTCATCCCCAAAGCTAGATGCTGACATACATGGGACACCCATTGATCCTACGAAGTATCGTAGTATGATTGGCTCGATCATGTATCTCACGGCTAGCAGACCGGATGTTGTATTTGCCACATATCTTTGCTCCCGATATCAGTCTAGACCGACTGAACGGCATTTGTCAGCCGTTAAAAGAATCCTTAGATACATAAAGGGAACCATTAATTTGGGGATCTGGTATCCAAAGGATTCTGGGTTTGAACTTGTTGCATTTTCAGACGCTGACCATGCAGGATGCTTAGACACACGCAAGAGTACATCAGGGGGAGTTAAATTCTTGGGTGACAAGCTCGTCTCTTGGCAATCAAAGAAACAAGACTGCACCTCACTGTCTTCAACAGAATCCGAATATGTAGCCATGTCTGCCTGTTGTGCTCAAGTCATCTGGATGAGATCACAACTGATGGACTACGGATACATATTCAACAAGATTCCTATGTACTGTGATTCCAAGAGTGCCATCGCTATTTCATGCAACACCGTGCAGCATTCCAAATCAAAGCATATTGATCTCCGGTACCATTTCATCAAGGAACACGTGGAAAAGGGTACTGTTGAATTATATTTTGTGGGAACTGAACACCAACTGGCGGATCTGTTCACAAAAGCCTTGCCTCATGCAAGATTTGTGGATCTGGTTCACCGGATTGGTATGTGATGTTTGACGCCAAATGATTTGGAAAAGTTTCTTAAAACAATTAACCAAGTCAAACATCCAAACTATCTTTGTATATAAATATATATATAAAAAAAAAAAAAAAAAAAAAAAAAAAAAAAAAAAAAATGCAAGTACAAACCCTTATCCAACACGTTGTTTATTTTACAATGTCTCAAATTATTTTTGAACACGTGTTGAGGGGGAGATAATTTTTACCACAATTTATTAAAAAATTGTACTTGCATACTTTCAGAAATTGTTGCTTCACAAAGTTTGGTGATAAGATTTAAAGATGGAAAAAGTTATGTGCCTTAAATGAAATATTTGAGACTTAGAGTTAGTCACATGATGGTGGTTTAGGACTTAGCATTCAAAGAATCAAGGTTAGGGGACTAGAGTTGTCAAGATTGCAAAGTTAATGAATTGATATTTAAGTCAAAAAGAATTAACCGCAGTTATTACAACTGACATTTCACCTACCGAATTTAATACCACCCACCCACCATCATCAACGGATGACATTCATTCTGCATAATCCGATCAAGATCTTTGAATTTTGTGAGTGTTCTTATGTTTATCATGTCATTATTAAAGATGGTTTTGAACAGAATCATGATCCAACGGCTAGAACGATCAGAATTGTGATGTTTAGTTCTAGGGTTTTGCGTAAAATTGGGGATTTATGATTAAGAGTGTTTGTGTTGGAAATAATTGTACGATAATGCTTATACATTGTTAATGAACCTATATTGCATGCTTAATTACTCCCAGTAACTACAAATTGTTCTAATTGGATTTTAGGGTTTAAGCGTCAATTTGGGGAAAACTTTGTTTATGCGTTATTGTGTAAATTGTTTCTTGGAATGTTCCCAGAAACACATTAAGTGAAATTATTAAGT
Organism: Artemisia tridentata subsp. tridentata; assembly: GCA_021014915.2. NCBI lineage: Eukaryota > Viridiplantae > Streptophyta > Magnoliopsida > Asterales > Asteraceae > Artemisia > Artemisia tridentata. Next base: position 137,041,076 of record CP139508.1, on the reverse strand, counting down.
TTAAGGGTTTATGAAGAACACGAACTCGAGCAGTTTGATTCTTGCGTTTTTGTGGTTCGTTTGCGTTATAACTTAGCCAGAATGCTCAAAATAGTCATAAAAGTTGTTTGTGATAATCTGTGGTTACAAATCATAAGTTATAATGAATCACGATAAGATCTGAGTGACTGTTCATCGTAAATGTTATCGTAAACTGTAATACCTGAAATTCAGATAACCTGTAAAAAGACCAAATTACCCCTGAAACTATAAAACCTAAATAAATAACTTATAAAATTCTGAAATAATTCCAAACTTCTGAAAACGATCTACATATCAAGTAAATAAATTTCTGGGACAACATTAAATTATATTAAATGTCCAAAAAAATCACGAAATCACATATACATATATACATGATCCGAAATTAATTAAATAAACTTAATATATATATTTTGTAAAATCATTTTAATTAGATAAGTACCAAAACTAATTTAAGGAATTATACACAAAATAAAAGTGTGATATTGGGATAACCTTTGGGCCAAAAATCTGGATCTATATCCCCCTCCTAGTCGGTTTTGATAAGCTTAACACAAACACATTATTTTGCAAAACCCTAATTTCTGAAAACCCTAATATCGACACACACTAAATTCGACCAAGCCTCCATTCGATCTTCTGGACTTGAGCAAGCATTTTTATGGAGTTCATCAAGGTGTAAAGGAGCCACGAAAAATAGGAGTCGAGTTGTGGAAGCCTTCGTTTGATCGTGGTGTTTTGTTTTGTTCGATCCTTTGCGCTCGATAGGTATAAAAATCCCACGACTAATTCTTACGTTTTATAATTGATCTACCATTTTTATAATGATCTTTATGTCGAATATAATCAGTAAAAATGTTAAACATGAATCATGCAAGCTAAATCATGCGTACGAAATTACAAGAGATAAAACACACATAAATTCCAAATAGTGTCATACGATTTTTCTGGAGTGTAACCATAATTTTTACATGTTCTATACTGATAATATAAGCCTATAAAAATAACCACATGATTTATAGAAGCTCAGAATAATTGATGCAAATTGTTGTTTATAATCGGATTTAAAGGAAAATAAAGAAAATTAAGAAGAAACCCTAGAATGCATTAGGGTTAGGGTTTATATTATTAGATCTGGTGTAATTAATGCTTCAATGATGGTGTCATGATGGTTTAATGATTAGATGGAAGTAGGGTTTGGTTTTGCAAATTAAAAGGCTATACGATTGGTATTTAAAAGTATAAGGGTTTGTTTTGCCAACTTTGAAACTTCTGGGATATTTTTGTAATGTCATATAAGTCAGTAGGAAGGTGGGAAAAATATAACTTGAGGGTCCTAAGTGTAAATGTTGCAAGAAATGAATTAATTATATTTATAAGGGTCGATTTGTAATTAATTAAAGTAGAGGGACTAAAAGTGTAAGTTCTGGAAACTTGAAGTTATTTTGTGTAAATAATGTCATAAAGAGTATAATGTGTAATTTTGAGTATTTATGGGCTTGGTATGTAATTATAAATAAATTATGATTTAAATTGTAAGTTTTGTAAAGTTAAGGGACCAATTGTGTAATTACTAAATTCTAAGGGTCTAATTCGTACTTCATATAATTCTGAGGTGATGTTCTGTAAATTTGTAAAATAAAGTACTTGTTTGGTAAAAATAAGTATCATAGGGATTAAAACATGAATTATGTATATGTAGGGTTTGTTTTGTAAATTATATAACTAAAGGGTATAAACTGTAAACTGGGAAACTAAAGGGATTAAAATGTCATTCTGAATAATATGAGTATTTAAATCAGTAACTTAAGGTATTTTCATTTTAAACCTTTGAATCTAATGAATTTACAATTAAAACCCTAAACTATGTAAAATTGTTATAGTTAACCCTAAACTTTTGTAACTTGATAAAAGGTACCTTAATTCCATAATAATCTGGAAATAAAGACTTAACCTAATCTGGAATATTTATATCTTACTAAATATGGAAATCTATTAATTATAGAAAGTTACTAAATCTGGGAAGTTACTAAAAATAGAAAGTTACTTAAAGTGGAAAAGTAAACTTGAAGTAATAATCTGAGTTTGAATATTTTGTAATTCGTCTTCTACTTCTTTAGGTGTGAAGAAGGAGAAGCCCTAATTTCTGCTTCGTGTTTGCTTTCTTTCTGTTGTGCTAATAAGGTACAGATATTCCGTCCTTTCAGTAAGGGCTTTCATTCCCTTTTTCTTTCAGAATTCATTTCCTTATTAGGATTCCCTATACCACTGCTATGTTCCCTTTTGTTTGTGAACTTTCGATGTGATCTTTGATTTGAATCTTTTGCCATGTACCCTTAAGATATAACTTTTGATTATTTGATAGTACGCCCGACCTTTGATCTACAGTTTGATATTACGAGCCAATCACTAGGCATGAGGGTTTCATGTCCATGTCATTGACGCACCTCTGACATGACTCTAGGGCAGGAGAGTGATGACCTGTTCCGTCCCTTATTTATTATTTACTATGGCCATTATGATTATGATTATTGATTTGTCTGCGGGGGCGTATGGGTGCATCCTAGATTTGACCTGTTATCTGTATATGTTATATATTTATGGTTATTATATCTGGTGACTGATTGTGTGTGCGATACACGTCTTTCACTTTGTCTGAGAGCTGATCACTCTACACAGGTTTGTTTTATTTTATTGGTATGCTATGGTATTGTCAGTCATCTGGGCTCGTGATAGATTCCTGTGTTCCTGTTTTTCTTAAATCTTATTCACTTTTGTTCTTTTCTTTTATTCATGATCCATTTCTCATTCCTTTCATTTTGACTTTGTATCGGTATGATTTTGTATTCCTGATTTGCTTTTGTATTTGCTACTTGTTATTTGTTTCCGTTATCTATATATCTGTTCACTGAGCTTTTGAAGCTCAGCCGCATTTCTTTTTCTGCGGCAGGTACTTAAGCTAGGAGCTGGGTTTAGCTTTGGGATGAGAGCGATCTATTTCGGAGTTGACCTTAGTTATTTAGCACTACCATTTGAACTTCTATTTATTTTGATATGCCATTGTTTAGGCATTTGAATATTGGATTTTGTACTTCAGTTATTTTGTCTTGCATTTTGATTTAAGTCATGTTGACTTATTTTGGATTTAATGTTAAGACTTATGATGTTTTTATTTATTGAATGTTCTGTGACTTCTGATATGCCACCATTGTTGTGATATCTTTACCCTTGTCGGGTTGGGGTGTTACATAAACTCTTGTACAAGAGTTTATCGAAGTTGCCCAAAATTATCACAGTTGGGATAATTATCGCAGTTGAGATACTTATCTTGATTGGTTTAATTATCTTGATTTACATAATTATCGCAGTTTGGATGATTATCGCAGTTGGATAATTATTGCAGTTGGATAATTATCGCAGTTGGATAAATATCGCAGTTGGATACTTATCTTGATTGGGATACTTATCTTGATTGGATAATTATCGCAGTTGACATAATTATCGCATTTGACATAATTATCGCATTTGACATAATTATCGCAGTTGTGATCTGATATAGAATTTGATCAATTTCCTTAGTTATATCCTTTTATACTTATTGAAATTAATCAAATTTTATAGAATTTGGCTAACTTTTGATAAATTCTTTGACCAAGCATGATACAACCAATTATAAATGCAATAGGGTGCCATGTGTTGTTTCTAAAGCTAACAATTTCTAACAAACATGCATTATGTATATTCGAATATGATTGTTGATTCAGAAACACATCAATGGCGACTTCACAACAACAACCTCTTCCTGCTCTCACCAAAAATGAAGTCTTTCCTCACGGGTATACTCTGGAAATTGGAAAGAACAATTCACGTGTTGAACTGGACAAGATCAAGTGCTCTGACTCAAGTTGCCAGATTGCAGTGGAGATTCTCAAAGTTCATAAGTGCAGGGATATTCTTGATAGCTCGGACACCATTCCTGAACTATACATTCATCAACTCTGGGATACCTTCACAAGAAGCAATGATGACAAGTATTTCACTTGTACACTGGATCGTAAAAAAATCAGAGTCACACCTGCCACACTCCGTAAAGCCTTAAAACTTCCAGATGCACCTGAAACTTCTAACCAATTCCACCCGACACCTTCAGAATCTGAAATCATGCAATTCCTGGTAGACATTGGTTATGATGTTCAACCAGATACACCATTAACCACAATCTCCAAAGTCAATGCTAGATACATTCCTCAACCCTGGAGAACTATCTTCTTCATTATAACCCATTCCATATCTGGAAGAGATAGTGGGTTTGAGCATCCAAGACTTTCTCATCTTCAAGTCTTATGGGGATTTGTGAACCAGGAACCAATTGATTTTGCTGCTCTCATTTGGGAAGACATAATGTACCTAATGCGAAAAACCTTCAAGAAAATTCCATTTGTACGATATACCAAGGTTCTCATTAGCTATCTACTCGATCAACATCAAGACCTTGATAAGCGTCCTACTGATCAAGAGACTCATGAATACAGAATGGATAAAACCTTAAGCAAAGTCTACTTTCCAAAAGAAAGCACGCACAAACAAGGTGCACGATTACCAGAATTTCTGATGACTAATGAGGTAAAAGAAACTAAAGCATATCTTGATTACGACAAGGCATTTCGTGAACGTCGTGTGGGTCTTGCTAAGTTGGTTGAAGAATCAGGATCTTCTAAGACTCGTTCTCGAAGTAAGACTAAGACGGGTAGTGCATCAAGTGTCTCCGAACCAAAGAAACCACATCCTCGAACTACTGTCATCAAGAGGAGAGTACCAAGCAAACCCCAACCAAAACCTGAACCGAGTGGAATCATTGATGAAGATACTGAGTCTGCCTCTGAATCATCTGAATCTGAAGAAGAACCTGTCTTTATGACTATTGAAGAGGCAGAACTTCATAATAAGATCTCTCAGGAAAATGCACAAAAGCAGAGTCTCAAGTCATTAAAGGAAGATGAAGAGCGAAGGGCAAGGAAAGTATTGGAGCAACATATGGAGTATGAGAGAACACATGGAGTTGGAGGATCCAAAACTGTTCGTGAAGCTGCTTCGACCCAAGTTAATCCGGTTAATCAACCCGGAGGATCTGGAGCTGCAACAACCAAGATTCATCCCGATACGATTAATCAACTCGATAAGGCTGAATCGGTCTCTTCTCAGCAAACAAGTTCGGTTAATCAACCCGACTTTGGAGCACAGACTCAGGAGGAGAAGGAAAAGGATCTGGAAAGCAATATTGTTTTATCTGACAAGGAAATCTCTGATTCTATGTTTGACGACAAACAAGGGGAACAACCACGTAATGATGATACAGAAGATTGGAACATTGAAGAAGAAAGGGACATTCTGGGAGATAAAACAACTAAAGCTGCCATGGATCTTGAGGAACAGGCAAGACAAGAGGAAGTAGAAAGGAAACGTAAGGAGGATGCTCAAGCTGACTTGGAAGCAGATAGCTACATACGTTCACACACTCCAACACCTCCTTCTTCCCCTCCAACTAAACTTGCTATGGTTGTTAGTAACCCGCAACAGCAACAGGAACAACCACCAGTTCAGCCCTCACCTGTTTCATCACCTAAGACACCTCCTGAATCACCTCCTCACACTCCAACACCTCCTTCTTCCCCTCCAAAGGACACAACTAAATCTGATGATTCAATTCCTTCACTAACTCCATCATCTTCAAAATCTTCATCACCCAAAGAAAAAGCAACTATTTCTGAGAAAATTCAAAAGGCTTACAAAGGAAAGAATAAAAGAAGAATTGTCCATGTCACAAAAGTTGAAGTTGTGTCTCCTACAGCAAAGAAACTTAAACAAGCAGTAAAGAGAGCACAAGCACAAAGAGACAAACAAGCAACAACAAAATTGGCTGAAATGGAAAGTTTAGTCAAGAACTTGTCTCAGCAAGTGGAGGAGATGCAGGAAAGTAAGAAGAAGATAGATGAATTCCTTGGTTTTAATATCAAAGATCATATCACACGTAAGACAAGGCATTTTGTCAAGCAATATTTTCCTGATCTTCAACAAAATATAAATGAGCACATTGATTCACAACTTGAAGACAAAATCAAAGAAGTCGTCTCATCTTCTTCCCAAACCAAACCAATTGAAGATCTCACCATTGAAGAAATCGAGCTTGTGCTTCTCGACAGACTCTTTGATATTACCTCTCCTTCTCAAGAAGAAATCAACCTGATCGCGGCTCTTCAAGCACACATTGAGAAGAAACCGTGCAAGATAGCTGCTGACAAAGGGAAACGTATTCGAGAGGACGACGAGGAAGATCAAGACCCGAACCCTGAACATAAGAAACACAAAAGAGGGTCTGGGATTCATATTCAGGAGCCAACTGGAAAAACAACATCATCTCTACCTCCAAAACATCAATCATCTGGTCCTACTGAAACCGAACATCAATATGAGCATTTCACGGCTGAAGATGTGGAATTTCAGCCGCAAGACGATCAACCGCATTCACCACCGTCACCACCAAAACCAAAGCCCTCCAAATCCAAGTCATCACGCAGCAAGAATTCATCTAAAGAACCAGCTGTTGTCACCTGGCTTGATAATGATAAGGATGAGCTAGGGAATGAATGGTTTGATCATCTGGCAAGTGCTTAGGTTCCGACTGACGAAGCTTCCCGAGTTGAAGACAGCACGTTTGCTGTTACTCAAGAGATCAAAAGAAGTCTTAACATAAAGAAGATGACCAAACGGGAACTTCGACGGATCAAGAACGATGCCTTCATTCTTCTGAAAGATAAATCCAACAGTGCAGCCGAACTTGAATATCATCTTGAAAACATTGCACGCGCAATGTCAAGTGACTTCGACTGGGCTAATCCAGACGTAGTCAGAGGGGTTGGCAAGAACCGTCCTTACATCACTGATTGGAATAAGCCGCTTCCCGTGATACGAAGATCTCACCACTCAGAAATTCCCTTCCAATTTTTCTTCAACAACGATCTGGAACTTCTCAAGAACGGAGCACAAAGGAAGACAAAGTATGCTACATCAATTACTTTCACACCAGCTGCTCACTATACACAGTCAGCTATTGAAGAAGAAGCTATTAACAGACATCTGTTTGTTAAAGAGCTCGTGAAATATGATCGTGATGCAGAGTTGGGGATTCATCACTGGTATTCGAAATGACAAAGCTGGTACAAGTACAAACTTGCTCTCCAGAAATCACGGGAACCAGTTTACAGTGATCTCAAAATAGTGGCCGTTACCAGTGTGAGCGGATCCAGAAGGTGTGATTATATATTTCTCGAAGAGATCACAGTAAAAAGAACGTGTAGAGGATCTCCAGCTAGGTGTCGAAAGTTATCAGACGAAGCTAAACCTTGTTGAACCGCAATTCCTACTCAACAGCAAAAAGGATCCTCAATACACCATGCTACATAGTCCGGTCTTTGGGTTCGTTTACAGAAGTACAACGGATTTCCACCGTTTCATGGCATTCAATGAAATTCATAAGTTCTGTGATGATACCTTAAAGAGTGTACGTGATGGGTTAGCTAATCGGGTTCGAGATTCAGCATTAGGAAAATCAAGAAGATGGAATTCTAAGGAGGTGCGACAAGTTAAGGAGTTTATTCAGAAGATTGAAGAAAGGTTATATCATCGTGATCAGATAAGGAGGTTAGAAAGTTATGTTGGGGGTCGTCCACCTTTCGCTATCAGACTATTTCAGCGGACTGACCCTGTATTCTCAACTTTTGGCAGAGGCGGTTGATGTAAGAATATATTCTCATATTACATAATTCTTATATCATTATTCTTTCCATATTGGCCTGTGCATTACGGCTTGTGCACACATAACAGTGTACAACCCGGACCTCAAAGAAAGGACCTTGAGGTACGCGTAAGTGCCTCAATCCTGAAAAAGGGGCGAAAGCTTTTTACTTCTGAGCAGAATTAAAACCAGAATATTTTCTAAAGTTTTTCAAACATTCTGCTCATAAGGACAAGTATTCCCTTGTTAAGGGGGAGTATTTGAAAATATAATCTTTGTTCAGAGTAATAGAAATGTTCTTGAAATTCTTCCCTAAAACTCAAAAACAGCATATTTTAATCATAAACGTTTTTCAAAAACATCATGAGTATGCTATTTTTGAGGGGGAGAAGTAAAAGATGATTAAAATATGATGTCTCATTTGCTGGAATCTCTTGTGCTCAAACTCAGAATTGACCCTCGAATTGACGATAGGAAAAGTCAGTAGTCGAAAGGACATGTCCTGGACGGGTAATAATTTCAAGCCAGTTTATCTGGTGATGTAAGCGTGTCTCGCAAAGGACGTGTCTGAGTAGAATGTACCGATTTTGAGCGATAATCTTTGAATCTGATCTGGACGGGTAATAATTTCAAGCCAGTTTAACTGGTGATGTAAGCGTGTCTCGCAACGATCAGGTTCATTGAAAGTCAATCAATTCAAAAGTGCCAACTCTTTCCGGCATGTGCAAATTTCAAATTTATTACTTATGCAGACATGTTAAGGGGGAGCCTTTCTGAAAATCATCAAACTCTCAAGGTGTCAACAAAATGTCTTTACAAATTATCGACACTTTGAGAGATTTTCAATGGTTTTGGTTTTATGGCATCATTAGGATAGTCATGGAGTGATAAGGTGACTAAGGTTAGGGAAAACCGTCCTACGATCCGCCAGAGCCGGAGGGATCTACCCAAGGACAATACCAATAGTTTAGAACTAGTAAGTCCTAGGTATGATATTAAAAAGGAGAAAATAAATGAAAGGAGAAAGAAGGAGTTGAAGAATTAAAAAGAAAAGCAAAGAAAAGGGTGAAAAGAAATAGCCCTCCATTTGTTCAACCTTAGGGCAGACACCGGGTTCAATTCATAATCTACTGGTTGATGAGCATCACCAGTATTGAAGAATAAAGACGTCATGGACCCAGTGACGCACTAATAAACCTTCTAAGCCACTCAAGTGTCTCTTAAAAGACATTTGTTTCATTCACATGGAGAACCCTTCATAATCTATTGACCTCTCATTACGAGAGTGTTGATATTGAAAAGGAGGCAATCTGCTCCACGCCTCCGACGACCAAACAAATGTGCACTAATTGAGTCTAGAGCCATGAGATTCATAAAAGATCTCTTAGGTACACTTAGTATTACTCTGCTGTTCTACATCATGGGCAGCAGATGTAAAATTAAGAAAGTGTCCTTCGCAGATCTCAGCAATCTGCCAAGAACATTCATGAGAGAAGTCACAATTGTGATTATCAATGATTGAATGGAAATCCTGCCAGAGCAACATCAAACAACTCTGTCAGCAGGTCACTTCGGTAACTCCTTGTGGGTTACGCTTAGTGTTTGCTCCAAACGGTCTACAGTCGTGGGGTGATCTCTAGCGACTCACTGAATCGTGGGTGCACTTCGGTGTGTCCGTGTTATCCCTTTCGGGGGAATCCGGTTCAGAACGGTCTAGGTTAGGATTTGAGAAAGTCTTCACACTATGCTGTTGACGATCTCAAGTCTGAGCCTGTAAGTACCGGTTGGTTCATGCTGATGCTGTTTGGTATGTGCTTAAACACATACCTTTTCTTGACCAAATTAAGACCAAAACGACCAAAAACTGACCAAAATGCCAAAGATATTTGTGTTTTTGTGTTTGTTAATATGCAGGTACGGATATCCCAAAAAAAGGACAAGAACGAAGAAAAAACAACAAAAATCGAGCACGAGATTGGGAAAGAGTATTTAAAGAGCACAAGAAGCCGAAGCCGGGAAAGACATTTTCATGCGGATTTTTATTAAAATTGATTCGGTCAATTATAGTATATATTTCTCCAAAGGAAACACAAAGGAAATATGTGTAACCCGGTTCGTTGTCCCGACGAAGATCGAATGGAATTTGTGTTCCTGGGACGTGATTCGTGTAGTGAATGTGAAAAAGAGTGATTGATTTTTGGATTACACTACTAATATTAAAATAACAAACAAGATAAACTAATTAAACTAAGCTAATGGAACAATTAAACTAAGCATTTAACCTAAAAACGAAAATTGAATTTAAAAACGGAACGCGACGTAATTTAAAAACGCGAATAAAAGTGAAATTCTAAAATTTAAGTCCTACAATTATGAAAATAATTTTCCTATGTTTAAAATGATAAAAGAAAATTTTTGGAAAAAGAAAAATATTTTTTTGACTTTTTAATTATTTTTTATGAATTAAAAACAAATTTAAACTATTTAAATGATTTAAAAATATTAAAACAACTAGGAAAAATTTGGAAAATTCTGAGTAAATCTAAAATTAAATTTCTAATATAGGAAAAATAAATTCAGCAAGTCATTAAGCCTAAATAAGTTGTAACAGTAAATAAGCAGTTGCAAAATAAGCTAAAAATAAGCAAATGAGGTCCAAAAATTAACAAAAGCTCAGGGACTGTTTAATATACTAATAAAAGCTAATAACAACTAAAGAAACCCAAATAAGCTATCAGAATAAGCAATAAGCTATTAAGTGCAGTCCTGAACTTTAGGAAAAAATAATGAACAAACAGCAAACTTGCAGCTAAATTATAAGCTAGGAAGAAGCTTTTGTGGGAAATCCAGAAGTGGAAACTAAAACCTCATATGACAGACTACTTAAATACCAAGTATGCCCAAAAGTTATCCTCAAATGCTAGTCTAAATAAGCCTGAGATCAGATGGTCATGAATTCAAAAAGCTTATGCAGGTTGTGATCAGACCAAGTGGGGCTATATGCAGACTAGATTTAAGCTATTAAATGAGCTCTAAGGTGCAATCCCAGATTATATCCTAAAACTTGACACTACAAGCTATAAGCAGAACCAATTTTCAGGCAAAAGGCACAAAGGGATAAGCTAAGATGAAGCAAGCAATAAGCTGAGACAAGTATCAGCATGTGCTGATCTGCACATTTAAACCTGTTGCAGCAGAAATGGGTTTTATTGGCTCAACTTTTTCAAACTTAAATGAAATTATGCCAAAACTTATACTATCACTTTGACCCTCGACTTGAACACAAAAATGCAAAAAAAACTTGCCTAACAAGCTCAGCTTAAGTTGAAACTTATGAAGGCAGTATTTACTCTAAAAATGCAACTATCATCAAAGAATCCTCAAAATACATCCAAATTTCTTAAGCGCTACTGAAAACTACTTAAAGAACCTATATTAAGCTAGATCAAAACTCAGGAACATGCAAATGAATAGTAAAAACCTAAACCAACCCATTTTGATCCATAAGTCAACACTGATCCAAACACTCATTTACTGATCTGATTTTTGGATTCTTCAATGAAACAGTATATTTAAGGCTAAAGACTGATCACCAATGATAACTTATCTAATTTTAAACTTGAAAAGAGTTTTTCCAAACAAATTAAGCTGTTAAATAAGCTTATGCTAATTTTGACTTTTTATTGACTTTAAGCACTTATGAAAGAAATTAAGAACCAAGCTAATACTGATTATTGTCCTACTTATCAAACATCAAAAACTAAATAAGATAAACAGAAGATTCAAATTAAGCACTTACATAAGAAATAAGCTGATGAACAGGAATGTTGACCAAAGTTGACTTTGATTAAAAATTAAAAACTGAGTACAAATTGATTTAAAAACTGAATAAAAATTACAATAAGCTAAACAGACACAAAATAAGCTGAACTACACTACTCCTAATTCCTAAATCCTAACCACTAACTATCACTAACTCTCGCTGACTCCCATACGTGAGTGAGGAGGGCCATTTATAGCCATACATAGAACCTTCTGGGGTCTCTCATGAAGCAATCCAGTCCATTGATCCTACCCTTGCTCTCTAAGCTTCAATCTCAGCCGTTCGATCACTCTGATGAGGTGGCTCCTCCAATCAGCTACACCCACATGTCCCTTGTATGCTGTCAGTCCTTCTAGAAACTTTTAATAATTGGGTAATAATTGGTACGAGGTTAATTTATTAGGTACAGTAACTAGGGTTCATGGTATTGAAAATTGGGGATTTATTTTTTTGGCGCGTGTGTGTGGGGTGAGTGTGTGTTTTTAATAATATAATTTGACTGAGTGGGTTTGACTGGGTATGAAGTTGGATCGGGTTAGGTTGATAGGTGGGCTGGGTATAGTTTAAGTGTGGGCTGGATAAAGTTTAAGTGTGGGCTGGATAAGTGAGTAGGGTGGATTTGGGTTAGTGTTGTTGGGTGGGTTTATTTAAGAGAGATCCGGGTATAGAATGTTTTAAGGGTTTAAGTTTCAAGGACCAAAGGTGTAATTTGCTGGAATTCTAGGGACCATTGCTGCCATTCTTCAAAATAAATCCAAGGGCTGAACTTGACAAGCTTTGATAATTTGAGGACCCTGGTTGACTATTCGACCATATTTTCTTCCCTGGCTTCGGCTTTTAGCACTCTTCTAAATCCCGTGCTCGGTTTGTCTTTTTGTCTCGTTATTTGTCCATTTTTACAATATCCATCCCTGCACAATCATAAACACAAAAACACGAGATATTTGGCATAATTGGTTAGTTTTTGGTCTATTTGGGTCCGGTTTTGGTCAAGAAAAGGTATGTGTTTAAGCACATACCAAATTCCCCCAGACTAAGCTATTGCAATGTCCTCATGCAATGTTATAAAAACACACGTTTTTGAAACCGAAAATTTCCAATCTCTTTTTACTATCTTTGAGAAGTAGCAAAATTTTCAAAAGAGATTAAGAAATCTTAAGTTCTAAAAACTCCCCGATTTTCCTTTTATTCTATTTTTGTATTTTTCTCATTATTCATGTGACGGCTTTGTTGACAATCATTATCTATCGATAATTTTTAGGGTCTTCGAGTAGGAAACACGACTCATAAAGAAGTGACCAAACGGATAAAATTCGTCGTTCCTGATTTTTCACGAGCCCCCAAACTAAGCTTAAAAACGAAATCATTGTCATTTACAAGTTAGATTGCCAACACTACTCATAAAAGCTAATTGTGTATTACCTCTTGTTCCCAAATTCCTATTTTCCTCTATTTATTTTATTTTTGGTGAGAAATGAATTTCTTCAAATTCTCATTTCGATAGGTTTTAGTCCGATAAAGATACCTAGTTTAGACGCTAAGTAGTTTCCAAACCTTCCCTCGAAAACCGTTGCATACAAAAATGAGGTCCACATCAAGGTCTCTGATTTAACACGATTTTGAGGATATCCCTTTTATATACGACCAAAACAACTCATCTACGAGTCCAGAGACAGAAGCTTTTATTAGGATATCCCCGGAGTCGAAGTTTGGCATTATTTAAGCACATTAACGTATTTAATCCTTAGCCCTTTATAACAATCACAACATCGGTTGCGAGCCGGCAAGATGTGATAGTCTATTATGACCTTGGAATTTTTCCTCTGCCTTTATTAGAAGTCTACAACATCGGCTGCGAACCGGCAAGATGTAGAAAACTTTTTATGGCTTTGGATTATTATTATACATTATCATATTCATTAATTATTTGTGTTGCCAAACCCCAAGTCCTACGTCTTTTATAACAATCCCAACATCGGTTGTGAGCCGGCAAGATGGAATAGTCTAGTACACCGTAACACTGGCAGTACCTTGATGTGTACCCAACTTCCATAAGCAAGGATTCTCTAAGGAAGAAATAAAAACTAATCATCGCCAAAACCGAAATAGCTTTAATTATTCCTAGATTACTATTTTTGGGTAAAACAAGCTTATGGGAACAAGAAGCCACAAGTAACTTTGATGAGCTCTAAAGAGATCCAACTACTCCACGTTTAGCAATCTAACTTATAAACAACTCTATCATTTCTCGTTCTTCGCAAATTTAAAATCTTAAATAATAAGATCCGCGAATGCTTAGCCTTATAATCAAGCCATGCATATATAAAGTCAATTACGGGAACTTGCAAATTCTTAAAAAGAATTCGCATTTTATAGCTCCTTGTGTAAAAGACTAGCACAAGCTTATAGATTATAAAATGGTTAAGGGGACAAGCTAGGGCTCAACACGCCCGATCAAGTCAGAATTTTATTCCTACTCTCACCAGCGGAAAATCAACAAAATGTCAGAATTTATTATATTTTTGCAAAAAAATTTTAAATTTTTCATTTTTTTGGATTTTTTCAATTTTTGGAGGAAAAACGGGGTATGAGAAAACGGCAAAAATGCAAGGCAAAAATCAAATCGACAGATTACCCCCCCAGACTAAAACGAGACATTGTCCTCAATGTCTTAAAGGTAAGGGTTCTCCTACATAAATCTAAGGCCGTTTATTAATTATGCCAAAAGATAGATGTAAAACGATAAGATTTTAGGATATTGATAAGCAGCGAATGATGAAACTCGAGTAGCGTGAAGGAAACTACGAGCACGAGAGTCTTCATCATCGGGCATTCCTGGACATACCACAGAAAACAACGAGGCACAAGAAATGGAGAAGGGAATCCTCCTCATGTTTTATTAGAAAATAAGAAAGAAGATAGACACGGGGTGCCTCCCGAGAAGCGCTTGTTTTTGTTAACCGAGTCACATGAGCTTGACTCGACCCTGAATTTAATTGTCCTTGGGGGAGCATGTGGAAGAAATAATCTCAATCGGACTTTCGTTCAAGATGTTTGGATAAACATTGAAGCACACGAAAGTTCCACTCCGATTGAGATACCCACGGCTTTAGAAGAATGAGAAATGCCGGGGTCAAAGATTGTGTCTTCACTCCCGAAGGAGTGAAGGAGAGGAGAAGTCACCGTATAGGTGAAGAAGGGAAAGAAGATCATAATCAGAATGGGAATCCATTCTTCATCATTAGAGCTCTGAAAAACCTCGGGAGGGAGGGTCGGAATGATATCATCATCAAGCAAACTCTTAGGATAGAGTTTACCTCCCCCCGGGTCAGGATCTTCTTCAATAACAAAATAATCATACTCCGGAGGAGGTATGATATGAGTGAGTTCTTCTGAGAACTCTTCATGAGGAGATTCAAGAATACGAGGAGAATCTGTGAGTTCCGGTATGGGCTCATCAAGATTAGAAAGAAGATCCTCCTCGCCCTCAACGTCCTCTAACCCTCCATCGAAAAGAGGATTAACGGCACAAAAAGTGTACTCGTCACTATATTCAAAGAGGGGGTTAGAGAAAATTCCAGAAGTAACCTCGGAAACGTCAAGAGAATCTCCACAAGATTGCAAATCACAATCACCGTCAAATATTTCCTCGGACGAGGCGGGAAAGAAGGGATGAAGAAGATGGAAGAGTGATTAGGGATTTTGACTAATTGTAAAAGGGGTTTGACCGAGTTGTTTTATATATAATAATTTTGGGTCGGGCTTTTTAGTTAGTGTGAAATTGGGTGTAGGCCAAGTGGAATGGGTTGTGGGATTTGGGATGGGTTAAGGGTTTGATGGGTTGTGTTTTATTTAAAATTAAATCTGGAAGTAGTAGTTGGATAATATGGATAACAAACCAAGGACCAAAGTTGTAATTTATGAAACCTCAAGGACCATTTCTGCCATATCTTCAAAATTTACCAAAGGGCCACTTATGCCAAGTAACAATAATCCAAGGGCCTTTTGGGATTTTCCCGAGCTCGAATTAAATCCAAATAAATAATGTCTTTTCCGTCTTCGGTTTTCGGCTATTTTCTAATCCATGCTCGGTTTTGCCCGTATTTGCCCCGTTTTCAATCCTTTTGTACCTGAAACACAAAAAACACAATCCAAGGATATTTGTAACAATATTGGGTCCATTTGGGTGTTTTTGGTCGTTTTTGTGGGGTTTTTTCGGGTATAAAATTATGAGTAAAAGGCCACTCATCACTGTTGCTGCTGCTGCTGCTGAGGAGCTAGAGTTCGACCATCAAGACTCCATCATGTTCATATCTTGAAGAAATGTTCTCTCAAAGACTCAGTAACATCAAAAGTTCAACATATGATACAACATATGTGCATGATGGAGAAGACAAGAAGACGTTGTAGATTGGCAGTTCGAGACAACATCATATCATCTTAAGAACAAGAACAAAGAAACAAAGATTATAAAGACGTCAGAAGCCAAAGAAGCAAAGAAGACGTCAAGCAACATTAATGATCAAGACTTAAGGGGAGATTGTTAGGAACACGTTTCAAATATATTTCAAGTCTTGTTCATTTCGAATTAATGTTGCTTAATAGGGCTTTAATAGTTTGTTTAATGGTGCGGTCCATTAGAAGCCCATGGACCGCCCATCTTATCTTAATTCTTCTAGAAGTAATTTTGTATATGTTGCCCTAACACAAAGCCTATAAATAGAAGGCATGGGGCATCATATTTCATGTTGGTTTTTCGTGTAAGTGGCGAAAGCTTTGTTCCTTAATCATTCGAATAGTGAAAGCCTTCCATTCTCATCTTATTCTCTTCTCTTATTGCTTATTTACTTTTCTTCTTATTCGTAGCTTATTAGATAGTAGTTGTACGTGTTTACTTTGGTTTATCGTGTGTGTGTTTGAGATATTAGTGACCTACAGTAATACTACTTAAGTTAGTGCTATCTAGTCTCTTCTCTTCCCCATCTTCTTTATCTTGTTCCCGAGCCCCTTGATTGCCTTGCCAATGGACTCGAACCCCCCGATAGTTTGCTCATGCATCGACACTTGTCGATTGTACATGGTTGTTTGCCTTCTCATCACGGAAGTTAAATTGGTTTGATTGAAGGGAAGGTCGGTTGTTGGTTTGAATGTTGACGTGTCAAGGTTTCGAAAGAAGGTGTCGGGAGAGGGAGTACGAGGACGAGACGTTCCTTCTTCGTCACCTCATCATCATCATCCCTATCCATAGGTTGAGATGACGAACCATGACCGAAGGAGGAAGACGAGAGAGTAGCATCGAAAGTAGATTTACGACCACGTTTGGACCATTTGTCCTTACATTGCTTTGTGCGACGTTGTAGTCCACCAAGGGGTTTCATGGCAGGATTGACTGGGACATAGTCGACACTATAAAGATGTGGGTAAGTTTCCATAACCCACATGAATAGACGAGTAAGCAACATGCCATATGGCATGAGCTTATCGGTCCGACTGTGGATGTTGGTCATCCTTTTGGCCATGTAGTATGCGAGGTTGTATGGCTCCTCGATACTAAGACAGTAGAGCATGTGGGCAAGACTAGCCGGAACATGATCCCGGTTGCCCCCAAGACACAACACATTTTCTCGCAGAAGAAGTTCCCAACTTTTAAGATCGGGAAGAATCTCTTTGAGATAGATTCGATTTGGATCGAGATAGACAATGGAACCATCACGCTTTTGATGCGTTTTGGCGACTCGACGAATTTGGATGTGTTGTTTTATGGTTTCAAGGTTGGGGATTTCGGTATGATAAGCACCTTCACTTTCAAGATTATAGTGAAGTGACTCTAAAGAATGGTCTTCTGTGTATGCACATTGACCATATGACGGAACACTGAGAATATCACCAAGTTCGGTGATGGACAAAATGATATTTTGGTTTTGGATCCAAAAATCAAGGAAGACATTACTGTCAAGGTCATTGAAGGTACGGACACGACTATAAAACTCAAGAACGAAACGAGGACAAATTTGATCATTTATTTTGTATAAAAAATCAAATTGAATCGTAGGAAAACATTCTTGGATGTTATCCAAGAGGACAAAAAGAGCATCGACTACACGACCTTCGGGTATATATCGATGTTGGACACTAGCAAGATAAGCTTTTTGCTCATCGGGGATGTTTGGATCATTGACTAAGATAGGGATGTACTTTCTGGTATCTTGATAATCCATACGAGGCATTGTTACCTACAAAAATATAATTATGTATATGTTAACTTGTTGCATTTTGGTGATCACATCTTTAATATGTGTGTGTGTGCATAAATGCAAACAATGTGGAGGTGCGGTGATCTCGACTCTAAAAACAAACCTAATGAGATTAACCAAACGCTCCTAACTTCACTTTTGATCAAACAAATATGTCGAAGAATACACATTAATTATGTAATTCGATCATCATTTGTGAGATCATGTATGCATGCAAAATTGTTTTTAGTTTGCATCAACAATGCACGAAAAAGATTTCATGATCCTAGATACGTGGAATTTTTCGAAAACAATGGAATTGGGGTGTTTGACAAATTGCGTCAACTTGCCAAAAGTCTTGAAATTGAAAAGCTTCAATGTTAATGATTTCTAGTCCAATTTTAAGTATCCTAGACATGATTCCACTAGAAATAATTAATCTTAATCCGATTTAACTAGGGAAATTCGGACTAGATTATGCAATATAAGTGGGTTTATGAAAATCCTACGTTTAGGGAATCATGTAAGTAGTACATTGTCTAATCCTAGCCCTATTTGCATAAAAATTCAACAAAAATTGAAAACCCCCAATTCGAGTTTATGCATAAGAACAAACCCTAGACTCAAGTTGTAAAGAAATTAGAGTTAATTGACTTACAATTTGTGTTGTAGTGATTAAGATTCTTTGATTGCAATGCCTCGATCTTGAATTACAAGAGTGTAGTAGGATTTGGGAGTTGTGTTCGTTTTTGACAGCAGTTCACAGTGGGTATTTTTGTTTGAAATGGGTGTGCAGAGGGAAAAGAGAAGAAAAACGGGCTCCAGCAGATACACGGTACCACTAATTTTAGTGGTGTCGTTCCACTTTAATGGTGCCGTGTATGTCTGAGACCAATTTTTGTTCTGTTTTGTCTCTTGACTGATAAGTCTTACTTATTTAGTAAGACTTTTTGACGCGAGGAAAGAGTTTATACCTAATAAACTCTTTTAACGAGAACGACTAGGCATAATGACAAGAAATGACCTTGATATTTCTGAGGAAATGCATAAGTGGTCATTAGAGGAAAATGAGGAATGACTTTTAATATTTCCCTTGAAATATGTAGAAGTCGTGGGACTCGACGTAAGGAATGACTTGACATTTCGAGTGAAGTGTCTATAAGTCAGAAGACGAGATGTAAGGAATGACTTAATATTTCCAGTGAAATATTTACAAGTCATGAGACGTAAGGAATGACTTAATATTTCCAGTGAAATATTCAAAGTCATGAGACGAGACGTAAGGAATGACTTAGTATTTCCAGTGAAATATTTACAAGTCATGAGACGTAAGGAATGACTTAATATTTCCAGTGAAATATTCAATAGTCATGAAACGAGACGTAAGAAATGACTTGATATTTCCAGTGAAATATCTAAGAGTCATGAGACGACACGGAGGGAATGACTCAATATTTCCTGAGAAATATTTAGCAAGTCATGAGATAAGACATAAGGGATGACTTTAATATTTCCACTGAAATATTTAAATAGTCATGAGAGGATGAGAAGGATGACTTAAAAAGTCATGAGGCGAGACGTGAGAAACGACTTCAATATTTCCAGTGAAATATTTAGAAAGTCCTGAGACGAGATATGAGAGATGACTTAAATATTTTCAAAGAAATATTCTAATAGTCATAAGAGGGATGTGAAGGACGTATTGGTTATGATATCGACGATGTTGTCCTTTGATAGAAACTTTTCGAAGAAAAATATTCCTCTTTGGACATTATCGCGACGGAGGAGGTAACGTACTTTGATGAGCTTCGTACATGAGCAATCTACGAGGTTCTTGGTCAAGTCAATTTGCACTTCGGTTGCCGCACTTCATAGGGGATTGTTTCATTCATAGTGCTTGTAGTCATGCCTTTCCGACGCTTACGTACTCGGCTTCGGTCGTGGAGATATTGAGAGTATCTTGGAGAACCAAGAAGTTTGACTGCCACCTATAAATGTACAAACATCACTCTCTCTTTATTAATCCACATTATCTCCCGTATTATCAGAGTTGATGTAGACAGCTGTTTCTACACCAATCTCCTTGAGATATCATAATCTCAAGTGTATAGTGACTTTAATGCATCGGAAGATACATCAAACACTTTTAAGGTAAGAAGTTTTGGGGTCCTTCTTACAAGTGGGCACAAAGCCAGACACTAGACATGATATTGGGCCTACTTGCCGTTAGGTAAAATACATTACCTGTCATGCCGCTAACCTAGTATTATCCGCGCACTCACCTTCATCGTCTCTTGTGAGATTCGTTTCCACGGATATGGGCGTTAGTATAGATTCGTTTCCACGGATATGGGCGTTAGTATACATTACCTGTCATGCCGCTAACCTAGTATACTAAAGTGTATATATATATATATATATATATATATATATATATATATATATATATATATATATATATATATATATATATATATATATATATATATACATACACTTTAGTATACTTAGACTCATGTAGATGCTATTTTCAAGTGATATAGTGCGAGGGCTAGGGAAGAAACTTGGTCCACTCATCATGCTCATCTCAAACTTGTCACGCATGATCTATGAGCGATCATTGTACATTTCTGGACAAGCTAAGTTTGTCATAATTGTCTTTGACAAATATTTGAGACATGTTGAAATGTGAATTTTGTTTCTTTGTGATAGTGCCTACTATGTTAAATTCTAATAAAACCACATGCTTAGCATTCCTACCAACAAGGGTGTTTTAAGAAAGCGTACATTAGCCTGAGGTGTTGCCCTTAAAACTAGAAGACTAGACTACCTTTGTTGAAAGCTAGGCATACGAGACAAGACTTGACTTTGCATCACAAGATTAGCGCAACCACTAATCATACTCTATTAGATGGACTTCAAGTTGCTTCAAGACCATCTCTATCTAGCAAGACATAAGCTCAAACATTTGGTCCCCAATTTCTCATGGGTCCAAGGTTGTTAGTGTTAAACATCCTACGCATTTGTCGCATTTGTTTAGGATATAAGAATGGAGGACACATTTCCCATGGTAAGTAACTTTGTGGTTGACAGTTATTCCAAGTTACGGGAAAGTTACTTGGATAACTTTGTCTTCTAAAGTTACCTCTCGGTAGAGGAGTTCTTGACCGAGGTTTAGGAACATTTGTTCTTCTAGGTGAAGGAGTCTTTGATCTATCATCAAGTTTTACATAACCAAGTCCGGGGTTTGACAAGGATTTGTAAATACTTTTGACTTCCTTATTACTAGTACTAGGTAATTCTACATTACTAATAACTAAGTGACTCAGTTTAGGATTTAAGTTATTTTTCAAAATTGACCCTGATCTGACTTCAGCACCAGATGGTACCACTAATTTTAGTGGTGCCATCTGTACCTTTAGTGGTGCCGTCACCTACAGATTCAGATACTTCAGGCTTTACAAAGTTTACTTGTTTAGTACTACTTGTAGAAGCTTGGTTTGGGTCAAATCCTAAGCCTGCATGGTCATGTTCACTATACCTAATGTTTTCAAGCAAATCATTAAGTGTTTTTGTTCCTTTTTCAAACTTAATGATTCTCAAAGCATTTTCTTTGAGTTTCTCATTCTCTGCTTGAAGACTTATGCATGACCTACATCATATATCTACTTCTTTATTTTTCTTAAGTCTTTTGACTTGATCCTTAAGTTCTAGAATTTGCACTTCAAGTTCTTGCAATTTTGATTTTAGTGTTTTGTTTCTACCTAAAATCTTAGAACTTACTTCGCATAGTTTATTATATTCGTCATGTAATCTATTGTCATCTATTGAAGAATTATCATCACTATAATAAGAAGAGTCGGAATGTACCTCATTAGAAGCCTGAGCCATTAGGCACGTTTCGTCGTTGGGCTTCTTCTCTTCTTCTTCACCGCTATCACTCCAAGAGCCTCCTATGAAAGCTCTTTGGTTGTTGGATTTTGGTGGTTTAGGACATTCTCCTATGAAATGATTAGGATCTCCGCATCTAAAGCATTTCCTATCACTTGTCCCTTTCTTTTCAACTCGGTTCTTGTGTGACGGTTTCTTGTCATCACGAGGTTGCCTAACAAACCTACCTCTTCTCCTAAAGAACTTTTTAAAGTCTCTAACGGCTAGTGCATACTCTTCATCTTCACTATCGGAACTCGAACATTCCTCATCACTAGACTCCTTATTGGCTTTCAATGCTAGAGATCTAACTCTCTCGCTTTTACCTTTGACTATATCAGAGTCTTTCTTGATTATCATCTCGTGAACCTTCAAGTTTCCTATTAGTTCATCGAGTGATAATGTCGCCAAGTCCTTTGACTCTTCAATGGCGGTGACCTTTGCTCTCCATTTAGGATATAGAGCCCTAAGGAACTTCCTAACATAATTCTTGCTAGAGTAACCTTCATCAAGAGCTTTAAGTCTAGTGATAATAGTATTAAATCTAGCAAAAGCATTATTTATTGATTCATCTTCCGAAATGGAAAATTGTTCATATTGTTGAACAAGAAGATCTATCTTGTTCTCTTTGACTTGATTATTACCTTGGTGAGTGACTAACAAAGTTTTTCAAATATCTTTTGCCGTATTACAAATGAAAATTCTTTCAAATTCCTTTTTAGGCAAAGCATTGTAAATCATCATTTTAGCCTCATCATTTTTGGTTAATTTTCTTTTAAGTTCATAACTTTGTTTATTATAAGGAAATATTTCATCCTTTCTAGTTTTCGGATTCTTTTGAATCGGTTGAAAGTCACCCTCGGTAATAACATGTCAAAGATCAATGTCTTTTGATTTCACATACGTTTCGAATCTTGTTTTCCAATAGATAAAACAATCGGTTTCGAAAAGTGGTGGTCTTTGCATAGATTGCCCTTCTAGATATTTGTCGGAATCCATTGATCGATTCAAGTTTTAAAATACAATTTACTTTAAAATCTTGACTGACGTGGCTGCTAATACCAATTATGGAAAACTAGAAGAGGGGGGGGGGGTTGAATAGTTTTACCGGTTTTTAAATCTTCTTAAAAACTTTGCTTTGAAAAACTTTGATTCGAGTCTTATGTGCAATCAATCAACACAAATATGAACTACACACTAAACTAACAAATTATAAGTAATGAAAGTAAAGAGAAGAGATGGAAAGATCAAACCGGGACAAAAAGATTTATAGTGGTTCGGCTACGAAGCTCTTCTTCGCCCTACTCCACTCCCCGGGTACCACACTCGAGAGTTTCAAGTACTATGTCAACAACCTCCCTTTAGGCGGAGAAAACCGTACACGTCGCTTATCCTATTTCCGACACTAAGCTAGATGTCGAGTGCTAATCTTAGCTAGCACCAATCTACCATGATCTACTTGATCCTTTCTACTTCACACACTCAACACACAAGACTCAAGAGATCTCCAAGATCTCACAAGATCGCAATGATCAACTCTCTCTCGACTCAACCTACTCTATCAACTATTGATCAACTTGATCAAGACACTAGCTTAAAGGCTACAAGAGATATTCACTATCTTTATAAGATCACAATGATCTTTCCTCACAAACTCTCAAAAGAAAAATAATCTTGATGTATGCTATGATACAATCAAGAGTCTAACAAATGTTACAAGTGCTTCTACCTACAACTACAACTCTTGTATCTACTTGGATACCTTAAGTTATTCTCTTGCACTTGAAGAGGAATGAAGAGGATCACTTGAATGGATGATTGGATCACTCTTAAACAAAAGAAAACCTAACTAAATGATCAAAAAGAAAAGATGCTGAAGTTGCTGGGGTAGGTATTGTGAAGCTTCGGTTTGCCACTGGCAAGGTTTGGACTCTTAGAAATGTGTTTCATATGCCCAAAATTATCAAGTGTATCTTATCCTTAAGTAAACTTGGTGAGAGCAATTTGGTAACTACCTGGTCTATCGCGGATGGTGTGCTTAAGAATGATGATGAGGTCGTGGGAACAGTATACAAAGAAGGCGGATTATTTCGGTTGAGTGTCGTGGATGAATGCCAAGATGGGACTGAGGGGTCTGGACAGTGATATTTCAGATCATGGCATGCTAGTTAGTATGTTGTTTGGTGTTTTCCTTTGAACTCTTCTATGATAGCATGAAATCTAAATAATTTGGAAGGATAGGTATAGTAGAGCTGAGACTCACTTTAAAGATATTATGGGTGCGTTTAGTTGGAAAAAAAAATTCTCTTGTTTCCTATCTCTAGTTTTGTAAAAAACTGGAAGGGAAATTTATCTCCACAAAACACTTGAAAATATAGAAAACGCGTTTAGTTGATGTTTGTATTTCTATTTTGAAGAAGGGGAGGGAGAGTTGGGGGTTACAAAGGAAAACAACTAAAATTTGTTTTGTAATTTTCCTTGTTAAGTTAGGAAATAAGGGATTTTGTGTTTTGCAAAACATTTTGTTGAAAAACGTTTATTTGAACGCGATCTTCGTTTTTCTTGTTTTCCACAAAACATTTTGTGGAAAACAAGGGTGTTTTCCCCAACTAAACGCAACCTATGTATCTGCGATTTCTAATTTCCTTTCACATCTATGAATGTAACTCTGGTTGCTAGCTATGATATTATCTATCCTGTTAGGTATGTCTCGTGTTCAACTACAAAATCTAAAGATGTGTTTATAATATATATTGTTTTAAATTTTGGATTGTGTACCAGGATTCATGGCCAATTTTATACTAATACCTGCTGAATATTAATTCAGCTGCATTTTCGTATATTTGGGAAATGTGAGTAAGTTGGTGCAAGTGTTACTAACTATAAACATAACGAAAACAAAACGATTTCTTTTTGGCATAACACAATTGTTCATTTTGACGGTAAGCCTTAGTAATAGTAACTACTATCACTTGCCCATAACATGATAAAGAAACAAGACTAGTTGTAACCGAAGAGGATGAAATTATTGAGTTCCCCTTGGTCTGATTTGGATGAATGCAGCAACAAGTTGCTTGATGCATGACCTCAAATCATCTTGAATGTGACTGAGCCCGTCTCCTTGTTACAAGCCATTAACATATCATCCACATGAATGCGAAAATGTCCAATAACGAAAACCTCAAAGTTCTGCATGCATCATGCAACATCTCATTAAGTAACCAAACCAACAATAATGCTTACAAAAAGAAGCTATAAAATCTAACATTATACCTTGAGTAGGTTTTTCATGGTATACACAACATTTTCTTGAGTGTTTTTATAAGGGTATTCTGATTGTAAAGATATGAAGACTGTTCTCCATAGACAGAACTTCACATAATCGCATATGTTGTATCATTGAATAAAGGATCTTTGATCAAAAGACGATCCTGAAACCTGAATGGAGACCAAAAATTGCAGCATAGTTGAACTGCCAAAAACCCACATCGTCTTATGGTCAACTAAAACATCTTCCATAGAAAAAATACCAGCACGTGATTTCCGGTTCCTCCTCAGAGTCTTATTAATCGTGAGTTCAGATAGTGTTGGAATACGTGAGGATTTGGATGGATTCCAAACATAACGTTTCCTTTGACCCACTATATACAAAGGTTGCCCAACCTTAGCCAACGTAAAATCAGAGGGGGCCTGAAAGGTAACTGGATAAAAAGTACGACCATTGCCCTGCAACTTGTAACAAGAAATAATGAGTCTAGGTTTACAGGTTTGTAAATAACCTGTTTTCCAATTTATAAGAAGAACGTGGGGTTGTAAATGGTCTAAAGCAACATATTCTACTGAACGCAGTACTAAGATCATGAAACAAAAACACACAAGTGAAGAGAATTCTCAGTAACTTTTAATTTATACGTAGTAACAAACTTATACCTTCCTCTTTTTCAACACTGCAACAGGCAGGTCTTCATTGACGACTTGGCAAAATCGAATTGAATTGTTAGAATTTATCATAATAATTCACGAAGCATAAAACTATTTTATACTTTGTGAATGAAATAAACTTATACCTTCCTCTTATGCTTCACTGCAACATTGTTGTCTTCACCAATGACAGCCTGACAAATTTGAAGTGATTAAACAACCATACAAAGAAAAACCCATCATAACATAAGGCCAAATTATAATGCAGTATGCCAGTATATCAAAACCCGATAACACTACTTTATAAATATTTCATCAAATGTCGATTATAAGCTGGTGAAGACTCAGAGGTTGATGTAGGCAGTGGAGGAGCATTCATTTCAATTAGAAGAAGACAACTTTCAACCTCCTTTGCTCCGATTTTGTTAAATGCCTTTACAAGGATCTCGATGCACGAAGCAACGTCTTTCTTGAACTTAGATGAGCAGGTCTGCTTTTTACTAAGACACCCCGCTTGCAAACCCTCCTTATAAGACTTATATGCCATTAGGATATCACGAGCAATCCCAAACACCCCCTTAAATAGCTGCATAAAATAATAACAGGTATGCAGCATCGGTTGTTGCAGTTCTGCATGAGACCTCCAATATGTCCAGGCCCAAAAATTAATCCATGTTCTATGGCCATTATGAGGTTTTTCTTAACTAAGGAAAAATGATTTTGTTGCTTAAAGTCGTAATCCTACATTTTAACTTTCACAACACTACTGGCCGCTTCTCAAAATCAAGAACTCCAATATGTCATTGCTACATCAAAATGAGAAATACAGCAAATAATGGAAGGTCGTAATTACATTATTTATGGCCATCATAGAAACAACACTAAAATTACATTGTTTGTACCATAGAATCCATTAGTATAGCATGAAATGAAGTAATGAGACTCGTTCGCCTTAAGAGGATGGTAAGTTTTGACTTGTTTGTACTCAGATTTCGACGAATGCAGATAAAAGTTGGTTGATGCATGAATCCAAATCATTCTGGAATGTGACTGAGCCGGTCTCCTTTTTACAAGCCATGAGGATATCATTCACACAATTGCGAAAATGCCCAACCACAAAAATCTCATAGTTCTACATGCAAGCGTCATACAACAGCATCATTAATTAACTAAACCAACAACATTAGATACTAGAAGAAACTAACTTGTTTTGTTTTTTTTTTTTACCTGGGGTGGGTTCTTTATGGTATTCACCATTGTCTTGAGTGTTTTAATGAAGGTATTCTGGTTGTATAATATTGAAGATTGTTCACCATAGATAGAGCCTTTCAAAATTGAATATGTGATGTCGTGGTACAGTGGATTTGTATTCAAGATCCCCTCATGTATGGAGACTAAAAGCTGGAGTATAGTTGTATTGCCAAGATCCCACATCGTCTGCTGGCCCACACCACTTGCTTTGGGAAGGATCAAATCAACTTTACCACACTTGTACAGATTTGGATTGATACCAAGACCACCAGACCGATAGTGCACAAGCTGAAAAAGTTTCATAAAAAACAATCAATCTTTCAACACGATAGTGCACAAGCTTGTTGGACCATAATGTTATAGAAGCAAATCATTAGGGTACTTTAGTGTATATATATATTATGTATTTAGTTTAGAAGTCTGTAAACCCAATTGTATTGGGCTGAGTCCAAAAAAGAACGGTTATATGTTAGGGTTATATCGGTTAGTTATAGGTTGTGTCGCTTAGTTTTATAGAATCGATATGTCTGTTCTTCATGGCATCGATTCACTAAGTATATATAAGGGTCAAGTTTCTGTAATCAAACAACAATTACATCAATTAAATCAACAGCTATTATTAAGAAAGATTTGCTGCATTTTTCTTTTGATTCTGTCGCATAACTGCTGTTCCAAACAGAAGGTAGAAACAAGATTTGGTCGAAGGCATCTAATAACAGTGGTATTAGAGCCCAAGGTTCAATTCCTGAAGAAAAATCAACAAGGCAGTTACAAAAGGGAAGAACGAGTGCAAGTAGACAACCGATTATAGAAGAATCACAAAAGATACATTCTTTTTCCTTTTTAATCCGCACTTTTCCTCTTATTTTGTTCAGAAAACAGTTTGAATATACTATTGGAAACCTTAATTCGTTTGTGGATAGACATAGTCTAGGAACCCAAGCCGATTAAGATTTAGGTTTGCCCGGGAATTATAAGAGCAAAGAACTGCTGAGACAGTTGGTTTAATTCGCCCCGCAAACAGGAGAAAAAAGTTTGTTTTTGCCCGGGAATTAGAAAACCAAAGAACTGCTAGAGACAGTTGGTTGATTCGCCCCGCAAATAAGAAAGAAAAGTTTTTTGCTCTAAAGAAGTATGGCTGCTGGAACATCAAAGAAAGATGAAGGAGGGATGTCAATGACATTCCAATGCCCAATTCTGGATTCTACAAACTATACTATTTGGGCCATAAAAATTAAAGCACTATTTAATGTTTATGACTTTATGGAATATGGGGAGCACTCGAACCAGAAGGAGAAGTGGATACAAAGAAAAACACAATGGCTATTGCTTACCTATTTCAAGCCTTGCCCGAACAACTCACATTACAAGTTGCTCACCATACGAAGGCTGCTGATATATGGAAGGACTTGAAGGCTCGATTCGTGGGTATAGACAAAGTCAAGGAGGCTAGACTACAAACATTAGAATCAGAATTTGAAAACTTGAAAATGAAAGACTCCGAATCACTTGATGAATTTCATTGGAGCTTTTTTGTAGTAGTCGTGACCAACAGCCATCAGCTGTCGGCTCGTTGGTAAGGTGAGAAAGGATACTCTGAATCATGGAACTCTAATGAAATATACGATCAACCAACATTTATCGAATTTGAAAAAGAGTCATAACGAATTGATGTGGTATATTCATATCATACTATATGAACAGTAGAGGAGTTAATGCTTTCTTTTTTGCCATTTTTTCATCTGTGAATTGTTAATGAATCTTATTCGTCGACTTCACCGGAAAGATTAGTCAACTCGTGTCACAAGCAAGCAATCTTGGATCCACAATTGAAAACAAGAGATTGGTTCGAAAACTTCTAGGATCTATCCCAACAAAGTTTATCCAGATTGTTGCTGCAATTGAACAATTTGCTGATCTTAATACCATGACATTTCAAGAAGCTACTGGGAGATTAAAAGCCTATGAGGAACGCATTAAGAGACCAAGCAAAGAAGAAGATGTACATGATAGACTTCTATACACCAAAACAGTCGAAAAGGAACAAGAAAACCAGGATAGGCGTGAACGTTGTGGTTATAGGAAGTCGAATCAAGGAAGAAGCCACGAAAGAAATTGGAATAAAGATGGTAATCAACTACAAAAGGATAAGAGTCACATAAAATGCTTCAAGTGCAACAAATTTGGACATTATAAACATGAATGCACAAGGAAGGAGGAAGAAGTTAACTTCGCACAATACGAAGATGATGAACCAGTAGTTGCTGCACCATTGCTATAAAAGAACTTTGAAGAATTGAAGACTTTGCCGTCTATAATATTAGGCGGGGAATGTTGGACCATAATGTTATAGAAGCAAATCATTAGGGTACTTTAGTGTATATATATATTATGTATTTAGTTTAGACGTCTGTAAACCCAATTGTATTGGGCTGGGTCCAAAAAAGAACGGTTATATGTTAGGGTTATATCGGTTAGTTATAGGTTGTGTCGCTTAGTTTTATAGAATCGATATGTCTGTTCTTCATGGCATCGATTCACTAAGTATATATAGGGGTCAAGTTTCTGTAATCAAACAAAAATTACAGCAATTAAATCAACAACTATTATTAAGAAAGATTTGCTGCATTTTCTTTTGATTCTGTCGCATAACTGCTGTTCCAAACAGAAGGTAGAAACAAGATTTGGTCAAAGGCATCTAATAACAAAGCTGAAAAAGATTCATAAAAAATAATCAATCTTTCAACAATTTATCATAACCGCCATATTTAGGATCATGTATTTAAAAAATCAAAGTAAAAAAAGAGTGTGACATACCGGTGGGCTATTGGGATAGTTCCTTGGGAAACACACATCAAAGAAGAAGAGACCATTGTGATAAGGAGTCCCTTGTGGTCCGATAATTACAGCTCTTAAAAGATCCATCCTATCTTCATAAACCCTCACAAATATTGTCTCTGTTGTAACCCAAAATATATATTAGATGTGAGATTTATTAGTTAAAATCAGAACAATACAAGTGTTTCCTAATTAATCAGCATACACATACCAGGCAAGTTTTCAGCAAGCATCCTCCACTCTTCATGTATCTTGTCAACCCACTCTTTTGACTGCTGTATCATATCAATGACAAACTTATTAACTAAATAAACTGATGAGAAAATACACACACGTGCGAGACACTGTACTACCTGGTTCATTGCATAGCGTTTGGATGAGAAAAAATGATCTGAATGGTCCACAACAGTATCAAACTTGCTGAAGCTTTGATACCTTTTTAGGACATCTTCATTATCAAGCCCTTCCATTTGGAGGTTATGATTCTTGTCCACTAAAGTATCTTCCATTGAAAAAATACCAACACGTGAACTCTGGTCTCTCTCCAGAATCTTCTTAATCGTTTGTGTTGCAGTACTAGAGACAATACCCTACAGAACCATATAACAAGACACACTCACAAATGTGACAAGAGAATTTTCAATTTGTTAGATAAATATTAGATATGGTTTGATTCCAAACCTTATGTTTACATGGACCCATCATACACAAAGGTTGCCCTCTTTCAACTTCGGCTCCCTCTTCTACCGAAACCTTACCCACCTTAAAAGCAGACGGAGCATTGACGGCACATGGTAAACGACGATAATATTCCTGAAACTTTTTTCAAGAGAAAAGAGGAGTCTAGGTTTATATAACTCGCATTCCTGTTTCATGAAAAAAATATATCTAATTTCTATCTTTTACTATTTGACCGTGTCTCCTTTATGGCCACATTGTAAAAAGATTGAGGGGTTGTGATTGGGAGGTTGATAATCACTTCATTAACATAAAAAAAGGTTTGATTTTCAAGCCACTCATTCCTGCTGTATGCTGTACGTACAGGATACAGAAACACACATCTAACAAGACAGATCGATATACATGTTTCTATGAATCGAGACAATGAAAGACACAAAATTATACCTTTGTCTTTTTCTTCCCTGCATCATCGACTCCTAGGTCAAAGGTAACCTGACAAATTTAAATGATTATAAAACCTCAGTATACAATATGATAACCTTATCCAAACCTATGCAGAAGAAAAAGATTTTTTTATGATGAATATAAAACTAATTGAAAGAAAAATGGGCCTTGTTTGTAGAATGAACCCTGTCTTTTGTTGTCCTATAATTAGTCAGAGGATTACAGGACAAGATACAAGATGATTCAATACTCAGCCCTTATACAACAAGTGTATACCTTCCTCTTTTTCTTCACTGCAACATTAATGTCTTCACCACCGGCAACCTGAAAAATTTAGAATTAATAAACAACCACACACACAAAAAAAACACCAATACTAGCTTTACACAAGAATCGACCAAATATATTTCACAAAAGCATGATTATAAGCAGGCAGACTCACAGAGGTTTGTGCATATGCAAGCGGAGGAGTAGTTTTCATTTCAATTAGATGAGGGGAATTTTCAACAACTTTTTCTCCGATTTTCTTAAATGCCTTTACGAGTAGCTCGCTGCTTAAGCCAACATCTTTCTTGAACCAATTTGAGCTAGTCTGATTGTTACTACTAACAAGACACCCGACTTGCAAACCATCCTTATAAGATTTACATGCCATCAGGATATCATTTGCACGCACACAAAAGTGCCCGGCTACAAAAACCTCAAAGTGCTGCATCCATGCATCATATAGCAATAAATGCTTAGATGAAAGATACTAATTAGCAGCAATATATTAGAAGAAACTTGAAGATATTTTAATTACCATGGGTGGTTTCATCATGGTGCACACCATTGTCTTAAGTGATTTTACAATGATATTCTCGTTGTATAGTAAGGAAAGTGATTCCCCAGCCGTATGGCTCATCATTGGAAATGCATTAAATAAAGGCTTTGCAGTCAAAATCAGATCTTGTATGGAGACTAAATATTCGAGTACATTCGAAGTGCCAGGCACCCATGTCTTTTCCAATCTGGAAGCTATGGTCTTAAGGAATGACCGAACCTCACCACACTCTGGATTGGAACCAAGAACATGTGAGAGAGAGCGCACAAGCTGAAACAAAAGAATCAAGCATTTATATAAAAAGAATGTTAACAAAAACGGCAAATGTTCATAAAAATAAACGAAAATTGTGAGGATAACATACAGGTGGGCTATAAGGATAGTTTCTAGGGAAACACACATCAAAAAATAAGAGACCATCATGATAAGGGGTCCCCTGCGGTCCGATAATTACAGCTCTCAAAAGATCCATCCTATCTTCATAAGCCCTCACAAATACGGTCTCTGTTGTAACCGAATATGATTAGATCAAGAATAAACTGAACAAAAGCAACTGTTAGTTACAATTTTCTCTAATTCATACCAGGTAAGTGTTCCTTAAGTATACTCCACTCTTCATGTATCTTGTTAGCCCAATCAATAGAAGGCTGAAACATATCGCATGTAAATTTTATGAATTATTTTTAATATCAGTGAAAGTAGATAATGCAATGAAAACAC
This sequence comes from Artemisia tridentata subsp. tridentata, assembly GCA_021014915.2. Taxonomy (NCBI): domain Eukaryota; kingdom Viridiplantae; phylum Streptophyta; class Magnoliopsida; order Asterales; family Asteraceae; genus Artemisia; species Artemisia tridentata. The sequence continues at coordinate 137,008,599 of CP139508.1, read as the reverse complement.
GTACTTATGACTTACCTGCTCCATTGCCGAACTCTGTGCAGAAAAGAGATGATCCGAATGGTCAATGACAGTATCAAACTTTTCGAAGTGATACGTTTTCAGAAAATCGTCTTCAGTACCAAGCCCTTTCATTGGGTTATGTTCAGGATCATCCAGGTTCACGATCACGTCTTTCATAGAATAAATACTCAATCCTGTGCGAGCATCTAGATTCTTCTTCATATTTCTTTTAGCCCGTTCAGACGGGATGGATCCTGAAGGGACAGGAAGATTCAAGACAAACACAGGTTCCCCTTTTTTGACTACCACTCCTTCCTCCACCAGAACCTTAACCACCTGACAAGCTGTAGGGGCGCTAATGCAACCTTTTGGGTTTGGACCAGGCCATTCGTCAGTACTCTGCACATTGGAGGAAAAATACAGTATTAAATAAATAAATAAAATGATACATGGTTCATAAAAAAACTAGATACTTGATCAATATATAAATAAAAATTGAATTTTGATACAAGATACAAAAAGGCATACAAATATTAAAGAATTCGAGACATACAATGAAGAACGTTATACCTTTTTCCTAACTCTCTCAAGCAGATGATTGATTCTTTTGTTGAGGATGTATTTATCCATATCAATGCCAAAGTCAAAGACAGCCTGAGGATGAGTTAAGTAACACATTTAGTAACTAGTTAAGTACACAAAACACAACATCCTAGTGAAGCAGAAAGTAAAGAATAAAAAAACAATTGCAGCGGTTGTTTATAAAGTTTTAAGTCATCTTTACAAGGTCCAGAATATATACAACGTAAACGTGTCCTTCCATAAAATGAAGCTTGTGTGTCAAAATACTAAGGCTACACATAGTAATACACAAATGATCGATCGCCTTCTTTTTTGGCTTGTGGGTCGTTTGGACGACCTTCATTCGTGTGTTTCTTGTGTGTGTTTGTGTGTATTTAATTAAATATAAAAGGTATTTTTGTGGGGTATGTTTTTTGTAGTGTAGGTCGCCTTGGTGTGATAAAAAAATCGTTTGTAGGTCGCTGGAGAGAGAAAGCTGACGTGGCAAATAAAATGAGGTGGATTGACCCTTACTACTGTGTTTAGCCTAAGGCTATTTGACATTAGTTTATGTTATGAATACTGGGGCCATTTGACATTTAGGTTTTTGTTCATAAAAAAAAGTATAAGCTACAAGTTGATGATCAAATATGGTTAGCTAATTAAGTTAAAAACTACTAACTAATATCTCCAATATTGTTGTTAATACACCCATTAGTCAACAGCAGTAGCAACTTGGTTTTCATATTCTGTACACGAACACTAGCCCTAACCCTAACATTAATGCTAACCCAAAGCCAAGGACAAGCTGGCGACGAATTGAGTAACTAACTTAGTAAGCATGCATGTATACACAAAACACATGCATCATAGCAAAGCATAAATTAAATTAAGAATCATAACATAACAGATTATCGGATTCTGAAAGCATAACTAAAACTAGTTATATAACTTGTCTATACAAAGTCCACAACGCAACATAAACATGCCTGTCCAAAATTATGACATTGGGAAATGATGACAATAGCGTGTAGGGCTGTCATTAATTACTTGGACCTTAAAATATAACCACCCACCCCTCAATGTAACTTCTCCAAACCTACTATATGTACCACTAACCAGTGTTGTAAAGATCGGCTTAGGTGGTGACCAGGCGCTAGGCGGGTGTTTTCAGATCGATAGTCAAAATGCAATCTAGGCGGTCAAAAAGGTCAACTTTTTTCCGTTTATATTCAGGGTTATTTATTTATTTATTTATTTTCCGGTATGTTCCAACTCCATGCATGATGCATGGCAACATAATACACAATTAATAACAAAATCGATAAATCACAATAACAAAATCGAAATTACGTCAATTCTTACGCATAGCACTTTATCAATTCCCTTAGAAAAAAGGCACCATTGATAAAATCCATTACCTGGCCCACACACAAATATAACCGATAACCTTAAATTGAGTACCTAATTATGACTCAGTCATCATCTTCGTTACACGAAATAAAAAGCATCAACAAATTATTATTCCACAGAAGTATCAGAAATGAAATAAATTTAAAGGTTACGATTTTACCTCTAACGGGAACACATAACCTAAAGATAAATTTTCGAGGTCTCGATTTCACCAAAAATCCCCGTGTGTTTTTCATGCTTCGTGATTCACTAGATATAATAATAGCCCCTGTATATAATATATAAAGTTATGGTTTGCGTCCCTGACGTTTTTCTTAAGTTAACGTTTTTCTTAAGTTACAACTACAGCCTTTAGTATGACAATTCTACCCATTACACAATGCATTTTCTCTTCAAATGTTATTTTCTTTTGATATGTTGTATATAACTTAAATATTATTTTGACGCGGTTTTAAAGTTGCCGAATATAGATGATGTCTAACAAAATAATTAATTTTTTTGCGAGGTGAACATGAATATGAGTTACATGTTATGGTGCCGACGACGTGACGTCGATAAGATATGGTGCCAACGTCATGACGTCGGCACGGTTGAAAAATAGTCGACGCCGGTGGTGTCGATTGTACTAGTGTATTATATCACATAATAACATATATTTTTTATGACGTCAACACACAATCAAAAACCATTTACAAGTTCAAACGTAACATTGTAATATTGGCCGGCATTGTTTAAATTGTTGTTGTTAGAATTTTATGTGAGAACGCTATCAAGGCAAGTATCTAAAATACTGATATTGTCATACCACATGTTTAGAGTTGTCTTGGTAATATGGTAACATACTTGGAATAAAATTGGACCCTTGGCAAGGTTTATATCCAAAATTCAAATCTTTAGTGCAGGCTTCACCAGTGCAACTTATGTTACAGACCTGGTGGATAATGGCCAACTGCAACTACCAGTTGAATGGAAGCAAATACCAAATCTAACATAAGTCTGCAATATAAGCCTTAACCCAAACAAGAATGATAGTGTAAAATGGCTAAGTAATAAGAACAACCTGGTGAAGTTCAATGTGAACAGAGCTTAGAGGGATTTAAGGAACAAAGAAGATGCAGTGGACTGGTGTAATGTGGTGTGGTTTTCTTCATTGATTCCCAGACATGCATTCATTGTTCGGTCAACTCAGGATAGAATGATGAAATGGTATTCTAACAAAGTAATGATGTGTGCTTTATGTTATAAGGAAAGTGATAGTCATGATCATTTGTTATTTCAGTGTCAATTCTCTACTGCTATATGGAGTAAAGCTAAACAAAGGTGTAAGTTTAGCACAAGCAGTAACAACTGGATAGAAGTGATTGATGAAATGGTGGCAATGCCAAACAAAAGGAACATTTGGATTATTGTGAACAAACTAATGCTTGCTGCTAGTGTGTATTTCCTGTGGCAAGAAAGAGACCTAAGACTTTTTCAGAACAAAAAAAGGAAATAGGGAGTGCTTAAAATGAAGATTGCTAGTTTGAAGGATATAATGTCATAAGATCTCAAAGAGGTATATGGGATATGGGGTATTGATAAGAGCATGCGTAGTGGGGCGCTAAAAGTCCCAAAACACCCCAACCCGACAAGGGCAAAGGTGTCACAACAACGGTGGCTTATCAGAACAGATACAAGCACATGACATTAATAATACAATAGAATTCAATGGTTACAAAGGAAATATGAAATTACAGGATTTCAATACAACGATTTCTAAGTCTAACATGAGTTCTTCTAACCATCACCAATAGCTAATTCCAAGCTGCTAGTAAATTCTTCTAAGCCCAATGTACTCTCCAAATCAAATCCCAACTTCCAACTAAAACCTGCCGCAGGAAAAGAAAACGCGGCTGAGCTACACGAGCTCAGTGAACAGATATAACGGTAACAAACAATAATAATGAAATAGGAAAAATGGAAGGAATCGTACATGATGTAATAATAGATGAGAAGAATTATGAAGGTTATACAGAGATATCAGAAAGTATGGATAGTATCATGAGTAATGGTGAAGTAATCAAAAGATCCCATCAAGCCCAAACATACCAAGCCCAATACAGAGATAAGTCCAGTATCATGTCATAGGGTGTCAGTAATGAAAGGTATAGGTCATAAGTCCATAAGGTGCATGGAAAACAGTAATCATCTACGAGCCCAGAAACATGAACATGAAATCATAATCATACCGCCATGCAGAGAGATGTTCCTCTCGCTAATCCCAGAAATCAGAAATATGGAGTGATCAGCTCCCAGAGTTGTGAAAGACGTGTATCGCACACACCATCAGTCACCATGCATATCATAACATATCATAACATGAACATAATACATAAACAAATCTAGGATGCATCCATACGCCCCTGGTGGCCATAACTCCCAACACACCAAATAAAATACAGAAAAGGGACGGGACAGGTCATCACTCTCCTGCCCTAGAGTCATGCCATCGGTGCATCGACTGACATGGACATGAAACCCTCATGCCTAGTGAGTGGCTCGTAGTATCAAACTGTGGGTCAGGGTCAAGTATCATGTATCCAGTATTTAATTTAGTTTCATAAGTCAATTTCCATTTCAGAATATCAGAGTTCATAATCAGAGGTTCATATCAGAGGTTCCTACCATAAAGGTTCCATGTCAGAAAGGTCATATATCAGAAATGTTTAATATCAGAAAGGTTCATAACAGAAAGGTCATGTATCAGAAAGGTTTAATATCAGAAAGGTTCATAACAGAAGGGTCATGTCAAAGGTTCATAATATCATGAAAGAAACCAGAAAGGTTCACAGAATCAAAGAAACATGGCAGTGAATCAGAAATCAGAAATGAGACGAAGGCACCTTACTAAAGAAGGGCAGAATATCTGTACCTTAGCGAGTGAATGGAAGCAAACAAATGGATGGACACAAGGACACACTGTCACACCTCTTCAACGAATCTACATAGATGATGATTCATAATATGCTTATTAGCTCATTTAATTTCATAACGGATTTTAAATACTTGTTACTAATCACATTCTTATAGTTAGGGTTTATTAAGTAATTATAAATAGTTTTGGGATTATAGTGAAACTATCGTAAGATTAGGGTATGAAACATAAATATCATAAAGTTACATGTTTTAACAAGTTAAACCCTTTTAGTTTGAATAATGATAAGTTCCACCCTTAAGTTACACAATTAATCCTTATTTAGCCCTAATTAACTTCTTATCAGCTTTTCACCCTAAACAGACCACACTTGATCGAATTTATGAACCATATTAGAACTCAGAGATAAAATCCACAAAAATTCCCAGAGCTACCTTAATGTTTTGACAACCCACACTAATTTTCCCAGAATTTATTAATTAGTTTAACCCCACATGAAAAATACCACAACTCGGAATACTCAGAAAACATGTCTGCTGTAACACTCAGAAAGTAACCACTTCATTTACCCACCAATACCTCCAGGAAAAATCTACAAAAATTCATGACACTACTAAACATATTGAAGTCACATACTGGAGAATTTCATGACCTAACTCCTCATGGTTTGAAAATGAAAAATCGTCAAAACGGACTGATTTCCAGACATCCGAATTCAGGTTTGACACACGAATTTCTAAAAATCAAAAAGTTGCCTTCCCGACCTCTAAAAATTACAAGGATAATTTTCTCAGAAAGATATTTCCTTGAACTTAATTTTAGACTCCAGAAACATCAAAATATACGTTCACATCATTAATCTACAGCCTCTTAAAGTCGAATCAAATCTTAGATCAGTAGCAGTTTTTATATAATACGTACATACTTAGGGTTTTATTCATCCCGTTCATTAATTCTTGACACCAAACGATTATAGGCGAGTCCAAAACATATTAAGGTCAATTCATATCAGTTTATAACACATTCATATCGAATTAATCATCACCACAATTTCAGTCGATCCACAATTAGGGTTTTAGGGTTTCTATAGTTTTATGATTTTATGTGACATATATTTACAAGAACACGAATAAAGATTAAACAAGGAGGAATGATATGAATACCCTTGAAGACACAACAAAGAACACGAGCAACACCATATTTAATTCACCATAAAGCCTTCTTCTTCTCCCCTTGTTGGATCGGATGACAAGAACAAAAATCAAGGCTTCTTGGGGTTTATCTTGGATCGACAAGGGCAGCCAAGAGAAGAGGAGAACCGAAGATTTTGAGAGAAAAAACTAGGGTTGATGAAGATCGGTTTGTTTAGGGAGGAGAAAAATAAGATTGACCTTAATAAATGGAATTGCCGAGATTTTGGAGGGGAGATGGCCTCAAATTTCGGATTTCTTTGGTAGACCACATTAATATTGTGATTTGATTGAATCTTTCCAAGTTTAACATGTTTTTAAAATAATTTTAAGGATTTAATTTGGTATATATATAATATTTTTGGCTACAGGTATTTTAGGATATCAAAAGACATCTTTAATGTGTCATATGTAGCTTAGCATCATTTGGTTTCATGAGTTATTGGTTAACCAAGATTCGGGATCAATTCGGTGCGTTAAGGACTTGTTATGTCAAAGTTTTAGATTGTAGGGGCATTTTGGTCATTTTACATGTTATAGATTTTCGGGTATTACACTAAAAGCCCCAAAACAGCCCCAAAAACGCCCCGAAAATGCCCCGACTCCAAAATCACAGGGCGCTATAGCCCAAAAAAAATTTCAAGCGTGATAAATACCACGCCCTTGCCCCTTGCTTTGTTCGAAAAATATAGCATCTTATTTCATAATTTGAGGCACTAAAGCCCCTACTACCACTACACCACTTTTTCTACCAAGCCTCAACATGGCCCACACTTCCACATGGCGCACAATGTCACATCCTCTCTTACACACCACTACACATAGTCTAATAGCATTACTAGTACAATATGAGATGGTGAACTATGAAATATGGGGCTACCTACTCTATTGTATTGGTTGTTGTAATATGGGCTTGCAAAAGGAGTGTTCGGGAATGGCAGTTTCTTACTTCCTATGGAATAATTGTTTAACGTGAGTCATGAAAGATGCGACTTTTTTTTTTTTTTGAAGCAGCAAATATTTTATTGATCACAAAAATCCTTTAGCAAGAAGCTATATGGATACATCTAAAAATAAAAAAACAAGCACCAGTTTCCCAGTTAACATGAAAGATGTGACTACCTTGATTTATCAAAAGGTTGGAATTCTTATTTTGACAGTGTTTGGATATCCTTTCTGTGAGGATGTAGCTGCATTGAGATTTTAGGATAATCTTGTAGAAAGGACATGTAGTCCAAGTTTCATAGATATCCATAGAGGTTACCACTGATGAGCCACATTAGTGATGAGCCATTTCAGTAAAGTTAAGGTAAAGTTGTTGTTCAGGTTACTTGTACCGAACTGATAGAAATGTATTCACTAATAGGATGAGCTAGCAACAAGTGATATTGTTCTATTGATGATGCTCCCTTATGATAGGACTTTGTTACATTATGTGAGGAGGCTGCTGCATATTTGTTTACAAAGTAATCTTGCAAAGAGGAAATGTAGTCATAGTCTTGGTATATCCTTGTTGCTTGGTGAATTACAGGGACTTGGAAGACTGGTAGTATAATTCTTTAGCTGTTTGCTGTTCGAAACAGTATGTATAGAAGTTAGAAACTCTGAGTCTATATTGATGTGTTGTGGCTATTTCATGAGTGTGTTGGGTTATGTGCAATTCTCATGAAACTTGCTTTGTATTTTGGATATATTATCTATAGTAATATAATTCAGTTTTTAAAAAAAGAAAAGAGTATTTAAAATACTTCCCATATTTGTAAATATGAGAGTTGAATAATAGTATTCATTTATTCATCACATGGAATGAAATGAGAAAGAATATAATATGTTTTTTGTTTACCGGAAAATATAAAAAGTGAGTATCTCATTAAGGGTATGTTTGGTAAAAATAGCTATTAATGTTGCTGGTGCTGGTGCTGTTGCTGGTGCTGGTGCTAGTGTTGTTGCTGTTGATGCTAGTGTTGTTGCTATTTCCGAAAAAGATAAAAATTGTTTTTTTTTTTTTTTTTTTTTTTTTTGTACTGATAATTAAAAAATCAGCTATAATTATAGATTAAAAGTGTAAAATGATATAATTGTAAAATATAATATCCTTTATATTTTTAAAAGCTAGTTTATGCAACTTATTTTTCAAAAATAATATACAATTTTTATCACTCAAACAAAGACTAATTTTCTAACGTGACATTTTTTTTAACAAAATAAAGTATGCTCTTATAATCTATAATACTATAAGATTAGGCCCTCTAATTGAATGTGGAGGCGTCATGATTGCGTAGCGTACAACATCCTAATGCGCATCATAATTTAATTTTGATTTTTTTTTGGTTTCTTTTTGGGTAATAATTAGTAGCAGCATATGAAAAGACCTGTGGGTTACAAACCTCCTTAATGGGGGTTAATAGCTGCGTTTAGTAGTCAAGAATCGGACATCTATAAATAGACCACCACTTTGATCAATTTGGGCAAACACCAAACAAACCTAACAACTCCGTTCATCATGAGGGCTAAGGTAACTTTGATTCCATATATTTGTTATCTAACTCATTTTTAATTTATATATTTGTTAGATAAAATGTTTGTACAATAATGAAATATGTTTTGTATTTGTAATTTGTTAAACAGTGGAAGAAGAAGAGAATGAGGATCATCCACAACATTCGCTTCATCAGAGGTACGGTGTTAGATTTTGGTGTTGGGTTACATATGTTTATTTGATGCGTTCTAAGTCACTCTTAAGAATAGCAGAAAAGGGATATGGTTTTGCTTAGCTTCGGTCACATAAAGATAGATACTTTGATAGTTTATTTCTTTTGTGGCTGAGTTTGGGGAGTGCGAACATAAGGGTTTCGTTAAGTGATGATGTATGTGATTGATATGTGTCGTTTTACACATATCTTTTCGTCCAATTTTCGAGTCAAAACAACCAAAAACACTTTAAAACGATCAAATAATGTTAAAAATATCTTTGAGATGTGTTTTTGTGTATTCCATATGCAAAATGATTGAAAACGATTGAAAAACAAACAAAATTTGCATAAATGGCAAGTCTAGTCCTTCAAGCTTTAAAAAAAATAAAAAAATAATAAAAAAAATAAATTTTTGGTCCTTGGAATAATAAGCTTGGCAATTTTGGTCCCTGGATTAGCTTTGAAGATTCGGCAGAATTGGTCCTTGAAGTTTACATGTTTACAACTTTGGTCCTTGTGTTTGATTTCATTTATCCTAAAAAAAAAAAAACCCTTAACCTTATACAACCGGATCCAAAAGTTAACACCAGCCCACTAGACTACACCCTACCAGCCCAAAATAAACTCCGGCCCACATCCCATCTTAACTAAAACCCGACCCACCCTAGTAATAACTAATACCGGATGAAATATCCCATTCGGTCAAACCCCCAATCCTTTATAGTCAAAATCCCTAACACCTTTGTCTTCTTCCCCTCACATGCTTTCCCGCCCAAGAACAACCAGACAATCCCCCATCACTTTCCCCCACCTCTCCCCAAAACTTTCATCTTTTTACCACCTTCCCCATTCCCCAACACTGCTACCCTTCCCCTTATACCTTCCCCATCATCCACCTCATCAATCCGTGGGATTTAGTGGCGCCAAGACCAAAACAAAGGGCTGTGATCATCTATCTTTAATCCAACGGCGGGGAAAGTCAGCAAAGAAGCACAAGTAACTTTTTGTGAAGCCTTCTCTCACAGAAGAAACACAACCGAGTGAAGACCCCTAGTTTAGCACTTAGTATAAATAGGGTAGGATAGTCTCATTTGGAGGCAGGTTTATTTTTAGCTTTTTTTTTAAGGTACTTTGTATTTCTCTTTAATGTAATTTAAATTCGGTTTTAATTTTTACTTTTTATTTAAGTCGAGTTTTATTATTTAGTTTATTGCTTCGATTCTGCTATTTCGTACTTGTTAGTGCTTATTTGATAAGTTGTTAAGTTGATTCTAAGTTATTAAGTTGTTCTTGTTGTTAAAGCTTATTTTATATAGTTATCGAAAAGAAAAAAAAAATACTCGCGTTGCTGCTTATTTATTATTGTTCTTGTTGTGTTGCTGATCGTTTAAGTTATTATTGATAATGTTCGTGTTTATGTTTATAGTTAGTGTTAGAATTATTGATTTGGTTTGTGTTCATAAGTTTGTGTTTGTGTTCTTTTAGTTTATTGTTCGTGTTTGTTATTATTGTTTGTTGGATTTGAGTTTTCAAAAGATAAACAAAGAAAGAAAAAAAAAGGGTTAAGCAAAGTATTTGTGTTAGTGGGATTCGAACCCAGGATCTCAAGCATAGGTTATAGTAGGATTTGGATCGGTTAATGGTTTATGTTTATGTTTATTGTTTGTGCTTGTGTTTTGGCTTTGGATCGGTTTAAGTTTCTTGTTTGTGTTTGAGTTTGAGTTTATTTTGGATTTGGATTAGTGTTGCTTATGTGGTTTATGTTTAATGTTCAATGTTCAATGTTTGTTATGTATGGTTTGTTTAAGTTTAAGTTTATTGTCTGTGTTTGTATTTGATATAGCAAGTTTTGCATTTTGATATAGCAAGTTTATTGTCTGTGTTTTATTGTGATTTCTTATTGGTTTTCAGAATTGTGTTTTTAGCTTATTGTTTATGTGGTTGTTTTTTTTCTTTAATAGTTTTTAACTTGTTGCATTTGAGTTTTTAAAAAAAAAAAGAAAGCCAAAGAAAAAAAAAATCAAATAGCAAAAACAAAACTTTGACAGTCCTGGGGTTCGAACCCAGGACAGTTACCACATACACAGGCAACCTTACCATTGCACTAACTCCTTTTCTTTGTTAAACTTTCCTTCTTTGATTTCTTTTAAACAATTTTTTTGTTTTAAGCTTATATAAGCTATTTGCCCTTTAACAGCTTATGGGCTAAAGCTTTTTCAACATTTTTATTTTTCTTAGCTTTTTATCAACTTAAAGTATTTTAGATAAAAATTTCAGAATTTTCTTTTTCCATTTAGTATTTTTAATCAATTATTTTAGTTTAAATAGTTTTTAATTTATAAAAAATTATTAAAAAGTCAAAAAAAAAATATTTTTCTTTTTTCCAAAATTTTCTTTTTATATTTAAGTCGTAGGAAAATTAATTCGGTACTCGTAGGGCTATTATTTTTAGAGTTCACTTTTATTTTTGCGCGTTAACATTAATTAAAACGTGCATTTTTAGTTTTAAATACCTTTTGCGTTTCATTGCTTTGTGTAATATTACCACAACACCAAATAATCTCAAATTCAAATCATCAAGCATTTTAATTCCGAACCTAAAACGAAATCCTCAATTCACACCTCGCTGGGACACGACCCGGGTGATCACTTGCCCGGTATCACACACATCACATTCACGGGTTTTGCAAGTTTTACTTTTCCTAAGGTTTGACTTGTCATTTCCCCAAGTATCACGTGTGCACGATACTATATTTATTTATATATATACTACACACGGATCAAATTTTGGCGCCGCTGCCGGGGAGGTTGTGTTGCGACAATATTGTTTAAGGTTTAAACGATTAGTGACTTGAGATCCTTCTTCACGAAGTTATCACTTCCAAAAAATTTATAAAACACAAAAATATTTTTCTTTTCTTTTGTATATATATTATCATATAAAAATACAAAAAGATTTTCCGTTTTTCTTGTTAAATTAATAAAACAATAAAAAAATTACCGTCGAAAACCAAGACAGAATACTACCTAACTGGGGGTATGACCATTAATAAGTTCCCAAACAAAAGATTAAAACTTGCCTTTGTGTCGCTTGCGAATTCGGCTCACCTTTGATTGATAAACAAACTATAAAGGAGGTTCTAGGATGGTCTTGACATTAAATTGCAGACCGAAAGGAGCGGGTTTTTAAGGACATTTATTGCCCACCTTTGCTCCTCCGCCACCCTGTGCGTTTTTCTTTCAAAGAGCTACCGTACGCTTGTTTGATTTAAGGTTTAAGTTCACTTGTGTTTTGCCTCGGTCTTGTTTTAATTGAAATTGTTTTTGATAGTGCATGCGCACTCGTTCTTCTCCGTCAACAAGTCCGTTACGTGAACTCGTGCATACCTCGAGAAGACGTAATCGAAGACGTAATCGTGGGCATTCCGCCCCAATAGCCGGACCCGAGATTCGTGCTATTCCCGTTCCTCCCATTGTCACAATGGCGGAGGAACGTACCATGTGTGAGCTTCTCCAAGCACCCACCGAGGGTTACGGAGATGCTATTGTTGTTCCGGCAATCGTTGCCGATAGCTTTGAGCTTAAGACCGGGTTGCTATCCTTAGTAACTTCGAGTCAATATTTCGGATTTGAGAGGGACGATCCTCATTCCCACATTCGATGGTTTAACAAGATCACCTCTACCATCAAATACCGAAATGTACCACAAGATGCAATCAAATTGCTTCTTTTTCCTTTCTCTCTCGAGGGTTCGGCCCGAACTTGGCTAGAAAAACAACCCCCTCGTTCTATTTTAACATGGGAAGATTTGGTGTCAAAATTTGTGAATGAATTCTTTCCTCCATCAAAAACCACAGCCCTTAAAAATGAAATCACCAAATTCACTCAAAAATTTGATGAATCCTTTAGTGAAGCGTGGGACCGTTTTAAAGAATTACTTCGCAAATGTCCTCACCATGGTTTCTCCGAGTTACATCAACTCGATACCTTCTACAATGGTTTGAACCATTCCGATCAAGACTCTCTAAATGCCGCCGCCGGTGGTAATCTCTTGTATCGGACGACTAAAGATGCTTTAGCCATCATTGAAAATAAGTCTAAAGTTCGTACTTCACGAAGCAAGCAAGTTGTTTCTCAAGTGAATGCTTCACCTTCTACTTCATCTCCCGTGAGTTCCTCTAGCACCGATGCTAAGATTGACAAACTCACGGAGGCTATTCAAGCTTTGGTTCTTTCCAAGCATAAGAAACAATCTTCCCCACAAACTTCTTCACCCACTCAAGTCAAAGCGGTGGAAGAAACTTGTGTCACTTGTGGTGGTCCTCATGCATATTACAATTGTACTGCCACCGATGGTAGTCATTGTGATGTTAATGCGGTATCCGGGTCTTTCAACCAAGGAGGTAATCAATACCGTCCTCAAGTTGACCCGAACTATCGTGTTAGCAATCAAAATGGACCACCCGGATTTTCTCAACCCAACAATCCAAATAGATTCAATCAAAACCAACCGAGAGGGCAAAATGTTCAAAATCAATTTCAAGCCCCGATCAATCAATACCCAAATCAAGGTGGTAATTTTAATCAAGGCTTTCAAGCTTCGAATTACCAAGCCCCAATTGCTTCCTCAAACGAACTTGCTAATTACATCAAAGCAAATGAAGCAAATATGAGGTCAATGCAAAGTCAAATCACCACCTTGAAAAATGATTTTCAAACTTCAATTTCAAAACAAGGTTATGAACTTAAAAATGAGCTTAAGAATACAAATCAAAAGATTGATCAATCTCAAAATAAAATTGAGAACATGTTTTCCAGTCTCATGTGTCAATTGAATCAACCTTCAACTTCGGGAACCCTTCCGGGAAATACCATTCCAAACCCGAAGGGTGAGTTGAAAGCTATTACCACTCGTAGTGGTAAGACAATCGATGGACCCTCGATTCCTACTCCTTCTCCGGTGAAGGAAGTGGAACGAGAAACCAAGGTGACAAAGGACAATGTGCAAATTACTAGCCCACAAAGTACCGCAAACGTCCAACCTTCGGTAGTCCAACCTCCAATTCCGGAACCCGATGTTCCGAAGACAAATTCTAAGCCCTCGATTCCTTATCCTTCGAGGCTTAATGAACAAAAGCTCCGTGACAAAACTAATAGTCAAATGATGAAGTTTCTTGAAATCTTTCAAAAGATACACTTCGATATTAGTTTTGCGGATGCTCTTCTCTACATGCCAAAGTTTGTTTCAACATTCAAGAGTCTCCTTAGCAATAAGGAAAAATTGTTGGAATTGGCAAAAACTCCATTGAATGAGAATTGTTCGGCGGTGATTCTTAAGAAGTTACCCGAAAAACTAGGAGACCCCGGCAAATTTCTCATTCCTTGTGACTTCCAAAAGCTTGATGAATGCTTAGCCTTGGCCGATCTTGGCGCAAGCATCAATCTAATGCCTCTTTCCGTATGGGCAAAGCTTTCTCTACCGGAACTTACTGATACACGAATGACTCTCGAGCTTGCAAACCGATCGGTTACTGTTCCGAAAGGTATTGCCGAAGATGTCTTCGTGAAGGTTGGCAAGTTCCATTTTCCTGCTGACTTCGTAGTAGTCGATTTTGATGCCGATCCCCGTGTCCCCCTTATTTTGGGAAGACCATTCTTGAAAACGGCTCGTGCATTAATCGACGTCTACGAAGGTGAAATGACTCTTAGAGTCGGTGATGAAAAATTGGTCTTAAATATTGAGAGTACTTCAAAATATCCATTCAAGCATGATAGCGAGTCAATTAACCAAATTGATATCATTGATACTACATGCGAGGAATATTTTCATAAGGTGCTAAGTGGCAATCCCACTTCTTCGGACCATACCAATGCTCTCTCTTCCCCTTCTCTCACTCCATTTGAGGGAAGTGACTTCATTTTGGAAGAGATTGAAGCTTGTTTAGCTTGTGATGTAACTCAATCAGAAATGGATGAAGGTGTGTTTGACATGGAGGGAGACCTTCGTCTAATTGAGAAGTTACTTAATGAAGATCCATCATCTCTCCCTCCGAAAGAACTTCATAATGAGGAAATCACATCTAGTGAGAATCCTATTGATCCACCAGAGGTCGAACTTAAGGACTTACCGCCTCATCTCGAATATGCATTTTTGGAGGGTACCGATAAATTACCCGTCATAATTGCTAAAGATTTAAATGATGAGGAGAAAACCGCTCTCATAAAGGTTTTAAAGTCACACAAGCGAGCCATCGCTTGGAAACTTTCCGACATTAAGGGTGTTAACCCGGAATTTTGTACACACAAGATTTTAATGGAAGATGACTTTAAACCAGCGGTTCAACATCAAAGAAGGGTTAATCCAAAAATTCACGAGGTTATCAAAAAGGAAGTTCTTAAACTCCTTGATGCCGGCTTGATTTACCCTATCTCGAATAGTCCTTGGGTGAGCCCCGTTCATTGCGTGCCTAAAAAAGGTGGCATTACCGTCGTTACGAATGATGAAAACGAGTTGATTCCTACTCGATTGGTGACGGGATGGCGTGTATGCATTGACTACCGAAAGTTAAATGACGCCACCCGTAAAGACCACTTCCCTCTTCCATTCATGGACCAAATGCTCGAAAGATTAGCGGGAAACGAGTACTATTGTTTCCTCGACGGTTTCTCGGGTTACTTCCAAATTCCCATTGACCCGCAAGATCAAGAAAAGACCACTTTCACTTGCCCTTATGGAACGTTTGCTTACCGACGCATGCCTTTTGGCTTATGTAATGCTCCGGGCACGTTCCAAAGGTGTATGTTGGCCATTTTTCACGACATGGTCGAGAAAACTATGGAAGTCTTTATGGATGATTTCTCGGTCTTTGGGGATTCTTTCACCACATGTCTTTCCCATTTGGACAAAATGCTTCAACGTTGTGAAGACGCTAATCTTTGTCTAAATTGGGAGAAAAGTCATTTCATGGTCAAAGAGGGCATTGTCCTCGGCCATAAGATTTCTAAGAATGGGATTGAGGTCGATAAGGCTAAAGTTGATGTTATCGCTAAGCTACCTCATCCCACTACCGTAAAGGGTATTCGGAGTTTCCTTGGTCACGCCGGTTTCTATCGTAGATTCATTCAAGATTTTTCGAAAATCGCCCGGCCAATGACCCGTCTCCTTGAAAAGGAAACTCCGTTCGTTTTCTCACAAGAGTGCATTGAAGCTTTTCAAACTCTAAAGAAAAAGCTTACTGAAGCACCAATCTTAGTTGCCCCCGATTGGGACCTACCTTTTGAACTTATGTGTGATGCAAGTGATTTTGCCATAGGTGCGGTCTTGGGGCAACGAAAAGCAAAACATTTTCAGCCTATACACTATGCTAGCAAAACTATGACCGAAGCTCAAACACATTACACCACGACGGAAAAAGAATTATTAGCCGTGGTATATGCTTTCGAAAAGTTTCGGCCATACTTAATCTTGTCTAAAAGCATAGTGTATACGGATCACTCGGCTCTCAAATATCTCTTTGCAAAACAAGATGCAAAGCCGAGATTGCTCCGTTGGGTTCTCCTCCTACAAGAATTTGATATCACCATCCGTGATAAAAAAGGAGCCGAGAACCTTGCTGCTGATCATTTGTCCCGATTAGAAAATCCTCATCAAAGTGTGCTCGAGAAAAAGGAAATAAATGAAACATTTCCTCTCGAGACACTTAACGTGGTGTCTTTTCGTGGTGATTCTAGTACCCCATGGTTTGCCGATTTTGCAAACTACCATGCGGGAAACTTTGTTGTGAAAGGGATGTCGTCCCAACAAAAGAACAAATTCTTCAAAGATGTGAAGCATTACTTTTGGGACGATCCCTACTTGTTTAAAGTGTGTGCGGATCAAGTCATCCGGCGGTGTGTTCACGGCCAAGAAGCCGTTGAAATTCTTAAGGCTTGCCACAATGGACCCACGGGGGGACATCATGGTGCCAACTACACCGCCAAGAAAGTGTTTGATTCCTGTTTCTTTTGGCCCACAATCTACCGTGATGCCCATGACTTGGTCAAATCTTGCGACTCTTGTCAACGTCACGGGAAGATTTCTCAAAAAGATGAAATGCCACAAAACGTCGTTCAAGTTTGTGAAATCTTCGACGTTTGGGGCATTGACTTTATGGGCCCGTTCCCGTCTTCACGAGGGAACAAGTATATACTCGTGGCCGTCGATTATTTGTCTAAATGGGTTGAAGCGAAAGCACTCCCCACCAACGACGCCCGAGTAGTGTGCAAATTTTTGAAAACTCTCTTTGCTCGGTTTGGAACTCCACGTGCTATCATTAGTGATCGTGGTACGCA
Source organism: Artemisia tridentata subsp. tridentata (assembly GCA_021014915.2). Taxonomy (NCBI): domain Eukaryota; kingdom Viridiplantae; phylum Streptophyta; class Magnoliopsida; order Asterales; family Asteraceae; genus Artemisia; species Artemisia tridentata. The sequence goes on along the minus strand of CP139508.1, from coordinate 136,991,497 downwards.
CTTTTGCAATGATCAATTTGCAAAAGTCATGCTTAAGTACGGTATCACTCACCGTCTTTCTACCGCGTATCACCCACAAACAAGTGGACAAGTGGAAGTTTCAAACCGTGGTTTAAAAAGAATTTTGGAAAGGACCGTAGGTGAAAACCGTGCGTCTTGGTCGGATAAACTAGATGATGCACTTTGGGCCTTCCGTACAGCTTACAAAACACCCATCGGGTGCACTCCTTACAAACTTGTGTACGGAAAGGCGTGCCATCTACCGATCGAGCTCGAGCACAAAGCCTATTGGGCCTTGAAGCATGCAAACTTCGACCTAAAGTCCGCGGGTGATCACCGCAAAGTTCAACTCAATGAATTAAATGAACTTCGTGATCAAGCCTACGAGAATTCTTTGATCTACAAAGAAAAGACAAAGAAGATCCACGACTCCAAGATCAAAAACCGCGTTTTTAACGTTGGTGATCGAGTCCTTCTTTTTAACTCTAGATTAAAGATTTTCTCGGGCAAGTTAAAAACCCGATGGACTGGACCATTCACCGTTGCCAAAGTTTTTCCTTATGGTACTGTCGAGTTATCTCAAAATGACGGACCAAACTTCAAGGTGAACGGTCATAGGTTGAAGCATTATTTTGGAGGGGACATACCATCCATGGTTGTCCCGGATCTCCAAACTTTCCCCATGGACCAATGAATTCGGGGTCGAGTCAAGCTAGTGACTCGGTTATCAAAAACATTAGCAAAACATGGGTTCTCACCCGTGTCTCTGTTTTCTTTCTCTTTTCTACCACTAAGTGTGGGGGAGATGGTCTCTTCCACTCACTTCCCCGTAGACTTTTTAATTGATTTTTCTCCCGAGCTGTTCAGGAACCCTTTGTTACAGTTGGCCGTTCACAAGCGGTTAGCTTGCGTGACAAACCTGATTGTTCGGGAGAAATCAACTCAATTCGGGGTCGAGTCAAGCTAGTGACTCGGTGATCAAAAACTCAAAGCACCATATGGGTTTTCACCCATATTTCTGACTTCTTTCTATTTTCTACCACCTAAGTGTGGGGGAGATGCCCCACATGTTGTATATATGAAAATTTTTCAAAAAAAAAAAAAAAAAAAAAAAAAAAAAAAAATGTGTATATAAAATAAAATGGCTATTCATATTTCCCTTTCACGTTCTAAGTGTTGGTTTAACAACCGGTACTTTGAATATTGAGGGCAATATTCAGTTCTAAGTGTGGGGGGAATTCTAGCGAATTTAATCAAATGTACCATCTAGCACCCCCATTTTAGCCAAATTTAAAAAAAAAAAAAAAAAAAAATTCTCACTTAGAACGAAATAAAATGGTTATCAGTCCGCCATGTCTAACCCACAAAAGGATTGGCTAATCCAAGAGCAAACGGCTCTTGGTAAAGATGTCTCAAATCCGTTGATGGCTTGCAATTTGCCGAAAATTGTATGGTTTTCGACTCACCATATCCTAAAAAGATGAAAAGTGGCTAGCCCGCAAGATTATGGCTTGTGGTAAAGGCAGTTGGAAAACCATAATTGGTCATCAGCTCACCAAAGATAATAAGTTGTTTTATCTAAGAGTTGGCTAGTCCAGAAGCAAACGGCTTCTGGTAAAGACAAATCAAATCCGTTGGCAGCTGATGATTTGCTCAAAATCATATGGTTATCAGTGTACCATAGTTCTTACTTGAACTGAAACATTTGGCTACTCCAGAGGTGATGGCTTCTGGTAAAGAGATACATCCATCAACTTTTCATAAAAAATTGCTAGGGACTAGCAATTGCTCAGTGTGGGGGATTTGATATGTGTCGTTTTACACATATCTTTTCGTCCAATTTTCGAGTCAAAACAACCAAAAACACTTTAAAACGATCAAATAATGTTAAAAATATCTTTGAGATGTGTTTTTGTGTATTCCATATGCAAAATGATTGAAAACGATTGAAAAACAAACAAAATTTGCATAAATGGCAAGTCTAGTCCTTCAAGCTTTAAAAAAAATAAAAAAATAATAAAAAAAATAAATTTTTGGTCCTTGGAATAATAAGCTTGGCAATTTTGGTCCCTGGATTAGCTTTGAAGATTCGGCAGAATTGGTCCTTGAGGTTTACATGTTTACAACTTTGGTCCTTGTGTTTGATTTCATTTATCCTAAAAAAAAAACCCTTAACTTTATACAACCGGATCCAAAAGTTAACACCAGCCCACTAGACTACACCCTACCAGCCCAAAATAAACTCCGGCCCACATCCCATCTTAACTAAAACCCGACCCACCCTAGTAATAACTAATACCGGATGAAATATCCCATTCGGTCAAACCCCCAATCCTTTATAGTCAAAATCCCTAACACCTTTGTCTTCTTCCCCTCACATGCTTTCCCGCCCAAGAACAACCAGACAATCCCCCATCACTTTCCCCCACCTCTCCCCAAAACTTTCATCTTTTTACCACCTTCCCCATTCCCCAACACTGCTACCCTTCCCCTTATACCTTCCCCATCATCCACCTCATCAATCCGTGGGATTTAGTGGCGCCAAGACCAAAACAAAGGGCTGTGATCATCTATCTTTAATCCAACGGCGGGGAAAGTCAGCAAAGAAGCACAAGTAACTTTTTGTGAAGCCTTCTCTCACAGAAGAAACACAACCGAGTGAAGACCCCTAGTTTAGCACTTAGTATAAATAGGGTAGGATAGTCTCATTTGGAGGCAGGTTTATTTTTAGCTTTTTTTTTTAAGGTACTTTGTATTTCTCTTTTTAATGTAATTTAAATTCGGTTTTAATTTTTACTTTTTATTTAAGTCGAGTTTTATTATTTAGTTTATTGCTTCGATTCTGCTATTTCGTACTTGTTAGTGCTTATTTGATAAGTTGTTAAGTTGATTCTAAGTTATTAAGTTGTTCTTGTTGTTAAAGCTTATTTTATATAGTTATCGAAAAAAAAAAAAAAAAAAAAAAAAATACTCGCGTTGCTGCTTATTTATTATTGTTCTTGTTGTGTTGCTGATCGGTTTAAGTTTATTGATAATGTTCGTGTTTATGTTTATAGTTAGTGTTAGAATTATTGATTTGGTTTGTGTTCATCAGTTTGTGTTTGTGTTCTTTTAGTTTATTGTTCGTGTTTGTTATTATTGTTTGTTGGATTTGAGTTTTCAAAAGATAAACAAAGAAAGAAAAAAAGGGTTAAGCAAAGTATTTGTGTTAGTAGGATTCGAACCCAGGATCTCAAGCATAGGTTATAGTAGGATTTGGATCGGTTAATGGTTTATGTTTATGTTTATTGTTTGTGCTTGTGTTTTGGCTTTGGATCGGTTTAAGTTTCTTGTTTGTGTTTGAGTTTGAGTTTATTTTGGATTTGGATCAGTTGTGCTTATGTGGTTTATGTTTAATGTTCAATTTTCAATGTTTGTTATGTATGGTTTGTTTAAGTTTAAGTTTATTGTCTGTGTTTGTATTTGATATAGCAAGTTTTGCATTTTGATATAGCAAGTTTATTGTCTGTGTTTTATTGTGATTTCTTATTGGTTTTCAGAATTGTGTTTTTAGCTTATTGTTTATGTGGTTGTTTTTTTTCTTTAATAGTTTTTAACTTGTTGCATTTGAGTTTTTAAAAAAAAAGAAAGCCAAAGAAAAAAAAATCAAATAGCAAAAACAAAACTTTGACAGTCCTGGGGTTCGAACCCAGGACAGTTACCACATACACAGGCAACCTTACCATTGCACTAACTCCTTTTCTTTGTTAAACTTTCCTTCTTTTATTTCTTTTAAACAATTTTTTTGTTTTAAGCTTATATAAGCTATTTGGCCTTTAACAGCTTATGGGCTAAAGCTTTTTCAACATTTTTATTTTTCTTAGCTTTTTATCAACTTAAAGTATTTTAGATAAAAATTTCAGAATTTTCTTTTTCCATTTAGTATTTTTTAATCAATTATTTTAGTTTAAATAGTTTTTAATTTATAAAAAATTATTAAAAAGTCAAAAAAAAAAATATTTTTCTTTTTTCCAAAATTTTCTTTTTATATTTAAGTCGTAGGAAAATTAATTCGGTACTCGTAGAGCTATTATTTTTAGAGTTCACTTTTATTTTTGCGCGTTAACATTAATTAAAACGTGCATTTTTAGTTTTAAATACCTTTTGCGTTTCATTGCTTTGTGTAATATTACCACAACACCAAATAATCTCAAAATCAAATCATCAAGCATTTTAATTCCGAACCTAAAACGAAATCCTCGATTCACACCTCGCTGGGACACGACCCGGGTGATCACTTGCCCGGTATCACACACATCACATTCACGGGTTTTGCAAGTTTTACTTTTCCTAAGGTTTGACTTGTCATTTCCCCAAGTATCACGTGTGCACGATACTATATTTATTTATATATATACTACACACGGATCATTAAGTGATGATGTATGTGATTTTGAGATGTAGATGGTGACTGCAAGTGAGGCGTGTTATAGTGTGTAGGGTTAGGCTAAAAGAGAGTGTTATATGATTAGGGTTAAATTTGAGTGGGTTGTGTAGTATCTTTTTGGTAGTGTGTATGGGCTTAAAGGTAGCGTTGTGCACAAGATTTTATATATATATTTTTTCCTGACATAAGTAATGATTTTTTTTTTCCATGTGACCAAATTTTCAGGTCTTTATAAGTACAAAGTTGGTGATTTGCTATGAGTTACCGTTTCAAGGCGCCACACTTCAGTTTCATATGTCGAAAATATGTCGCATTAAGTATTGATTCCGACTTCGGTTTCATTGTTTTTAGTTTCCAGCTTGAACAAAAATATAACGTCAGTTATGTATCTTTGGGTTTTTTTAATATTCCCTCATATTCAAATGTAATGCAATGTTTGACTTGCCATACTGCATGATTATAAACATTACTACATGATGAAAGTAAAGATCTTTAATAATAAAATAGTATCAAGATGTTAAGCCACAAAAGATTGTTAGTGCCATATAACTTTCACATAAAAGGCCACTGAATTGGCCACCTTGGACAATACATATTCCATGTCCACAGATAAGAAACTAACCCATCAATTAAGTGTCTAAAAAAATTATAATAACAATAAAATTAAGGCATGGTGAAGATAACCAATTTTCCCTACTAACTGGATCGATAAAAAGCATCACGGTATGTGCATATATATGTTTCATGGTAAGTTGAGAAACCAAAGCATCACAGGTATGTACATATATTAACAAAATCATTTTGAGTATTTGTGATAATAAAATCACAACTGATGAACATATTGACAAACAAAATGATAAAAATTATTGATGAGCAATACGCTATAAACAATTAGAACGAGCCCGAGTGCATCGCACGGGTCGGAAGCATAATTTAATGTGAAGTATATACGACATCGAGATGGAAGTGCAAGGGTTTCCAGAATTGATCACGTATTTAGTATAGAATTAAAAGTCGGTTATGGATTGAGATGAAGTTGAAAAGATTGCAAAAATAATTAATGATTTAACCTAATTCATGCCTATATAAACTGGCCAAAATCACATTTAGCATGTACATGTTTGTTGAAGTGTATAACTAAGATGATTCACACATCTTTTAGATCTTTGATTGTTGGTAGCGGTCTGTAAATTCTCTTTTGCAACATTTAGTACATACATGTTTGTTGAAGTGTGTTAATGAGAAATATTTTGGAGATGATTCACACATCTTTTAGATCTTTGTAATTAACTTAGTTTTTTTTTTTTTTTTTTTTTTTCTTAATTTAGTTATCATACGCAGGTACCATGAAAATCACACAAGATAATGCATGCTCAGATAAATGGAACCAAAGATTAGGTTACGAACAATTTTCTTTGTTTCTTACATATTTAGGTGATTGTTATAGATAAGCATATATATAGATATATGTATTATGTTAATGCATTTTCATATATAAGTAAATTATGTCTGTTTTTATATTGATGTAGCTCACATGTACGAATTCATTCAAGAAAATGTGCACGAGCATGTATGTAAAGCAACATTTAAATGGTTAAATTATAATTTTTCCCTTGATTTAATGTGGAGTAATCAAGATACTCAAGATGGAGTCCCATAATTTAAAATACGGAGTAATCAAGACACTCAAGATGGAGTCCCATAATTTAATGTGAAGCATATACAACATCAAGATGAAAGTGCAAGGGTTGCCGAAATCGATCTACGAAAGGATCTATAGTTTACATGAGTTATTTAGTATTAAATGATAAATGTTTCGCTGGGAAATTTATGGAGTATATAAATGGAATGAGATTCGACATAAATTGAATCCGTTTGACATTGTGTAAAGTTGAACCAAACAATTAGATTAAAAACAAGTGGACCCTTTTCTTTTGTTGCATCTGATTGAGAATGATTTAGAGTGAAAATGACATGAAAAGAAAGAAAAAAGAAAAGAAGGATGTCATTGGCGGAGAAGTGGTGACTTTTGTGGTCAATGTTTTATGTTCCACCAAGATATATGTAGTCACGAGAGAATGATATTTCAAATAAAAAAGTTGAGTTTTAAACATAAGCAAAAGTTCAAACTTTTATCGAAAAACAAAACCAGTGCATTTAATGTGAAGTATATACAACATCAAGATGGAAGTGCAAGGATTGCCGGAATTGATCACATGATATTTAGTAATTAGTAGAGAATTAAAAGTTGGTTATTGATTGAGATGAAGTTGAAAAGGTTGCAAGAATAATTGATAATTTAACCTAATGCAATATATATAGATATATGTATTATGTTAATACATTTTCATATACAAGTAATTTATGTGTGTTTTCTATTGATGTAGCTCACATGTGTGAATTGATTCAAGAAAATGTGCACGAGCATATATGTAAAGCAACATTTAAATGGTTAAATGATATTTTTTAGCGTGATTAGTATATGTAAGCATGCAACTTGAATAATGAATATAAAAGGAAAAGTACATAATTTTTGCTCGAACCCATTTGTAAATTAAAAAAATTAAGTTTAAGACATAATAGTGGAGTCCAAAAGGTTTTAGGAATTATTAATAGTGTATTAATTAATATTCATTTGGTTAGCTATTTGGAATTGAGTTTATTGATAAAATTTATTAATATTAGTTAGACTTCAATGTTAATTTCCAATGAAATTAGTTGTACAATAAAATGAGATGAAGCTAACTTTAGTTTTTAATCATAAACTTTATAAATAAATACTAATATGTTATAAAAATATTAAATATAAAAATCACCAAACAACTAATGGCATACTTACAACAGATGTAATACAATCATAACTTACGAACCTAAAAAAAAAATAATTAACGCAAATTACATTATAACAAATAAGAAAAAGCCAGTGTGCTTAGTATTACCATGCAAAAATCATATAATGCAAAATTATTGTTGGGTTACATAATAGGCCAAAACAATCAAAAGAAATTACATCAAGCGTATGACAATTTAATAACGACAACCCCATTTAGAAAATATAAAGACCAAAAAACCAAAACAATATCAACCATTTTTATATTTTTAAACAACAAAATAAAAATGTTTCATACAACATACTAAACTAAAAATACAAATTCACTCGACAATACACAAAAACAATACGCGCAATTAACAATTAGATTAAAAGCCTGTGCGTAGCACGGGTTCTGCATGCCCTTATCGTTTTTTATAATCTGCTGCCCCATACACGAAATAAAAGAACAAATATTATTACACTTCCCGCCGCATAGGAGATTCACCGTTCACGTGGGTCCATGGGCCACCAATCCATTTGGGCCCTGTAATAAATACTACTCCGTAACAAAGATTCCATTTTTCACACTCTTTATATATCGTAGTAATTGAAGTCCATATCCCTATTGAAAAGATGGAAGCACTCCAAACTGAAATGCAACAACTAACAAACCGCTTTAACAATGTCACTAACCAACTGCGTACAACTAGGGCCGAACTCCGTTTAACTAAACGTCGTCTCCAAACAGCGAGAGCTAGCCTACGAAGGACACGGGCTCTATATGCGCATTCATTACTGATGATACTAGCTTATGAGGATTGGGTCATTGAGCTTTTGCATGGTAATGGAGGTGGTGGTGGTAATGGTAATGTAGGTGGTGGCGGAGATGGTGGTGCTGTAGCTGGTGGAGGCGATGACGTAGGTGATGCTCAGTCTGGTGTCGTCCATGCGGACGACGACATGGAGGATTAGTGGTATAATTTCTTTCTATTTTCTGTAATTACTCAAAGATTTAGTTAAATTAGTTTTGTTAGTTATGAAAAATTAGATAAACGGTTCATATACTCTCTTCAAACTTACAGCACACAAAAAAAGGGGTCTAGTTACTTGTTTTCGGATCATTGCTTACTACAATTGCGTATTATTATTATATATATGACTCCTGGTGTGTATGTTTGCGTTTGTGTCTTTTGGGGACTGCTTCTAATTATCTGTTTTGTGCCTCTTTGGGTATCTCTAATACTTTACATAAAACTCTTGTTAGGCTGTTTTGGATTGCTTATCAAGTTTTGCTTAAATAAAAAATGTAGGTAGTGCATATAAGCTGCTTGTTTTTGAATAACTACTTAATTATTTTCAAACGTCATATGCACATAATTAAGGTGTTTTAATAGTGACTGAAACAAGTTGTTCTGAACAGAATCACTTAGGGGGTGTTTTGGATTGCTTATCACAAATTACTTATTTGCTTCGTGATATTAATAGATATACAGTTCTAAGTGTGTTTGGGTTTGCTTATCGCACTTGTCTGCTTATGATCAATACTCAGCGAGTACAACTTGAAGTTATTTTGAGTAATTACTTTTTTTTTCTTTCTCTACTAACTAAAGACTAACCGCTTAAAATCGTAACAGCTTATTTTTAAAGGACATATGCACACTAGCAGTTCTTTCAAGCTATCCCAATCACACCAGTCCCTCGCTTGTAAATACATTGGAAGCCATATTGCTTGATCAGGCCGTAGAACTTACATGATTATTTTTGGAACAGCAATTAGATTACAGTCCTATATTACGCAATTAGATGAAGGTGTGAAAGACATAACTAAAAAACATCCGTCATTACTTGCCATTAAAAGGATTATTGTTGAGTCCATACATGATATGGACTCGACAATAACCTTTTAAATGGCAAGTATTGACGGATGTTTTTTAGTTATGTCTTTCACACCTTAATCTAATTGCGTAATAAAGGACTGTAAAGGGGTGTTTGATATAGACTTAATTGATTTAATATGAAAAAAACTGAATTAATTAAGTCATATGAAAACTGTTTGTTTGTGATTTAATAGAGAAAGATGACTGAAAATATTAAGTAATTAAACTGAGGTTGTCTGCATTAAGTCATCTCTTAATTAAACATGACTTAATACAAAAAATTAACAAACAAGCCCTAAATCTTTGAAGTGGCATTAACATTGTGTGTAGTTAGGTACAGGTATTCATATCGTCCGTCAAAACAGCCGGAGGCTTTGTATGTCATTACGCAAAACCTTAAGTCGTCGTTGAAAGAAAAAAAGCTATCCACATTGACATAGATAGATTGACAGTTATTTGCAATTTTACTGTTTATATGGGGAATGTATACAGAATAAGTATATTTGGATAACTGTTTCTAGGCGGTTGGGGGTTTGCATATTCAATTCTGCTTGTCAATATAACCAACTTATATCCAAATGCCATATGCACATAACCGGTTTTAGTAAAGCTATCCCTCACTTGTATGCATGCTGGAACAGTTTTCACCTTGCTTTGCTTGATGAGACCATAGAAATTACATGATATAGATTCCTTTTTTAAGGGCAAGTATATATCACAGATTATTTGTGTCAACCTTTCCCTCTTTCTTAAACGTAATTCTGGATTAGGAGACTTAGTGAGGTTAACACATCGCACATGTACTATGTGATACCATTATTGTATGAATATGTTGTTAGTTTATATGTTTTGGTTAAGTCCTTCAAAACAGGGTCATGTGGTTTGTATAGCTCAAGGGTTTGTATATGTGTGTGTAGTTAGTCACTGACTCAATGTCATTAATGTTGTGCCACATACTATACTATATTTTCTTACTATAATTGCTATATTGGAAGTTTAAAGGTAAGTTACACTTTCATTAATTGGCCATCTCGTTTCCTCAATGCTACGCAAGTGGTAAAACAAATATTGTGGGTCGTATGGGGGTTCGGTACACAGAAAATTCAATAATTGTAGAAATCACTAACTAGGGGAGGGTGTTTATATAGTTACTGAGATAGTTGTTTGGAACAGAAATCGCTCACAGGGAGTTTTTGGACTGATCAATAAAACTTCTGATCTGCTTTGTGCAATACTGCAATACTTTAAAATGTGTTAAGGCTGTTTTGGGATTGCTTATCGGATTCTGCTTATCAATATGTAGTTAGTGCAAGATAAGTTGTACATTTTGATTAAGTACTTACCTATTTTTCCTCAAAACTAAACAAATAACTGCTTGAAACCGTAACTGCTAATTTCCAAAGGACATCTGCACATAAGCCGTTTTAGCAAATCGATTCATTACTTCATAGAATCCATGTTGCAATCTTGACATGGTTAACACGTTATAACCATTTGCAGTTTTCATATGTACCACAGGTTTTAGGACTATTTACTAAAACTTCTAATCTGTTTTGTGCAATACATAAGACTGTGTTAAGGCTGTTTTGGGATTGCTTATCCATTTCCGCTTATCCATATGTAGCTAGGACAAGTGATGTTGAAAGAAAGTAAGCTATCCACATCGACATAGATTGTGATTATACTTTCAAATTCACTGTTTATGTAGGAAGTACCAGAATAAATTTTTTTGTACAGGAATATATTTGACCTACATGCTGGAATCCTCATTATTGTAATAGACTTTGGAATAAGTTTTATAAATTGCAAGTTTTTGCAATCTTGACATGGTTAACACATTATAATCAATGGTTTGCATTTTTCACCAGGTTTTGGACACAGGTTAAGGAGCGGCATACAGAACTTTTAAGAACAGCGGAACCACATATTATATAGTATATTTGTAACTACCTAGACTACAGATATAGTGATCAGACGTTCATCAATATGGCAATTATAGATGGCGTTATTAAAAATTTTAGATCTTGAAGAAATTTGTATTTGTTGTTTAGATTTTGGTATGATGGAAAGTGATTTGCACAACAAAATCTTCGAATATTGGATACATTTTGGCGGAATTCAAACTTGCCATGTGATTTCTCAATCCTATCATAAATCTGGTTGCAACTCGTTGTGAAACGTATCACGTCATGCATTTGATATATTTGTCCTTCATGTTTACTGAAATAGATCCTTTGTTGTTTCGGTTTTGTGATTACAATTTTCTGTGTTTGTGACTCAACGGACATGTTTGTGGACTACCACTCATTGAGTGGCCATGAGATTATTTTTGACAACCATAGTCGTGTTAAAGTTACTGGGGTGGCTACAGTGAAGCTTCCGGTTACCACCGGTAACTGGTAAGGTCTCGACTCTTTAAATGGGTTCCAGCATCATGTTCTGGAAGATCGTGCAGGTGGTATTCGATCGAGCGCCCTAATGATATTTCAAGGTTATGGCATGTCGGTGGATGGTTGGTATATGCTGTTGGTTTTTGCTCTTTAAATGCCTTAAGGTCGCAAAGATGTGCCATAAGATAACTAGGACTTAATGAGCAAAATTTTAGTCAAACAAGTCATGCACACGTACAATTCATTTTAAGATTGATGCCTAACATTCAAGATCTTAATATTTCTTGGTCCTTACTGAACTAAAAACAAACCATTTTCATTTTGCTGGTACACAATTGTTCATTGTGACAGTCGCCCAACAATGCCTAGGTACATGATGGCAAGCTATTGTTATGTCATTTCCCGATACAATCATCACTCCAGATAACCATTATTTTTACCCAGTCTGTAGCTTTTGATGCTGGGTTTAAGTTCATGTGTCGTGTTCTCGTTTCTCAACCAATTATTTATGACTTAACCCCTAGGGACCTTTCCAAGATGACGACGCTTCCACTAGGGTGGTTAATGGCACTGCTCCTCCCTAATTAAAACTATGTTCTACGTTCCGAGATCCATAAATTTCCAACGATTTTATTCCGGACTGGTTGTCGTATGTGGCTGCCATATATGTCAAACAATAAAATCCACATAATTAACGTGCCTGTAGATGTTCTTAGGGGGTATGTATAATGTTTTTTTCTTCTAAACTATGTTTCTTTTGTTGGTGATAATTATTTGAAACGGAGAGTACTAATAAAAACTAAAGTAAACTACAAAAACCGTTAACGTGTGTTGTTATAAATAGACAGTAGATGACAGCATTGACAGGCCGGGATCCAGTTTGCAATTTACTCTAAATTTTAATGTCAATAATACGAGCATACCAGTGCATATCTTGACACAAAAATAAATAAGAGGTGCAAATGGCATTTTTGCATAGTTGAAGTCCTTAAAAATCTTTTCTCAAAACATAAAAAACTTTGATGTATCCTGAATTTATATTCAGATGTTCACATGCACAATTTATGTAGGTACTAAAACCTGTTCCATAGGCGACGAAATACAACCAAAATAATCACAGGCAAGATGTCTTCCCGCTCTAACCATGACAAAAAAACCGAAGGCGCTAACGGCCCCGTAGAACCTCACAACCGTGGTGTCCATAAGCGTCCTTTGGTCCGTTACGCGGCTGAAATAAAAGATCCAAGTAAAACAACCCGTACTTGGCTTGGTACTTTTGATACAGCCGAACAAGCCGCTCTATCTTATGATTCAGCAGCTCGCCAGCTTCATGGCAACAAAGCCAATACAAACTTTACAAACCCTGTGTTTATTTATCATCCTGCAGCCGCACTTCCACCAGAAGCACTCGCGCTTAGGTTCTCAAGTTATTTTGGTGGACACGCGGCTGCTGAACCCATGTTTATGTATCATCTAGGAGTGACAAAAAATGACATTCACAATATTGTGAATATGCCATATGAGACATCTGCTGGCTGTAGTAGCAGTTCTGGTTATTCCGAATGTTCAAGATCGAAGAAGCTCAAGCTCGATCTTAATTTTCCTCCACAATGAATATGTTTATGCTTACTAGTTTAGAACTTTAGATAAAAATTTGTTAGGATTAATTAAGCAGCCTCATGAATGATGGATAATGTTTTGATGTGCTGATTTATGTTGAATTTTGTTCAATTACGTGAATTTAGTAAAATGAGGTATTACTATTCTATTGCCGACGGTGCACTTATACACAAATTTATTATGTTCGTTGGATCAAAGAACTTTTAATCTTGACTATTGTAATTCATCAATTATCTTTATTAACCAACTATAGAGTCAAAAGTGGAACTAGAAATACATATTCAAATAAAATATAATAGGATACCTTAAAATACTAAGATCTTATCATTAACCGGAAGGTAGCCCGCAACAAACTACCAATGTTATCTTAATAGATTTGTAAATTGAATTTTCAAACAAAATGAATTTGGGCGGGCATGTAGACCATGCACACGTTTATAAATTCAAAACCATTTTCAATTCATAACAAAAATACAGTGAACTCATTTAAGGCTTTAAGCAACAAAAAAGGAGGTATAAATATTATACTCTTTATTTTGAAGTTTTAAACTCAACTTTTGGCTCTTCCATTTACGCAGACGAACAAGTCAAACAATGTGTTTACCATCCAGGCAATCAAAAACGTGTTAACCAACATCGCCAAAGTGACTCTCCATGAAAAAATCAAGGTAAAGCTCATGTCAATACTTTTTCGGACCTACACTTCAACAATTTACGTAATTTTTTATACTTTTTATTAAGATTTGATATTTTTTCCCCTTTGAATAGCAAATCGGGAACAATGTCAATGTCGAAACTCATGAGATAACATTCAATTTTACATTTAGTTTGGTTTCAATTTTTAACAAAAGGACCTCATATCCATATATTTGTATGAAGGCCTAATATTGTTTCCTTTCTTTAAACATGACCATGCCGCAACGATACCCATTCGTTGCTTGAAGAGGTGAACCGCGCATTCGATTAAAGAAAAAGGGAGGCAAATTTGGTGACATGGAGATGAAACATTGTTATTGAAATTGAAAGTTCGGATGATGAGAGCATTGTTTATTGTGATGATGGTACTCTTAATGATGCTATGGATGGAGATACACAATTGACAAATAATGTATGCGTTATTACTCCGAAATCGAATAGAACTTAATACGTATCTAATTTTAAATTTCTTATTTATATGTAAGAAACGGAGATGGATGTTGTGTTGACATATGTTCTTTTTTTAAGTATTTGTTTACACAACAAGTTTCTCAATACTCTTTGAAATTATTTAATCATTAGACCTGAGCAACGCATGGGTATTACACTAGTTATTATTGTTTATGTAGCTTTATGCTTTTTTACATTAGTAGATTACATATTGGGTAGCTGTTGTTAGCGTTATGGTTTGATATTGTTAACTAGTACCCTCTTCATTAGAAGTTTTTAATGTAAGTTGTTTAATGTTAAGTAATGGTTGGATTCATCTCGCTTTTTATATTATTTACTCGGTGATTACTCTTGCTTATCAAGTGAAATGATTGTATATGTGTTGGGTTTAGATAACGGGTTTTTATTCGAGAGTAAAAGCTAAAAAATACTCTACGTATGTATATGTTGTCATTTCTTTTTAATTGTTTTGTTAAAAATATGAGTTATCATTTTTTTTTTTCTTGTTTTTGGTTTGTTTCCTTTAATATATGTTGTTTTTCTAATAAAAAAAACTTTACGTTTTCATATTTTAACTCACTTGGTTTTCTCAATTTATCTTAAACATACGAGGCGTGGAAAACCCGTGCGTTGCACGAATTGTATCTTGATGTTCATTGCGCAATGTTATAATAATTTTTTGACTTGTTAACGTGATGGTGAGTCTAAAATATATAACAACGTATAACTTGTATATTCAAAAGAAATGTACTTTGATCAAATATCACGATTACCATGTGATCAATTCCGGCAAACCTTGCACTTCCATCCCGATGTTGTATATACTTCACATTAAATTTGGGACTCCATCTTGAGTGTCTTGATTACTCCACATTTAATCAATTGACTAAATCTTATAGTATTAAGATTAACTTTATTATTTCACGTAGCGTGATATTCTAAATATCATCTCAAACCTTTAAATTCAAAAATTATAGAATGCTCAAATAGTAATTAAAAATATGAAAATTATTTGTATAAGTTATGAATATCTCAACTCTTCGACCCGCTTTTTCTGAACATATGTTTTTAAAATTTTATAAGGTACTTTTGTTTGCTTAAGTTAATTGCTTTTATTAAATATATTAATAATCATTACAAATATCTTGTATCGACCTTTAATAATTTTATATCAACTAATACACAAAGTAAGATAGTTCAGTCACATTCTAAAATACAAAAGCATATAAAAATTATACAAAGCTTTCATACACTTTACTTGGTTACTTTTGAGTGCTAACTAATACAATTTCTACAAAAGTAAATTTTTAAATCTTAATCTGATCGGTTTACTATACAAATCAAAGTATACAAAATTGCCAATAGTTCATTACTCGTATATACATATACGTATACAACACATCTAGTTATTCACTTAGGTTGTGTTTGTTTCGGCACATTCAGATCTGAATAAGTCTGAAGTCTGATTCGGTTAGACATTTTCAGATTCAGACTGTTTGTTTATTCAGATATCTGAAGTCTGAATACATCTGAATAGGGTCTGATTCATTCAGACATTTGAATATGTCTGATTACATCTGAAAAGCTTAAACTTTACACCTACTTCTTTTCAATCCTTATCTCCTCATCTTGGTCTTGATTTTTTATTAATAATCATGAATGGAGGGTCTTTTGGTTTGTTTTATAGCGAAAGGATTGTTTTTTGTTTATTCAGACACTTTATAAAAACAAACAGACTAAAATAATTCAGATTCAGACTTTTGGACCACTAATTTAGATTCAGACGTGGTATTCAGATTCAGACATAAAATGTCTGAATAAACAAACACCACCTTATTCTCCAATATCTAATGGGCTTATATGTCATTAAAGGCCCAATTTACAATCATTAAAACTCTCGTCTGAGTAGGTTTTAGTTTTTAAAACCCAATTCAAGTATTCAACACTAAACAAACCCTACTCCACTTTTCACGAAATCACACGCCTCCCTCAAAACTACTTGCAGCCATCTCATTTAACCAAAAGATAGATCGTTTCTTTCTTTCTGCTTGGTATAACCGAACACCAAACACAAATCACTTGTCTTTCTTTCGTCTTCTAAGCCACGAACTCAAATAAATCTCAATCACTCGGCCAAAAAAACATTGATATTGTTTCTTTCTTCTTCAATCCACACGAAACCTTATTGTCTTCTCACAACGGCTTCAAGATCTTATAAGGTCTTGGGTAGGTTTGTATTTTTGTTTTGGTGTTTTGTTGATCGAAAGAAAGAAACACGTTCTTGTTCTTTCTTTTATCACTTTCGTATCTTGTTCAAACCGAAAGAAAGAAAGATAATGACATATTTGTTATTATCTTCTTATAGATCGATGATGATAGTTCTTTCCGTGTGTTCGATCTTTAAGGACTAAGAGTCCATTGTAACACACGAAAAAATAAATCTGAGATCATTTATTCTCTTAAGTTTTCGAGTCTTGATTATGTTTGTGGAGATGGGATAGGATAGACTTTGTCGTTGGTGGCTGTGGGATTAGGATAGAATTGGATTTGTGTTGGTTTGAAGTGAGTTTGGTTTGGCAGTGGTAACATCAGTCAACATAGGAGTCTCAAACTTTGACCAAAACCAAAATACCATATCTTTGTTGACTTCAATTATCAACATCCTCGTCTTGTGTGATTTGGTTTGGTTTGCTGTGAGCAAGCTGGATCGAGCTATTTATACTTGAAAGAAGAAGTTGAAAGAGTTAAACAATAAATATGTTTGTGTGGTTAATACTTAGGAATTTGAAATGATTTGTATACCCTATTAACTTATTCGTGTATTTATACGATAGGCCTATTTACTGATTTGTAAATTTATATGATAAAATATTATTTCGGTATATATTTTGGTGAATTATTTTAAGCTTAAGCATGTTGCACCGTACAAATTTGTGTGCACATTTACTCTTCCACAATAAACATACCAAAAGTGAATCTTTATATATATAAGATTGTTATATTTAGGAAGTCAAAAGTATCTCATATTTGTCATAAATTCAATCAACCAATCTTTATATATATAAGATTGTTATATTTAGGAAGTCAAAAGTATCTCATATTTGTCATGAATTCAATCAACCAATTAAGTTCAGTCATTTTTTTATTAAAAAAAAAAAAAAAAAAAAAAAAAAAAAAAAAAAAAAAAAAACTTTCACCATTTTTTTTAAAATTAAATATCTCGCAAACCGTTAATCGTTACGCGAAAAAATCATACTATCGCGACGAGAATTAAATTATCTTTCTATAGATATGCACTTCTATATAATTTCGACGAACTTTTTTTTTTTTTAATTTTCACCCAGAAAAATCACACGTGATTTGTAAAAATCATATGTGATTTTTACAAATCACGTGGGATTTTTCTGGGCGGAAATTTTGAAGAAAAAAAATTCGTCAAAAATATAGAGAAGTGCATATCTATAGATAGATAATTTAATTGTCGTCGCGATGGTGTATTTTTTGTAGCTTAAAAATTTACCGTTTGCAAGATATGTTGTTTAAAAAAAAAAAGGTGAAAAATGGTTTTTTATTAATTTAGATTAAAAATATATGGATAAGATTGTTTCTTTGTATCTATGACAAATATGAGATTTATATTGATCTCAGCTCTATTTAGGAAAATGTTAAATCAGTTGTCATTATTATTTTTAATTTAATCACTATCTCTCACATAAAAAAGCTTTTATACCCTTTGTCTATTCACTAGCCATCACCACCGCCTCCAACCGTCAACATAACAACCGCCTCCAGCCATCAAACACCAATTTTAGCAAAATCAGTCTAACTTAATGTGAATACTGCGTAACCATCATCTAATTTCAACTAAAAGACACAAATCGATATGTGTTTTCAATCTAAAACCTCAAACCCCCAAATAGGTGTTTTTAACTAAAAAAAGAAAACTTGAATCTTTATTCAATGTAGGTTTTCTTGTTTGAATCTTTGTAGGTTTTATTGTTTGAAGTGAGTTTTCTTGTTCGAATCTTTGTAGGTTTTATTGTTCGAAGTGGGTTTTCTTGTTCGAATCTTTGCGAGTTTAATAGGGGCAATTTTTCAATTTTCGATTAGAGATGTGATATTTAGTTGGCCGTTATTTGGGTTTTTTAACCAGAATTTTTGTTTGGCCGGAGTTATATAATGTAGAAGATGAAGTTAGATGAAATGGCTAAGTTACCCATAATGGTGATGTATAATGAGTAGTTTATGTATTCACAAGCATAATAAGTCGATGTTGTAAGTACATAGAGTATTTATAACTTTTATCCTTTATTCAATGGTTGAGTTGTCACATTCGTAAAGATCATTGTACTTATTGTATCATGTCGTTACACTTGGACTAAACGTGATAAGGCTTTATGTAATAGGGCTGAGCAAAATAGACAGAAAACAGAATCAAACCGAAAAGTCGAGCCGAACCGGTCCGACTGAAACTGAACCGAACATATTCAGCTCAGTTTTCGTTTCTATATATTTTTGATTTTCGGTTTCGGCTCTGTTCGGTTCGAGCCAAAACCGAGAAAAACACACCTAAATTGTATAAATTGAACCAAACCGAGTCAGTTCGGTTCAGTTATCAGTTAAGGTTTCTCACAAAATCAATTCTCGGTGCTTTTCGGTTATAGTCAACCCGGGTCGACTTTGACCTGATGCTCAGCCTTATTCCATAACACGTGGAAGAGTCTCATAACGTGTTGACCATTGTTACGCTTCCCTCCAACAACGAATGATCATCGGATTTTGGAGGTGGTTTGGTCATCTGCTTGACCGGCGAATTCTTAATTTTGTGTGTGAGAGTGCATTATGAGTATATTTGTATTTAAGTGATGTTTGTTAGCGTGATTGATTTGTTGGTCACTACTACGACTTCTTAATAGTCGTTTTTTGTGAATAAGTGAAAATGTTGATGCGGAGCTAAGGTAGCGGTGATGGATTCGGTCACTGTTACACTTAGTCTTATAGTTATGCGACACCGCATTTTTTAGGTCATTTGTTTGATAGAAATTTATAGTTATAGTGTCGTGCTATTTTTAAGTATGTTTTTATTAGGGCATCCACAAAGGGCCAACATGTCATCACTCAATAGAAGCTATTATACAGTCAATCAATTGTAGCTTTGCCACATCATCAGTGTATTTAATAAGAGGTGGTCTCTGCTTGAACTCTCATTATACGGTTTGGGTGGGGCCTTTATCACCTTTTACTTTTTGAATACCCATGACCTGTGTGGCTATATGATTAAATAAGTGATAAAGAATGATAGAGATCGAAACTCATTAAACTATTTAACATTTAATGCATTGTTAGATTGGTATGTGAAAAAAGTTATATGTTGATGTGACATTGTATTAAACTCTCAACGATCTAATCTTTTGGAGATGCTCTTATAAGGATTGTTGGGAATTAAATATTCTGAAGACTAAGTATCGGGAAATTCTCTTAAGTGATTAATTCTGGTTGCTTTAGTGTTAAGTCTGGTGAGTACCAAAGTTAAGTCTGCTGGTTAAGTCTGGTCTTTGGATATTAAGTCTGGTGGTTAAGTCTAGTGATTAATTCTGGTGAGTAACAAAATTAAGTCTGCTCTTCGAATGTTAAGTCTGCTTGCTGGATGGATAAGTATACTAAAGTCAATTATATACGGTAGATAATATCTTACCCCATGTGATCAGTCATTATGTTATATTCACAGAACAAGTTGTAAACATAGATACATGTTGTATCTTAGTTACTGACTCACATAAGCTAGCAAGTAGTTCGACAAGACTTGACAAGAATTAACAATATTGTAAAGATCTCCTTGGACTATAAAAGGAGATCTTAGCTTAGTCATATGCGTGTGTCTTTTAAGTGATTAAGTTTTATATGTTGAATAGAACCTTTGATAAAACTTTCATATTCATAACTGTCAAGAACAAGAACAATCATAAACATTATCAATAATATTGAATCCTTTGGTATTATACTTTCGGTGTTCATTGTTCAATATACACAAGCATCACTGTTCCATTTCCATAACCAAAATAACCTTCTAAGTGTGATTAATTAGTTTCCGCATACTTGATCATATTAACTCAAGATATCACATACACTCGTTGTAAAGGACTAACATCCTATTTAGTGTATCGAATCCTCTCAATTGGTATCAGAGCAAGGCTGATATAGTTGATTTAGAAGAAGAAATGGACGTTGAATCTATTCAAACCAATGTTGCTGCAAAACTACCCATGCTCAAACAGAATGAGTTTGAGATGTGGAGGCTGAGGATAGAGCAATATTTCCAAGTGCAAGACTATGCACTTTGGGAAATCATTGAAGATGGAAACTCTTACCAGCCTACAACCACTACATCAACAGTGGACGGCAAAGTGGTGTCAACTCTGCAACAACACCCAACATCTGTAGAAGACAGAATAAAGAAGAAAAATGACTTAAAGGCAAGAAGCATGCTGATGATGACCATTCCCAATGATCAACTTTTAAACTTCAGCAAGTTCAAAGATGCCAAGTCATTATTTGAAGCTATTGTTGCCAAATATGGTGGAAATGAAGCCACCAAGAAAACTGGTATGTGTTAAATCACATACCTTTATTTGACCAAAACTGGACCCAAATAGACCAAAAACTAACCAATTATGCCAAATATTTCGTGTTTTTGTGTTTATGAATGTGCAGGGATGGATATTGTAAAAATGGACAAATATCAAGATAAAAAAGACAAATCGAGAACGGGATTTGGAAAAGAGTCAAAAGCCGAGGCTGGGGAAGCAATTTGCAATATTAGATCAAGATATGCCCAAAAAGTCAAAGTCAACATTCAAGAATCAAAGATTGCCAAAAATGGCCCTTGGATCAACTTTGAAAGATTGGCAGATTTAATCCTTGAAAGTTACAAAATTTTCAAAACTATCCTAAATCCTTAACCTATAACTAAAACATAACTAAACCCAAAGCCCACATAAACTCCCACAGCCCACAAGATAAACACACAGCCCCCACTTTTTTTTATCACAACCCGATCCATCCCTTTTGTATAACCCGACCAATAGACCCACATACCCGGTCAACCCTCAATAAACTCCCAGTCAAACAAAAATATTTACCCGCCACCCTTACCCCCATTGTTACTGTGCTATGAACCCTAATTTACCCATACACCAAATTACCCCAATTCCCAAATAATTACCTAATGATTAAACCTTCTAGAAACCTGACACATGTGCAGGGAATGTTAGACTCTACACGGATTGCCAAAGTGGCAGCCTCCCATTGGTCAATACACCTCATCAAATATGATCCAAGGGTTGATATTGTTGCTTGTTATTGAAGCTGAGATGAAGGGTCAAGATTGAGCATCCAGAGGGTTTCAAAAGCCCTAGCTTCCCACTCATCTCCTCGGCTATAAATAGCCCTGTCACTTCACCATTGGAGGTTGTTAGTTGTTAGGAGTAGTGTAGTTTTTAAGTAGAGTTACTATGTCAAATTGTTTTCTCAATTGTATTTTCAGCTTTCAATTAATGTAATCCAACTTTTATTAATGAAATAGTAGTTTACTTTTTATATAATTCGTGTTATTTGGTTACTTTTAATTCTCAAAGTTTACTTAATAGTTGTTGTTTAAGCTTGTTTACTGTTTCATCAGCTTTTATTAAACCAAATTAGCTTGTTAAAACTTTTACTTATCCTATTTGTTCATCTATTCTCAAAAACACATTAAAAATACAAAAATATTCAAAATAAGCTTTCAATAAGCTCTTTCCCTGGTAGATTAAGCTTACATAAGCTCTCTAGCTTACTGTGAGCGTTAGATTAGGTATAATATGTTTTTAACTCAAAACTCTCAAAAAGTCAATGATTGGTCAAAGGTACTATTCATCTGCTTATTCTAGTTCTTATTGCCTTTTTCTTTGCTTACTTGTTTTATTTGAAGTAAATGTAGGATAGATTGATAGTCAGTTTAAGCTTAATCCCCATTTCCACTTATATAGCTTAAAACAGTCAACTTAGCTTAATATAGACATTAGCTTATTAAGTGCTTAATACTAGATAAAAACTGCTTATATTAGCTTAAATAAGTTAGGCAAACATTAAATAGACAGAATCATAGTTATTTTAGGGGTTTTCAGTGTTAATCTCAAAACATCACTCTTAAGGGCCTGTTTGGCACAAAACCCCAAATGGGTCAAAATGGGTCACATATGATTTTCACTGTTCATTTGTCCATAGGGTTATTTTGATCTAGACTGAGTGTACTTATTTGAGTTGTTTTTAGAAGAGTCTCAGATGTTTTGTATGATTTTGTGGTTTTGAATAGAATGGTGCAAGTTTTAAGATCAGTCCTGATCTCATAAGCTTATTTAGGAATAAGCTGTTAAGGTTGTTAATTTTGATGTCTTTGAACCTCCTTTTGGTCATTAAGAAGAATTGCATAAGTTGGAATTAGATCAATAGGATTTGGTTAAAATTTGTTGATCATTGCAGTCTGCATATCTGCACAAGTTCTGTCCCAACTTACCACTTTCTCAGCTTATTTTTCTGCTTATTCATCAGTTCTCAGGGTCTGATTTTTGGTACACTGATAGATTGTAGTTTAAGCTTGATCTGTTTTTGCATTTTGAGGTTTCTAGAGCTTATTAGAGTGCTTATTATTAGGGCTGCAAGTAGGGACAAGGCTGCAGATTGCATCAGCAGCCCTTGAATGGATTTTGTTTTTTATTCTAGCTTAATGGCTTATTTAGGGTAGCTTATTAGATTAGATCTGCTTATTTAGATTGCATTTATGTCCCATTAGCTTATTTAGGCCTCATCTTAGCTTATAGCTTCTAAGAATTAGCTTATCAGTTTTCATCTTTGCCTTTTTAGCTTTTTCACTAAACTGTTTTAGCCTTCTGCTTATTTCTAGCTTGTTTTTAAGTTTCATAAATTTTTCCTTTGTTAAAGTTGCTTAATTTTCTGCTTTTTACAAGTTTCAAAAAGAAAAATAAAAAAAAATAAAATAGTTTTGCAAAAAGGTAAAACCAGGGATCGAACCCTGGTCTCACCATACCCACACCTCTCACAAGCACAGATATACCATTAGCGCCCTTGGGACTTTTTCATCTTAACTTGCATAATTAATTCTCTTAAGCCTTATTTTTCATTTAGCCCTCAGCCCTTATTAGCTTATTCCCAGCTTATGTAAATAAGCTGGGACCTCATTTCTATTTTTCCTAAGACTGTCATTCCATAAAGTAATTTCAGAAAAAAAATTTCAGATTTTTCTTTATAGTTTTAGTATTTTTAAACATTTAATTTCTTTATTTTAGATTTTAATTCATAATAAATTAAATAAAAAAAATATATAATTATTTTTCCTAGAATTTTCTTTTATCATTTAGAACTTAGGAAAATTAATTTGACATTTCTAGGGTTAATTTTTCATAGTTTTGACATTTAAGTTCGTTACTTCGCGTTTTTAAGCGTATTATTAGAATTTCTTTTACGTTTTATAATACATTACCTTAGATTAGAATTTCCCCTTGCCTTAGTTACTGTTTTTAGTTTATATTTCATCATCTTAGTTATAAATCCCCAATATCTCACTTTTACGCATTCACTGCACGTTTCACGATCCCGATATCACAGATTCCATTCACACCTTCGTCGGGACAACGAACCGGGTCTTGCATATTTCCTTTGCAATTCCTTCGGGTTAATTTGCACTTATCAAATTTTTGGCGCCGCTGCCGGGGAAGGTTGACGTGAATTCGTGATTCCGTTTTTCGATTCGTGTTTTGAAGATCCTTCTCCCGGGAAGTTATCGTTTTTCTTCGTAAATATTTTTCAAAAATATAAAATCCAAAAAAATTAAAAATACCACTAACACTTTTCCTAAAGTGTTAACAATACCAAAAAAAAATTCGTAAAAACAACAAAACAATCGTGAAATCATTTGATTTCGGATTATCTTTCGATTACAACCTATACAAGTGGTTTAAGGATGGTTTTGACATTAAATTGCAAACCGAAAGAGGCGGGTTTTTAATCAGATTTCGAGCGGACCTTTGCTTCTCCGCCACTCTGCGAGTAGTCGTAAGAGAAACGAATATCGGTTGAGGGATCGATGCCAAAAATATTGTGATTAATTTTCTTTAATATAAAAAACCCAAAAAGATTTTCTTTTCAAAATTTATTTTCACTTTTCTTTTGTGTTTCTCAATTATAAAAATTCAAAAATATTATTCTTATTCCTCTTATTCGTTTGATTCTTTATCTCTTAACCCTCTATCCGTTTAATTCTTATGTCGTCACTCGGCTATCATTGTTTTCATTGTAAAAGCCCAATGGGTGATGCTCTTCGTTGTTCCAAGTGTTCGTGTGAGCGGTGTGGAAATAATGCACCAAACGGATCTTGTTATTGGTGTGAATTATCCATTAAATCAAATCCTAATTCCGTCAATAATTCTCAAGGTTGTTCCGACTACCCTCCACAAACACCTGACTTTTTCCACCAACCCCCACAACATCATATGGAGACATACTTGTGTGAATTTTGTGGAGGATGTTCTCATCCGGAATTTGATTGTCGAACGGGAGACATGCTTGTCTATGAGCAGAACCCTTATAACAATCAGACATCATCCGGATTTGATACATCTTCATATTATACACCAAGTTCACCACAACAGTATTACTGTTGTGAGCATTGTGGGGGTCCACACCAAAGTTTTGATTGTCAAGCAAGGAATTCGTTTGTCTATGAGCAAGTTCCATGTAATCAAAACTTCGGTTATGAGCATTGTGGGGGTCCACAGCCCGATTTATCTTCGTTCGATCAACGTTATTGCAGTGGGTGTGGAAATCCGTTAGATCCGACATCGACTTATTGTCAACGGTGTACTTGCGAGAGGTGTGGTAGAAATATTATCAATGGATTTTGTTCGAATTGTGCTTTGGAAGCTGAAAATTCATACACTTATGATTTTAATCCGAACATTTCCGATTATCCTCAAAACAATTTCAATCACCCTCCTAAAAACTATTATGAGCAAGAACCGTATTTCAATAATAAATCATTCCAAAATACATCAAATTTTGAAAATTGTGGGGGATCGTTTGAAAATTTTCATTATGAGCCGAATTTGTGTTACAATTCTCATGGTTTTGACCAACCCCCACAAAATCCCGTCAATTATCAAAATCAAGATAGAATGCTCGAAATTTTAAAACTTTTGGGATCCGTTGTCGAACAGGTTCGTAATAGAAATCAAGCGGTTACTAAATTTTTGGCTAATCTTAATACTTGTACTCCCGATCCTCATGAGAAGTCTATGGAAGAATTACTTGCCGAGGAAAGAGCGGCTAAATTTCGAAAGGCCTTAATTTACTGTGACGATGATTCTGATGATGACGAGGAGAGACTTGTTCCGTTAAACGTTTTCCCTCAAATAGCACCCGTCTTTCCTACCGTAGTAACCGAGGACTCTCTAAAAATGGGGGACGAGCATCTAAACACTATTCCGGCAAAGGAATCGGACAGTGTTGAGAACCTCGTCCCAATCCCAAGTGAGTCCGGGGAAATTTCTAACGGTGATTGTGAATTTGTTGAAAATAATCGTCTTAATAATCACGTTGATACGAATGATATGCCGTTTGATGAAAATCACGTTGAGAAGGATGAAGTTGAAATTTATCTCGATTCTCACAATGAGCATACTGCGAATGTTGAAGACTCTTGTGGAGATATCGATGATGTTGAGGAATCGCGTTCCGATTATGAGTTCATTAGCTTAGAGGAGATAAAGGATTTTAACCTTGATGATGATGAGATCAAAGATGATTTACTTCGTGACAAATTATCCAATATCAATCTTCTTATTTCTAAGATCGAAGCTTTAAATAATCCGACTCCGTCTACTGATGCCGTGATCACCTTTTCATTTCCTATCCCGGATATGGATAGTGATTTCTTACCCGAGCTTGAAATTTTTCGATTTGAAGAGAAGAGTAGTGGCAGTCCCACTATTCATGCTGATATTTCTCTTCCGGATTATGAGCATTTTGACTTTGAGATCGACTCTGAACTCAATTTGAGCAATATTTTCGATAATCCGTCGCGTAACTCTCTTTTAGAGGATGTCGATCTATTTCTTGCTACGGATGACTCGATACCACCGGGTATTGAGAATGATGAGAATGACCTTCGAAGAAATGATCTTATTGAAGAAATAAATGATGATGATTTACTTTCCGATGATGACTCATTTCTCTTTGATTTACCATTTTCTCGTCCACCCGCGAAACCACCGGACGTAGATTTTGAATCCGATGCGGATAAGGATATTTTTGGAGTGGTGGACGAGATTTCTGAACATGGTGTCCCGGTGCTTGATATTTTTCCCACCCGTGATTCAGAATTTAACTTTGCTTTCGTCATCCGTGTGTTTCACCCATTCTTCACTTATCCCATCATTTATCCATTTTTCCACTCCACCGGGAGTGAGGATACCGTCTTTGACCCCGGCATCTCCGTTTTTCATGCCGGGTGTCCGCTGCAGTGTTGATTCTCCATTTACTCCCCCAAGATTAAGTAAATTCAGGGCGAGTCCAGCTATACGACTCGATCCAAAAACAAGCGCTTCGTGGGAGGCACCCCATGCTTATCATGCTATCTTTTTTCTAATAAGTATCGTG
Source organism: Artemisia tridentata subsp. tridentata (assembly GCA_021014915.2). Lineage (NCBI taxonomy): Eukaryota > Viridiplantae > Streptophyta > Magnoliopsida > Asterales > Asteraceae > Artemisia > Artemisia tridentata. The sequence continues at coordinate 136,964,518 of CP139508.1, read as the reverse complement.
AGGAGGGTTTCATCTTCCATTTCTCGTGTTTCGTGGTTGTTTGTGATGTGTCCAGGATTCGCCCGAATAATGAAGACTCTCGTGCTCGTGGTTTGCTTCTCTCCACTCGAGTTTCATCATTCGTTGCTCATCCGATATCCTTAATCTTATCGTTTTACATTTATCTTTGGCATAATTAATAAACGGCCTTAGATTTATGTAGGAGAACCCTTACCTTTAAGACATTGAGGACAATGTCTCGTTTTAGTCTGGGGGGGGGGTGATCTTTCGATTTGATTTTTGCCTTGCATTTTTTGCCGTTTACTCTCGCAACCCCGTTTTTCCTCCAAAAAATGAAAAAGTCCAAAAAATGAGAAAATTTAAAATTTTGTGCAAAAAAATAATAAATTTTGACATTTTGTTGACTTTCCGCTGGTGAGAGTAGGAATAAAATTCTGACTTGATCGGGCGTGTTGAGCCCTAGCTTGTCCCCTTAACCTTTCTTGGCTAAGCATTCGCGGATCTTATTATTTAAGATTTTAAATTTGCGAAGAACGAGAAATGATAGAGTTGTTTATAAGTTAGATTGCTAAGCGTGGAGTAGTTGGGTTCTCTTTAGAGCTCATCGAAGTTACTTATGGCCTTTTGCTCCCACAAAATTGTTTCACCATATATAACTGTAAGAATAATTAAAGATGTTAGGTTTTGCCGATGATTAGTTCTTGGTCTTCTTAAAAGAATCCTTGTTTTAAAAATTGGGTACACATCAAGGTTACTTAATAAATACGTTTAATAATAATAAGTTAAGTGCTCTAAGCTACGGATTCGAGATCGGGACTTGGATCCTTATTTTCGGAAGGTGTTTAGGTCTTGGCTATCCTCTTGCACCGGACCTTGGACCTCTAGTTCAGGAATGTGTGAGGTCTTGGTCTAACCACCTTGGATCCTCATTTCAGGAATGTCTAGAGTCTTGGAACACTCCGTTGTAACGGCCCTTGGATCCTTTATTCCGGAAGGTGTAAGGTCTTGGAACTAAACCGTGAAGCTCCGACGTTTAGGGTACGCAAGTGAAAAGTTAGTCATAAAAAAAAAAAAAAAAAAAAAAAAAAAAAAAAAAAAAAAAAAAGGATGAAAAAATGAAAAAAAAATGGTGATAAATGAAAAAGAGAAAAATGCAAAAGTCAAAAATATAAATAAAAACCTTGATGTGGACCTCATTTTCAAAGCAACGGTTCTCGAGAGAAGATTGAAAACTACTTAGCCTCTTAATTTAGTATCTTTATCGGACTAAAAACCTATCGAAACGAGAAAATATGAAGCAATTCATTTCTCACCAAAAATAAAATAAATAGAGGCAAATTAGGAAAATGGGAGTAAGAGGTAATTACACAAGTAACTTCCATGAGTAGTGTTGGCATCTAACTTGTAAATAGACAATGATTTCGTTTTTAAGCTTAGTTTGGGGGCTCGTGAAAAATCAGGGACGACGAATTTTATACGTATGGTCACTTCTTTATAAGTCATGTTTCCTACTCGTTGACCCTAAAAATTATTGTTAGATAATGACTGTCAACAAAACCGTCACAAGAAAATGAGAAAAATATAAAAATAGAATAAAGTGTGAATAAAAGGAAAATCGGGGAGTTTTTAAAACTTGGGATTTTTTAATCTCTTTTGAATATTTTGCTACTTTTCAAAGTTAGTAAAAAGAGGTTAGAAATTTTTTATTTCAAAAACGTGTTTTTATAACATTGCGTGAGGACACTGCAATATCTTAGTCTGGGGGATATTGGTATGTGTTAAATCACATACCTTTATTTGACCAAAACCGGACCCAAATAGACAAAAAACTAACCAATTATGCCAAATATTTCATGTTTTTGTGTTTATAAATGCGCAGGGATGGATATTGTAAAAATGGACAAATATCAAGATAAAAAAGACAAATCGAGCACGGGATTTGGAAAAGAGTCAAAAGCCGAGGCCGGGGAAGCAATTTGCAATATTAGATCAAGATATGCCCAAAAAGTCAAAGTCAACATTCAAGAATCAAAGATTGCCAAAAATGGCCCTTGGATCAACTTTGAAAGATTGGCAGATTTAATCCTTGAAAGTTACAAAATTTGCAAAACTATCCTAAATCCTTAACCTATAACTAAAACATAACTAAACCCAAAGCCCACATAAACCCCCACAGCCCACAAGATAAACACACAGCCCCCACTTTTTTTTATCACAACCCGATCCATCCCTTTTGTATAACCCGACCAATAGACCCACATACCCGGTCAACCCTCAATAAACTCCCAGTCAAACAAAAATATTTACCCGCCACCCTTACCCCCATTGTTACTGTGCTATGAACCCTAATTTACCCATACACCAAATTACCCCAATTCCCAAATAATTACCTAATGATTAAACCTTCTAGAAACCTGACACATGTGCAGGGAATGTTAGACTCTACACGGATTGCCAAAGTGGCAGCCTCCCATTGGTCAATACACCTCATCAAATATGATCCAAGGGTTGATATTGTTGCTTGTTATTGAAGCTGAGATGAAGGGTCAAGATTGAGCATCCAGAGGGTTTCAAAAACCCTAGCTTCCCACTCATCTCCTCGGCTATAAATAGCCCTGTCACTTCACCATTGGAGGTTGTTAGTTGTTAGGAGTAGTGTAGTTTTTAAGTAGAGTTACTCTGTCTAATTGTTTTCTCAATTGTATTTTCAGCTTTCAATTAATGTAATCCAACTTTTATTAATGAAATAGTAGTTTACTTCTTATATAATTCGTGTTATTTGGTTACTTTTAATTCTCAAAGTTTACTTAATAGTTGTTGTTTAAGCTTGTTTACTGTTTCATCAGCTTTTATTAAACCAAATTAGCTTGTTAAAACTTTTACTTATCCTATTTGTTCGTCTATTCTCAAAAACACTTTAAAAATACAAAAAATATTCAAAATAAGCTTTCAATAAGCTCTTTCCCTGGTAGATTAAGCTTACATAAACTCTCTAGCTTACTGTGAGCTTTAGATTAGGTATAATATGTTTTTAACTCAAAACTCTTAGAAAGTCAACGATTGGTCAAAGGTACTATTCATCTGCTTATTCTAGTGCTTATTGCCTTTTTCTTTGCTTACTTGTTTTATTTGAAGTAAATGTAGGATAGATTGATAGTCAGTTTAAGCTTAATCCCCATTTCCACTTATATAGCTTAAAATAGTCAACTTAGCTTAATATAGACATTAGCTTATTAAGTGCTTAATACTAGATAAAAACTGCTTATATCAGCTTAAATAAGTTAGGGAAGCATTAAATAGTCAGAATCATAGGTTATTTTAGGGGTTTTTAGTGTTAATCTCAAAACATCACTCTTAAGGGCCTGTTTGGCACAGAACCCCAAATGGGTCAAAATGGGTCACATATGATTTTCACTGTTCATTTGTCCATAGGGTTATTTTGATCTAGACTGAGTGTACTTATTTGAGTTGTTTTTAGAAAAGTCTCAGATGTTTTGTATGATTTTGTGGTTTTGAATAGAATGGTGCAAGTTTTAAGATCAGTCCTGATCTCATAAGCTTATTTAGGAATAAGCTGTTAAGGTTGTTAATTTTGATGTCTTTGAACCTCCTTTAGGTCATTAAGAAGAATTACATAAGTTGGAATTTGATCAATAGGATTTGGTTAAAATTTGTTGATCACTGCAGTCTGCATATCTACACAAGTTCTGTCCCAACTTACCACTTTCTCAGCTTATTTTTCTGCTTATTCATCAGTACTTAGGGTCTGATTTTTGGTACACTAATAGATTGTAGTTTAAGCTTGATCTGTTTTCGCATTTTGAGGTTTCTAGAGCTTATTAGAGTGCTTATTATTAGAGCTGCAAGTAGGGACAAGGCTGCTGATTGCATCAGCAGCCCTTGAGTGGATTTTGTTTTTTATTCTAGCTTAATGGCTTATTTAGGGTAGCTTATTAGATTAGATCTGCTTATTTAGATAGCATTTATGTCCCATTAGCTTATTTAGGCCTCAGCTTAGCTTATAGCTTCAAAGAATTAGCTTATTAGTTTTCATCTTTGCCTTTTTAGCTTTTTCACTAAACTGTTTTAGCCTTCTGCTTATTTCTAGCTTGTTTTTAAGTTTCATAAATTTTTCCTTTGTTAAAGTTGCTTAATTTTCTGCTTTTTACAAGTTTCAAAAAGAAAAATAAAAAAAAGAAAATAGTTTTGCAAAAAGGTAAAACCAGGGATCGAACCCTGGTCTCACCACACCCACACCTCTCACAAGCACAGATATACCATTAGCGCCCTTGGGACTTTTTCATCTTAACTTGCATAATTAATTCTCTTAAGCCTTATTTTCCATTTAGCCCTCAGCCCTTATTAGCTTATTCCCAGCTTATGTAAATAAGCTGGGACCTCATTTCTATTTTTCCTAAGACTGTCATTCCATAAAGTAATTTCAGAAAAAATTTCAGATTTTTCTTTATAATTTTAGTATTTTTAAACATTTAATTTCTTTATTTTAGATTTTAATTCATAATAAATTAAATAAAAATAAAAAATATATAATTATTTGGGCTAGATATAGACATAGCCCGGTCTAGTAAAGTGTTGGGCTTTTTTGGCCCAAAAAAAGTCGCTTTCCCAAAATAGCCCAACACTTTAAGCGACTGAATCTGGGAGTGACATGTGGCGGAAAAAAGTCGCTTAATTCAAAAAAAGTCGCTTAAGCGATTTTTTTTCAATCTACTGCTAGTGCATCTGTTTCTAATGCTAGGCTTAATCGAAAGTCACTTAATTTACAAAAAGTCACTTAAGCGACTTTTTTCCGCCACATGTCACTCCCAGATTTAGTCGCTTAAAGTGTTGAGCTATTTTGGGAAAGCGACTTTTTTGGGGCCAAAAAAGCCCAACACTTTACTAGACCGGGCTATTTGTAGAATTAACCCCTATTTATTTTTCCTAAAATTTTCTTTTATCATTTAGAACTTAGGAAAATTAATTTGACATTTCTAGGGTTAATTTTTCATAGTTTTGACGTTTAAGTTCGTTACTTCACGTTTTTAAACGTATTATTAGAATTTCTTTTACGTTTTATAATACATTACCTTAGATTAGAATTTCTCCTTGCCTTAGTTACTGTTTTTAGTTTATATTTCATCATCTTAGTTATAAATCCCCAATATCTCACTTTTACACATTCACTACACGTTTCACGATCCCGATATCACAGATTCCATTCACACCTTCGTCGGGACAACAAACCGGGTCTTGCATATTTCCTTTGCAATTCCTTCGGGTTAATTTGCACTTATCAAAAACCCACAAGACACTGCTCAAGCAGCAGTTTGAAAACTTCTCCTCTACCAACAATGAATCTCTTGACCATATGTTTAATAGGCTTCAGAATATTGTGAGCCAACTTCCTATTCTTGGTGTTGAAATACTTTAAGAAGATTTGAACTCAAAATTTCTGAGAAGCTTACCAGAAGAGTAGGCTATACATGTTGTTGTCTGGAATAATAAGCCAGATCTTGATACAATGGAACTAATAGATTTGTATAGCAACTTTAAGATTGTGGAGCAAGATTTGAAGAGAAGTGGAGGTACTAGTTCTAATACTGGGAACATGGCATTTATGTCAACTCCTAGTACCTCAAAATCAAGTGAAGAGGTGAAAGTTGTTGATGGTGTTGGTGCTGCTAGTTCATCAAGCAGTACCATGGGTATTTTAGATGAGAAGACTTGTTGTGCATTTCTCACAAGTCGAAATGATGGGTCCATGCTCACTTATGAAGACCTCCAAGAGATCAATGATGATGATCTAGAGGAAATGGACCTAAAATGGCAAATTTCTCTTCTTAGCATGAGATCCAAGAAGTTCTATCAAAGGACGGGGAAGAAGCTCTTAATCAGCAACACTGATACTGCTAGTTTTGATGATTTAAAGATAGAGTGTTATAACTGCCACATGATGCGGCACTTCTCAAGAGAATGTAGAAGGCCAAGGCAGCAGGATAGCAAGAACAAAGGTTTTGGAAGCACATCCAAAACAAGGGAGGTTTCTGAGCCAAAATCAAAAGCTATGGTAGCTATTGATGGGCTAGGTTTTGATTGGAGTTTCATAGCTGATGAAGAAGAAGATTCTTCACAGATGGCACTCATGGCTTTCTCTACTGAGGTACAAAATCATAAAGTTTGTTCTAATGCTTGCACTGCTCTTAAAGAATTACAAACTTTAATCAAACATTATGATGAACAAAAGAAAGAGCTAAGCAAAACTCATCAAAACTATATAGACTATAAGTGTGGTTTAGAATCAGTAGAAAAGCAGATCCTATACTACAAAGAAAATGAACTTGCTTTTTCTGATGACAAAGCTCTTCTTAGACAAGACATATTCTTTAGAGATGTTGAAATTAAGCTTTTAAGAGAGGCTTTTGATAGGGTCAAAAAGGAAAATGGAAACATTCACTTGACTACACAAACACTAGAACATGCTTCTAGAGGTGTAACCAACATGATAGAATGTCAAGTGATTAATAGAGCCAAGTCAGGAATAGGATATAAGAGTGTCCCACCTCCATACAGAGGTATCCCTAAACCCCCAGGGATTGACCTAGAAAATTCAGGTGTCCCTGAATTTCAACAACCTGAGCTACAATATGGTGCACAGCCAAAAACAAAGCTAGTTGTTGATGAACCTAAGAAAGTAAGTGAGAGTTTAAGTAAAACTTCACTTCCAGAGGACAAGGTGTCCTCTGATAGAAGCTCAGATAGAATAGTCATTGAAGCCTGGGTATCTGATGATGATGAAGATGAACAGGTTATGTCTAAACCTGAAGTGATTAAGAAAGCAGGAACAAGTGTTCCAAAGATAGTCAAACAAAATACTGATAGGCCTAAAACAAACATTAAACATGTTAGGCAACCAGTTAGATATTGTGAACAATACAGATCCACAAACAAGCCCAGAGGTGACCAAAGAAGTTGGAACAACCTCAAGTCTCACCAAAACAGTGATGACTTTGGATTTTATAATAAAGCTTGTTTCACATGTGGAAGTTTTGACCATCTTACAGCTTTCTGTAACAAATGGGTATCTGGGTATGCAAACAATGGGGTGAATCTAAAAAGGCAAACACCTAAAAGTCACTCTATTTTTAATAGAACAAAACCCAAAACAGTTTCAGTTAAGTCTGGCTTAAAACAAGTTAATTCTGCTAGACCATTTCAGACTGTTAACCCAAGACCAACAGTTAAATATGCAAAATCATTTTACAAAAATGCATCAAAAACTGTTCAAAGGCCCATTCAAACAAAAGCAGTGGTCCAAAAACAAGTTTGGAAAATTAAGGGTACAACTGCAAAGCCAGCAGTTAATACTGCTAGACAAGTAGTTAATTCTGCTGCTTGGAAAAAGAGGGCCAATGCTGTTAAGGCCTCAGCATGTTGGATTCTTAAATCCAATGTTGCATCAACTGTTCTTAAGAGATTAAATTTCATTGATGCAAGAGGCAGATCCAAGTCAGTAATGGCTTGGATCCCCAAAGGAAACTAATACTTCTTATTAATGTGCAGGAACATTCAACTGATAAACAAGAGGATCAAGGATACTCAGATAGTGGATGTTCAAGGCACATGACAGGCAACAAGTCTTATCTCTCAGATTTTCAATCAATAGATGGAGGCTATGTTACCTTTGGAGGAGGTGTTGGTGGCAAAATTTCCGGTAAAGGTACAATTAAAACTGGAAATTTAGATTTTGAAGATGTGTACTATGTACAAGAATTAAATTACAATCTTTTTAGTGTCTCACAAATGTGTGATAAAAAGAACAAAGTTCTTTTCTGTGACACTGAATGTCTTGTGCTTTCTCCTGATTTTAAGATGCCTGATGAAAGTCAAGTACTTCTTAAAATTCCTAGAAAGGGCAATATGTACAGTGTTGATATGAAGAACATTGTTCCTAAAAAGGCTTTAACTTGTCTTGTAGCAAAGGCCACATTGGATGAATCAATGTTATGGCATAGGAGGCTTGGTCATATTAATTTCAAAACCATAAATCAGATTGTTAAGAATGGTTTGGTAAGAGGTTTACCTCAAAAGCGATTTGAAAATGATCAAGCATGCATTGCTTGTCTTAAAGGCAAACAACACAAAGCCACTTGTAAGCCCAAGATTTTTAACTCTATCAATCAATCATTGTTTATGCTTCATATGGACTTATTTGGTCCTACAAATGTTAAAAGTATGCAGCATAAGAGATATTGTCTAGTTATTACTGATGACTATAGTAGATTTACATGGGTTTTTTTTTTAAGTTCTAAGGATGAGACACCTAGCATCCTTAAGACTTTCATTACAGAGATAGAAAACCTAGTAGACAAGAAAGTAAAAGTCATTAGATGTGATAATGGGACAGAGTTTAAGAATAGAGTTATGGATGATTTCTGCAAAGAAAAAGGTATTAGGAGAGAATTTAGTGTTGCTAGAACTCCACAACAGAATGGTGTTGCTGAGAGGAAAAATAGAACACTAATAGAAGCTGCTAGAACTATGTTAGCTGACTCTAAGTTGCCTATCACTTTTTGGGCTGAAGCAGTCAACACTGCTTGCTATGTCCAGAATAGAGTTTTAGTTGTCAAGCCTCACAATAAGACATCATATGAACTTTTTAGAGGTAGAACTCCTGCAATAGGATTTCTTAGACCTTTTGGATGTCATGTGACAATTCTGAATACCTTAGACCATTTAGGAAAATTTGATGGTAAAGCAGATGAAGGATTCTTAGTTGGATATTCTCTCAATAGTAAAGCATTTAGAGTATACAACTTAAGAACTAAGAAAGTAGAGGAAAACCTGCATGTGGAATTTTTAGAGCATAAATCCAATGTAGAAGGTCAAGGACCGAAATGGCTATTTGATCTTGAGACTCTAACCCATTCAATGAATTATGTGCCTATTGTTGTAGAATCTAATGAATTTTCAGGTTCAAAAGCAGATGAAACATCAGATGAGGCAAGGTTAGAAAAGGAGACAAATCAAGATTATGTGATGATGCCAATATGGTCAAGTACAAGTGTGGATTCAACTTCAATAAATGGTGAATCTTCTTCTAATAAAGCTAAAGAAGATGTTGAAGATGAACACAAGGAAGATGGAATAAAGGAACAAGAAAATAGTTCTGCTGTTGATAATGCTGCTGAAGCAGACTTAACTGAAGAAGCAGAATTAACTGCTGAAGCAGAATTAACAAAAGAAGCAGAATTAACTGCTGAAGCAGAATTAACAGAAAATGAGGTGGATTTGAGCAATCTCCCACCTGATTATCCAGTTCCTTCTACACCACACACAAGGATTCACAAAGTCCACTCCCTGGAAAATGTGATTGGAGATGTACAATCAGGTGTGAAGACAAGACAACAACTGATGTCTTCAGACCAACAAGGGCTTCTTGATGCTCTTTATGCTTCAAAACAGCATGAGTTTTCAAACTCTTACTTGTTTGTATGTTTTCTCTCACAAGATGAACCAAAGAACATTCTGAAAGCCTTAGATGACTCAAGCTGGGTAGAAGCTATGCAAGAGGAGCTTCTTCAGTTCAAGATTCAGAAGGTATGGGTGCTAGTTGATTTATCTAAGGATGCAAAGGTAATTGGCACTAGATGGGTTTTCAGGAATAAAAGGGATGAAAGGGGAATAGTGATTAGGAATAAGGCTAGATTAGTAGCCCAAGGGTACACACAACAAGAAGGGATAGACTATAATGAGGTTTTTGCTCTAGTAGCAAGACTTGAGGCAATTAGGCTTTTCTTAGCTTATGCTTCATTTTTAGGCTTCACATTTTATCAAATGGATGTCAAAGAGTGCATTTTTATATGGTACTATTGAAGAAGATGTTTATGTCTCACAGCCTCCTGGTTTCATTGATCCTGACAATCCAGACAAAGTGTACAAAGTTGTAAAAGCTCTATATGGCCTACATCAGGCACCAAGAGCTTGGTATGAAACACTGGCTTCCTACTTAATAGAGAATGGATTTCAAAGAGGAAAGATTGATCAGACACTTTTCATCAAACAGCACAAGAAGGATCTTCTGTTAGTGCAGGTGTATGTGGATGACATTATCTTTAGGTCTACAAGGAAGGAGATGTGTTTGGAGTTTGAGAAGCTTATGCATGATAAGTTTCAGATGAGTTCCATGGGGAACTTACATTCTTTTTGGGTTTGCAAGTTAAACAGTTATATGAAGGCATATTTATTAGTCAAGATAAATATGTTGCTGAGATACTTAGGAAGTTCAACTTTGCTGATTCAAAAATGGCAAGCACACCAATGGACTCTGAGAAGCCACTTCTTAAAGATTTAGATGGAGAAAATGTGGATGTACACACATACAGATCTATGATAGGCTCTTTGATGTATCTTACATCATCAAGACCTGACATCATGTTCTCTGTTAGTGCTTGTGCAAGATTTCAAGTAACTCCAAAGGTTTCTCATTTAACAGCAGTCAAGAGGATTTTTAGATATCTCAAGGGTCAACCTATGTTGGGACTATGGTATTCTAGAGAGTCACCTTTTGACTTGGTAGCATTTTCGGATAGCGATTATATCTGGTGTTAGCTTGGACAGAAAGTCAACAACTGGAGGATGTCAATTCCTTGGGTGTAGACTTATCTCATGGCAGTGTAAGAAGCAAACTATTGTGGCTACTTCAACAACTGAAGCTGAATATGTAGCTACTGCAAGTTGCTGTGCTCAAGTCCTATGGCTTCAAAACCAACTCCTTGACTATGGGTACAATTTTATGAACACTGTTATTCATATTGATAATAGTAGTACAATTTTCATTATTAAAAATCCAGTACAACATTCTAAAACAAAACACATTGAAATTAGACATCACTTTATAAGAGACTGCAATGAGAAAAGATTAATTCAAGTTCTTATTGGTTTGCTTATTGGTTAAGTGCTTATTTTTGCTTATTGGTTAAGTGCTTATTTCTTATTAACTATTGCTTGAAAACCTTTTAATACACTTAATGTTAATCTGTTTTCAATAAAACATGAGATTTATAGCTTAAATCAGTTCTAAAATCAGTTTTAAGAAGTTAAATGAGTGTTTGGATTTGGATTTTAGAAAGGGTTTAAATCTGTGTTCATGAGTTTTGGCTATAAGCCCAAATTGATTTAGCTCTAAATCAGTCCTAGTGATAGTTTAGAAGTTGTTTAGAGTAGACTTAACATGTTTCATAGCTTTTAGTTGGATTTTCTAAATTTTGATAGTTTTTAACTCATTATATTAGCTTATTTTGCAAAATCCATAAAAAGTCGTTTTTAGGTGTTAGTTTTGAGTCAAAATCAGTTTAATAAGTTTGTTTTCATGTTTTGATTAAGTCTCAAATTGTTTTGAGTCCTAGTTTTCATTCTTTAAGTATGTGTCAAAAAAATCAAAAAGCCAAAAATATTGTAACTGCCCTTGCTTATCAGCATGTTTTTAAGCTTGTTTTTAGTTAAAATTATCTGAAAATTGTTTTATAAACTCGTTAGTGGGTGTTCTTTGCTGTTTTATAGTTTATAGCTGATTCCATAAGCTTTAGGTAGCTTATTTTGAGTGTCTAAAGTAGTAGATCAGGTCTGTTTTGAAGTATTTCATTTTTCAACATTGTCTTAACTAGCTGTCTTATCAGCTTATTTTTAAGCATCTTCTAAGCTCTAAATTGCCTTAAATTGATTTTGTGAACTCTTTGGTTGTTTAACTTTATCTGTTTTGAGTTTTTAAGGTCTGGCTTATTGCTTTAGTGGCTTATTTTATAGCTTAAAAATGCCACTTCAGGCTGTTTGGGATAGCATTTTTGCCTTATTAGCTTAGTATAGATTTAGAGCTTTTTGCTTTCCGTGTTTGGCTTACTTAGGATCATTAGTGCTCATTAGGTATAGGAGATTAGATTTGATAGGTTAGATAGCTTATTCTAGTGCTTATTCAGTTTTTAAAAGCTTTATCAGTTTTAGTTTTTGAGTACGGCAGTACTAACTAAAAAGTTTAAAGTACTGCTGATCTGATTTGCTTATTCCTAGCTTATTTTGTAAGTTTTATAAAAAGTGTTTTCATTAAAGTTGGAAAAAATTGCACGGATGGTCCTTGTGGTTTACACGGATTTCATGTTTAGGAGCTATTTCATTTTAATTACGCCACATATACCTATTTTGTGAAACGTTGCACGCGTTTGGTCCCTAAGTTGGATGGACGTTATCTTTGACCGTTAAGTGTTTAAATAATATTTGCCCGTTAGTCCCTCCGTTAATATATTTTGCACCGTTAGTCCTTATTTTCTAAAGTAGCATCCTAGGGGGCATCCTGCATTATTTTAATAGTTGACCTTGACCCATATTCATTTATTTAACTCTTATTAATATTAGTACCAATTATAATCATACACATATTCAATTTGCAAATAACCCAGGATATTAATTCACCCAGATCCTTCCAATAGCTAACCTTTTTACTTTCTGTCTTGATTCTTCAAATAGCTAACCCACGAATTAATTTTAGTTTTTGCTTTAAGATCTCATCGAGTGGTCTTGGGTAGGTATCCTTTCTTTTGTTATTCGATTTGTGTTCAAGATCGATGATGTGTGTTTGTAAGATCTATAAAGATCGTTTATTCTATTAATGAAAACACAATGAGATCTTGCTTATTTTTCTTTAAGTTTCGGAAATGAGTTGATGTTGTAGTGTGGTAGACTTGTGAGGTGGGGAGGGGGTGTTCGTGGTAGGGTTTGGTGGGTCTCGGTGTTGAAGATGATTGGTGATGGGGGTGATGGGGTGTTCGTGGTGGGGGGAGGGGGTGTTCATGGTGGGTTTTGGTGATGTCCTAGTGGTGTTGTCTCGGTGTTGAAGACGATTGAGAGTTGGATTTTTGTTAGATCGATTAGGGTTTGTGTTGTCTCGGTTTCTTGCTACTGGTTTTTTGGTGATGGTGGTAAAGTTTGGTGGTTTAAAGGTTTTGAGAAATGGGTTAGTGCCAAAATGTGTTTATTTTGATTTATTTGGTGGAGTTGAGTTTGAGAAATGGGAGTGTTTGTTTGAGTGTAAAACAAGGGCATTTTGGGGTGGTGGTTGAGGATGGTGTTCCGGTGGAGTTGAGTTTGAGAAATGGGAGTGTTTGTTTGCTACTGGTTTTGTGGTGTTGTCATTGCTTGGTGGACGATGGTGGTTCTGATGGGTGACGCTGAATGTGGTGGGTGGTGGCGTTGTGGTGGTGGTCTGGTTGTTATTATGGTGTTGGAGGTGGATATAGTTAAATGTGATGTTTCGAAATCAGCTACTAAGTTTCGAGTAATGATTTTGAAGCTCAAAAAATTAAAATCCAATATGCAGAATCAGGAGAAGAAAAAAGAGATGAAAATGAGGAGTTTGGGAGTAGGTCTTCTGGTAAATCAATAGTTGTGAAATTTAATGTTGAAGATATATCTAAGCAACCAAATGTAACCCACGTTTCTAGCAATATTTTTACCATAGTGGACTAACAATGCAAACAATGAGGACTAATGGTGCAAAATATATTAATGGATGGACTAACGGGCAAATATTATTTAAACACTTAACGGTCAAAGATAACGTCCATCCAACTTAGGGACCAAACGTGTGCAACGTTTCACAAAAGAGGTATATGTGGCGTAATTAAAATGAAATAGCTCTTAAACATGAAATCCATGTAAACCACAAGGACCATCCGTGTAATTTTTTCTTAAAGTTGTTACCTTTCAGCTTATTTATAAGTTTTAAAAATAAAATTTGCAAAAATAAAAACTTTGGGAAAGGGAAAGTCCAAGGCTTGAACCCTAGACCTCAACCCTCTCAACCAAAGCCTCACACACACCACACCAATACCAATTGCGCCCTTGGGTCTTTTTCGACTTAGGGTGCACCTTTAATTCACTTAACCAATTTTTTCCCTTTTAGCTTAATTTCCCTTTTAGCTTATTCAAAACTTATATATATAAGTTGTCGATTCATTTTTATTTTTCCTAAGTTCCTTATAGCTTAAAGTAGTTTTCCAAAAAATTTCATAATTTTTCGTATTTATTTAGTATTTTTAATATTATTTTTAGTATAAAAGTGTTTTTAATTAATAATAAATAAAATAAAAAGCAAAAAAATATAATTCTTTTTTCTTAGGCTCGTTTAATTCCCGTTAAGAGCCCGTTTCTAGTTTAATTTACGTTTTTGCTTATTTGTGCTTTACTTTCTTGTTTTATTTGCTTATTAGTTTTTTTTTAGTATATGTTCTCTATTTTTTTATCATAATTCCAAAATATCTCAATTAATCAAATCATCCGATCACAAACGGAATTCAAAGTTCCATTCACACTTCATCGGAACTTAACGACCCGGGAAAATACAATACTTCCGGAATTATATTTTGTTTGATTTTCTTTGACCTCTAGGTATATTCACTCTTGGTTAGAGAGAGAATTGACCTTTTGGTCGGGTTTTTCTTTTATATATATATATATATATATATATATATATATATATATATATATATATATATATATATATATATATATATATATACACTTGTGAACGAACCAAGTTTTTGGCGCCGCTGCTGGGGAAGTTGTGAAACGAATATCGAGTTACGTTTGAAGATTAGTGATTTGAAAATCCTTCCCCGTGAAGTTATCGTTTTATCTTGTAAATATTTTCTTATATTATTATAAAAAAAATTAAAAAATCACGAATACTTTTCCTAAAGTATTCAAAATACCAAAAAAAAATTAAAAAACCAACAAAAGAAATCGTGAAGTCAATTGTTACATCGGCTCACCTTTAGATTACAACCTAAAAGAGGGGTTTAAGGAGGATTGACATTAAATTCTTGAACCGAAAGAAACGGGTTTTTAATTAGTATTTATTGCGGACCTTTGTTTCTCCGCCACTTTGCGAGTAATTCTAGAGAGCTACCGAACACCGGTTGACGAATCGATTACCAAAAATATTTGTTTTTCATTTTTCTAAATATAAAAACCCAAAAATATTTTCTTTTTCAAAACTTATTTTTCTTATAAATTTTGTGTTTTTAGTGTATGCTCACTCGTTCTAAATCGAATTTAATCGATAAATCTCCTACAATACCGACTCAACGTTATCGTCGACGTAACCGTAAACGAGTAAACATACCCGAGATACGTACTCTTGTTGAAGTTCCCATTACCGAAATGGCGGATACACGTACTATGTCTGAGTTGCTCCAAGCACCCACCGAGGGTTACGGAGATGCTATTGTTTTACCACCGATTCTTTCCGAGAATTTTGAGTTAAAAAACGGTTTAATTCAACTTATAACGTCAAACCAATTTCATGGTTTCGAGAGGGACGATCCTCACGCTCACATCCGATGGTTTAATAAGTTGACTTCGACTATGAAATATCGGGATGTTCCTCATAGCGCGATTAAGTTGATGTTATTCCCATTTTCTCTCGAGGGGGCAGCCCGAATTTGGCTCAAAAAAGAACCCCCTCGTTCGATTACTACTTCGGAAGATCTCGTCTCTAAATTTGTGAATTATTTCTTTCCTCCTTCTAAGGCACGGGAATGATTTAAAGATCTCCTTCGTAAATGCCCACATCACGTTTTTCAGAATTGCACCAAATCGATGCGTTCTATAATGCTTTGACTCAAACCGATCAAGATTCGCTTAATGCAGCCGCCGGTGACAATATCTTGAATCGAACTCCGAGAGATGTTTTGACTATTATCGAGAACAAATCAAAAGTTCCCACTTCACGAAACAAACCGGTTGTTTCCAAAGTGAATGCTTCTACTTTTTCTTCACCGGCACATCCATCGGAGATGGCCGAACTCACAGATGCTATATGATGAGAGAACTTTAGATTCAAAACCAAAAACCGGTGTCCATTAAAGCCGTTACCGAAAATTGCGTAATTTATGGTGGTCCCCATCCTTATTATGATTGTCAAGCCACCGATGGCAACCTTTTCAATGCTACCGCAGCAGCAGCGAATTACAATCAAAATCAAGGATTTCGTCCTCAAGGAGAAACTAATTATCGTGCTAATAACCAAATGGGACCACCCGGTTTTCCTTCCGTTCAAAACAATCAAAACCATTTCAATCAAAATAACCAAGGTTATAATGCTAATCAAGGGTATAACCAAAACCGTGGAACAAATTTCAATCAAGGAAACCAAAATTACCAAGCTCCACCTCATCAACCTTTTCCCGCTCAAGTTGGACCTAATAATGATTTCTCGAACTACATGAACACGAATGAGGTTAGCATGCAAGCTATGCAAAATCAAATCAACAATATGAAGGTCGAGCTTAGGAAAGAAATCGATACTACGTTGACTAGACAAACGAATGAGCTTAAGAACATGATGAGTAGTTTTATGCAAATGAATCAACCCTCGAGTTCGTGTTAGGAATGATTAGAAATAATATTTTATTTCATTGCTGCTGTTAGTGTTAGTGGTTCCTGCTGGCAGGTTAGTAGTTCCTGCTGGTAGTGGTTCCTGCTGGTAGCATTGTTTGTTCCTGTTGGCAGTGTTTGTTACTGCTGGTCTTATCGTATATTTAGTATGTTTGTTAGAGTTATTTTAGGAAGAGATAGTGTATATCTCTTTACACGTTTTCTTAGTAATGCTGCATTAGGGTTTCTTGTAGTGTAAAAGAAACATGCGGCTATGAGTTTTGTAACATATTAAACGATTATTAGTTAATAAAAGATCCATAGAGGATCAAAGTATTATTAGTCATATTCTTCTTTATTCAGAGATTCTCTTGTAGCGTGCTTGTGATTACATAGGCATTCTACCGATCCACAAAGGCTCAAAGATCTATCAAGGAGGCCTAGATCCAACAAGTGGTATCAGAGCCTGGTTAGGGTCTCTGTCGAAGAAGAAAACATCTCAAACAAATCTCTTAAACCCTTACACAATGTCTTCATCAGAAGATAAATTTGAAATATGGGCCATGAAAATTAAATCGTTGCTACCTTTTGATTCTATGGAGAAACGGACAGAACAGGATGATACTGAAGAGAAAGGAAATGTCATTCAAACATTCAGTGTGGCTAATAAAGCAAAGGATAATGTAGAAGAATTTGCCTTAATGGGATGTTCATCTCAGGTACAAAATTGTCCTTTTGGCTGTCATGAAATGTACTCTGTCCTTAAGAAAGAGTTTGATGACATAGAGCCTCAATATAAAGAATTGTTTGTTAAAGTTCAAGCTTATGAAAAAGCTCTTAAAACTTTAGAAAAACAAAAAGATTGGTACCAAAAGACTCAATTAGCATATGAAGAAAAGATTAGGGTGTTAGAAAGAGATTTAGTAAATACTACTAATTTGCTAAAACATTCTGAAAGAGAACATGATAAAGTGGTTTTAAAGAAACAGGAATTACAGGCTAAATTAGAAAGTGAGGAGGCTAAGTGTAATTCTTTGAAAGAATCATCTAAACTTGTAGATAAGATAAATAATAGCACTCAGTCTGTAAAGTATAAGAAAGGTTTGGGGTATCATAAAACTGATGACACTATTGTTAAGTACTCTACAGATGGTACTTGGAGACACAATGGGCATTATTTGAGACAGGGATCCAGGAATTATAATGGATCATATCAGTCTCCTTGGTTTAGTTCTTGCTAAGATTGAGGGGAGGCATAAGCCTAAGGGGAGGCTTATGCTTGTATTTTGTGTGTTTACTAACTTTTGTTTTTAAATTATGTATATTCTGTGTATTGTGTATCTTCTAATCATTTTACAGGTTTTAAGTCAACAATCTCATGAAAACAAGGAAAAGTAAAATTTTATTCATTAGTAGGGATTACAAGATCGATCAAACCACATGAGATTACAATAGTCAAACAGCAGATACCATCAGATAACAACCTAAACAACCAAACAACCTACTCCTCAGACCCAGACAGCCACCCAGCCAGCTACCAACTCCACTACCCCATCTTCTTCTTACCCTTACCCTTGTAGCCAGGCATGGTTTTGTGAACTCCCCTTCCTTCAATGGCCTCACTCATCCTCTTGCACACAAGTCCCAGTACTTGTTGCCTTGGCTGTTGGGGTGGTTGACCTTTTGAAGGAACTGGAATTTGGCTCATGGCTGCCACAGCCTTCTCCATCTCTCGTGTGAGCATGGCTGAAATTGGATGATGAGGTGGATCCATTTCCCAAGAGCCTTGATAGTAGGTCAGAGACATGGGCCAGAATGAGGGTTCATCATCTGAGGATTCAGAAGATGGAGGAGTTGGAAGGTCTTCAGAGGAAACCTCCTCAGCCTTTTCCTTGCCTTTTTGATTGTTACTGGCCTGAGAAGAGTAGTTGGGTGGAAAATAGTTTGCCCAACCTGAGGATTCAGATGATGAATCAGAGGAACTATCCATAATTATTGGTTTTGTGGAGCTCATTTTGGGTTTTATTGTATGTAATGTGTTATGGTGATTCGTTGAGTCCTTTTATAGACCTGTTGAAGGTTAAGGCAATTAAATGTTGGGTTGGTTTTGGAATTAATTCTCGTAAAGAATGGAGTTAAGTATGGATTTGACTTTGGTCAAATAGCAGTTTGTTCCTGCTGTTTGACCTTTTGGTTGCTGCTAGTTGATGGGTGATTGCTGCTGGTATTGAATTTTGGTCAAAGGAACTTTGTTCCTGCTGGTTGACCTTTTGGTTGTTGCTGGTTGATGGGTGATTGCTGCTGGTTTTGAAGAATTTGGTTATTTATTTTGGGATTGCATTAAAGTCAAATTGGTCAAAGATACGTTCGCGACATACTTGCAATTCAAATTGCTAAGTTTGGTAACCGTATAAATGACCTAAATTACTCATCCTACACCCAAAATAACCATTTTCTCTCAAACCTAACTCATTGCTTCTCCTTTCAACAACACTTTCTCTGATCATTCTCAATGGCGGTACTTCAATATAAAGATGACCATAACAAAGTGGGATATCTGGAAACCTCAAATCGAAGTGGAGGGTATGATGAAATACTTACCTTCTTAAGAGGGTCCTCCATTCGGTATGCACTTACTCATTGCCCAATTATGGTTTATGACTCTCTAGTCAAACAATTTTGGGCTACAACAGCTTTACGCACACCTGAGGGAAGGCCAAAGGAGATTGTGGCAAAAATTGATGGGATCGAGCATGTCATCAGTGAATCCTCCATCAGGATTCATCTTCAACTCAATGATGCAGATGGTTTATATGATTTTGCGGAACAAGACATTCAGGCTGGTTTGGCTACAATCGGGTATCCTGTTGATGGTACTTTTACCTTTTATAAAAATAGGTTCTCTTCTCAATGGATATTTCTTGTTCACACTCCTTTGCAATGCCTTAGTCCAAAGACAGGAGGGTGGGATCAATTCTCAAGCCCTCTTGCTTCTGGCCTCATATGTCTATCTGCTGGGAGGGTGTTCAATTGGTCAAGGTTTATTTTCGATGGGATGATTGGGAACCTAGGTAATGCTAAACATAAATTTTTAATGTACCCTAGGTTTTTACAAACAATATTAGATGTTCAGACTAATGACCATACCCCTAAGATCATCAATAGGCTTACTGCCAAACTCTTTACAACCATGAGGTATAAGTTTGATGGGGAACATCAGCCTCTTTTGGCTGCTATGTTGCAGAGGGGCCATGATACTGCTGGTGCAGCTGATACTGCTGGTGGTAATACACCACCTGCACCTGATGCTGCTGGTACTAGTGTATCCATTCCAGCTGGTGTTGGGTCTTCCAATGCTGTTGGTGCAAGTGCATCAGTTGCTGCTGATGCCCAACAACCACCCTCTCCTAGGCCCAATACCCCAGCTGCCCCTAGTAGTGAGCCTGTAAGCAATGTTGCACCTAATGTTGACCAAGCCACCACTGTTGAGCAAAATGTTGACCCATCTGTTGACCAACCAGTTGAGCCTTCTATTGATATGCCCACATCTTCAAGGCTATCCACTCCTAGTCCATCTAGGCAGCCTTTTGGTTTTGACACCACTGTTGGAGGAGATTCTTCTGTCTCTCCACCCAGATCCAATGAGGCTCTTCACACCACAGGTATTCCTGCTGGTGGAGCTGAGGATCCTGATGCTCTCACTCCTATGTCCACTTTACTTGACAGGTATATGAAGAAAGTTGAAGCATTGGAGTCTGAACTAAAGGAAACTAAAAAGAATTTTGGAGAGAAGGTAGAATCCTTGGAAACAGAGCTAAGAGACACAAAAGAGACTTTTGGTGGGACTATCCAAAAGCTAACTGAAAGAGTCAACACTTTAGAAGCTCAACTTCAGCAAAAGAAAAGAAGGGTTGTGCTCTCTGATTCAGAAGATGATCAGGCTGATATGGAATTTGATGGACTCAATGTATTGGCTTCTGTTTCCATGGATAGTGCAAACATTGAAGTACCTACCTTTTCTGAGCCTCCTACAACTACCAAGACTCAAGCTTTCACAAGGAGAAGGACCAAGCAGCCTTCAGGAATGTCAGCTTTTGAGAAGTTTCAATCACATGTTGTAGCTGGTAGTTCCGGTGTTGCAGCTGGAAGTTCTTTTGTTGCTTCTGATGCTACTTCTTCTGACAAGGTTATTCCTGCTGCTGAGATTCATTCTAGTAGCATAACTTCTGGTGATGGTGTCCTTACTCAAGGTTTCCTTGCTGATAAATACACCTCTGAACATACTACTACCATTCCTTCTGGTGGTACTACTGGTCCCCTTCCTGCTGAACTTGGTGTTTCTTCTGGTCCTTCTATTGCTGCTGTTTCAGATTCTGCTGGTAAGGCCCCAATGGTGGATGAGCTTGAGGGTCTCGTATCTGCACAAGAAAGGGAAACAGTTCAGACTGCTGAAGCAGTTTCAACTGCTGAGACAAAGCATGATGCAGAGATAGCCAGAAGGATTTATGAAAAGGATTTAGCTAATGAACAAGCTAAACAAGCTCAGATAGCTCAGGATGAGGAGTTAGCACGGAAAATGTCTGCTGATGATGAACGGAACATAGCTGGATTCATGAATAGATCAAGATCTGACGATTTTAATCAAGCAGAGTTCAATGAACAACTACAATACTTGTTGGATTCTGACATGATTATCAAAGCACATGCTGTGATGATTCTTAAAGATTCTGAGTTAGATGCAGAAGAAAAGTCAGAGAAGCTCAAGGAATTCATCTTGCAGACAAATAGAGAAGCTACTTGGAATGACTTGATGCATAGAATCAGAGAAAGGCAAAAGTCAGGTTACAAGACAAAGTTGCCTACCAGAAAAGACAATGTCAATTTCATGAAGCACTATTTGAAGAATCAAGCAAGTTGCCAGATGAGTGACTTCAAAGGATGGACAGATGCTGAAATTGAAAAGAAGTTCTTTGAAACTTATGCAAGGCTAAATACTCCAATCAGACAAGACATCCAAAAGGGGAAGAAAAGAGAATCAGAAGTTTTAGAGTCTGATGTTACAAAGAAATTGAAGTCAGGAGGTGCATTGACTGATGAGCAGATCAAGAAAATGATGATGATAGTCCCAGAGTATACACACCCCAAACCTTTAGAAGTTAAGTATCCTATCATTGGCTGGGTAGTTTTCACAGCTGGAAGGATGAAGGGATGGAAGATACTAAGGCTTGGTGGTATTTCTGAGAGCTACAAGTTGTTTGAAGATCTCCTTAAAGGTTTTGACAAAGAGGATCTTAATCAGCTATGGCTTTTAGTAAAGGAAAAGTTCAAGGTTCAAGATCCTACTGAAGATAAAGATAAATAGTTGTGGGTACAACTGAAAAGGATTTATGATCCAGATGGAGGGGAATCTATGTGGAGATTTAACTCACAGGTTAGTCATGACTCATGGAAACTTTTTGATTCAGGTGGAGTACACAGAGTGTCTACAGAGGATGGTATAGAGATCTATATGCTAGTGGAAAAGGATTATCCACTTAGGCCTGCTATCTTGTTGACATTGGTATATACACAGATGGAAATTGAAAGTGAATCAGATATGGCCAATACATTGTATAAATTTTTTTTTTGATTTGGCACAAAAAGTGCAGGCCCAATCCAAGAGACTCATATAGTGAGTGTTTGCACCAACTTGTTGCTGCTCAGGGTTCTGCTGCTCATTGATGGTATCTCTTGCTTATTGTTGTACATTTTTCATTTTCATTTGTTTGTTTTCTTTATTTCTTTTCTTTATGTTTACTTTATTTTCTTTTATTAGTCAAAAAAAATGTCTATTGTCTACTAACTTCTATGCAGGTACAGTGTTGGTTTTTAACCACACCTCAAATGGTAATCAACTCACCATGTCTAACAGACAAGAAAGAGTTGACTCACCATGAGGGTACGGCTCTGGTGTGATAATCAAATCCGTTGACAGCTGTAATAGTTTGCTCAAAACTATAGGGTATTCAACTCACCCATGTTTCATTACTGAGAGTTGAATGGTTTTCAATTCACCATGGATTTTACTCCTTTTGGGGTTTCCAAAGAATTGGCTAGCCCACAAGAATATGGCTTGTGGTAAAGGCAGTGGAAACCATATTTGGTAATCAATTCACCAAAGGTTATCTTGAACCTAAGAATTGGCTAGTCCTGAGCAAACGGCTACAGGTAAAGACAACTCAAATCCGTTTATAGTTGATGATTTACTAAAAATCATATGGTTATCAATGTACCATGGTCTTACACACCAAAACATTGGCTACTCCAGTAGTTAATGGCTATTGGTAAAGAGACATCAAATCCATTAATTTTCAATGATTCACCTCTCACAGGAGTTCACACACCTGGAAGTGATGAGAATAGTATGAAACTTAAAAGATTTGATGTACAATCAGTCATGGTTGCTGTGAAGATCAAGTACATTGCTATGGTGACAAGATTATGATGCTATGGTTTCCTGTTGCTACTGTTACTTAGAAGTTGCTGCTGGAATCTTGTTCTTAATGGTGGTTTCTTGTTGCTGCTGGTTCTATTCAGTTGCAGCTGGTTGCTTCTTATTGCTGCTGATTCAATCCTCTTTCCCTGGAAGTCAAAGCTCTATCAAGAAACTTGAAGTTAACCAAGTCAAATTCAAGTTTAGGGGAGGATTGTTAGGAATTATTAGAAATAATATTTTATTTCATTGCTGCTGTTAGTGTTAGTGGTTCCTGCTGGCAGGTATGTAGTTCCTGCTGGTAGTGGTTCCTGCTGGTAGCATTGTTTGTTCCTGCTGGCAGTGTTTGTTACTGCTGGTCTTATCGTATATTTAGTATGTTTGTTAGAGTTATTTTAGGAAGAGATAGTGTATATCTCTTTACACGTTTTCTTAGTAATGCTGCATTAGGGTTTCTTGTAGTATAAAAGAAACATGCGGCTATGAGTTTTGTAACACATTGAACGATTATTAGTTAATAAAAGATCCATAGAGGATCAAAGTATTATTAGTCATATTCTTCTTTATTCAGAGATTCTCTTGTAGCGTGCTTGTGATTACATAGGCATTCTACCGATCCACAAAGGCTCAAAGATCTATCAAGGAGGCCTAGATCCAACAGTTCGGGATCTCTTCCAAGCAATATTGTTGCTAACCCTAGAGGTGATTTGAAAGCTATCACTACCCGAAGTGGTGTTGCTTATGATGGACCTACGGTTCCTACTACTTCTTCTTCTCCTCCTAAAATAGTGGACGTGAAACCGAGGTGACAAAGGACACGGTGCCTCCTACTAATAAGGGAAGTACCGAAGACGTCCAACCTCCGGTTGTTCAAGTTTCTGAGCCCGAAATTGCTCCCGTTAAAACTCCAAAGTCTAATCCTAAACCATCGATACCTTACCCGTCAAGACTTAATGATCAAAAGCTCTGTGAAAAAGCTAACAATCAAATGGAGAAGTTCTTCCAAATCTTTCAAGATTTACACTTCGATATTAGCTTCACGGATGCTCTTCTTCTCATGCCTAAATTTGCTTCGACAATCATGAATTTGCTAAGTAATAAGGAAAAATTATTTGAATTGGCCAAAACCCCGTTAAATGAGCATTGTTCGGCGGTTCTCCTCAAAAAATTACCCGAAAAACTGGGAGACCCCGGCAAATTTCTCATTCCTTGCGATTTTTCGGGAATGGTTGAATGCTTAGCCTATGTTTGTTTGACTTATACACTTTATGTTTGTTTGACTTATATATCTTTGTTTGTTTGACTTATACATCTTTGTTTTGTAGCTTTTCTCAACTTTGAATCATATACGTTGGTACCCTAGCAACGGAGAGTATAGATAAAGGGGGGAGTATATCATGTACTAACTCATCATTTTATAGTATTTCTCATCCTTGAAACGTATACGTTGGTACCCTAACAATGGGTAGTATACATCGAGGGGGAGCATATCATATTCTAACCATCTGTTTTGTAGGATTATGCATCTTAAACCTTGGCACTCCAATTAGGGGGAGTTGTTAGGAATTTTGTAAAAAGTCATTGCTGCTGTTAGCTTTAGCTAGTTCCTGCTGGTAGTATACATTGCTACTGACGTTGGTTCCTGCTCGTAGCGTTGACTCATTCCTGTTGGCAGCTTTCAATGCTGCTGGTCATACGTATTTTTAGTATCTTGTTAGAGTTATTCTAGGAAGAGATTTATGTTTATCTCTTTACTCGTTTTTCTAGAATGTCGTATTAGGGTTTCTTAGCCTATAAAAGAAACATACGGCATAAGGTTTTGTATCAGTTTTCCAATAGAAAAGTTAATAAAAGATCCATAGAGGATCATTGTTTCTTAGCCATTATCTTCTTCATATACTTGTTGTTTAGTTTCCGCATAGACACAAGTATACCACACAGAGATTCTCATCAGGCTCTGATACCACTTGTAGGATCGAACACTTGATAGATCTGTGAGCTTGGCAAAACGTGTAGCTAGCTTATGTAAACACAAACCAACTACGTTGAGAATCTCTGTGTGGTATACTTGTGTCTATGCGGAAACTAAACAACAAGTAGATGAAGAAGATAATGGCTAAGAAACAATGATCCTCTATGGATCTTTTATTAACTTTTCTATTGGAAAACTGATACAAAACCTTATGCCGTATGTTTCTTTTATAGGCTAAGAAACCCTAATACGACATTCTAGAAAAACGAGTAAAGAGATAAACATAAATCTCTTCCTAGAATAACTCTAACAAGATACTAAAAATACGTATGACCAGTAGCATTGAAAGCTGCCAGCAGGAATGAGTCAATGCTACCAGCAGGAACCAATGTCAGCAGCAATGTATACTACCAGCAGGAACCAGCTAAAGCTAACAGCAGCAATGACTTTTTACAAAATTCCTAATAGGAGTATTATCCAAGGGGGAGCTTTTAAAGTTCTCAAAATCATTGAAACAATCTTGGTACTCAAATTTAGGGGGAGTAATAACCAAGATTTGTTCACCACATTCCGCTACGCATATCTTATTTTTGTTTCGACAAAAAGGGGGAGATAGGATTAAGTTTCTACATAGTTTCATACATACTGTTAACATCACAGTACATGCTTTTATACTTAAAATTGTTTTCAAAACTTGCATAAAACCAACTTAATCTATATTTTTAAAAGACTCATGCTTTATTTATTTCATTGCTTAAAAATACACTTTATGTTTTGTCATCAACAAAAAGGGGGAGATTGTTAATACAAATATCGTTCTAAAAACGTTATTTATATTTTACGATCTTTGCTTAATTTTGTTAATGACAATTACAAAGTTTATCTTTAAGCAAAGCATAAATATAAGATTAAGTTTTTTACATTTATAGTGATAAGTCTTTTAAAACACATTTACACATTACAAGATTACTAGGAATAACATTATATACATTTACATTTTTATTTCTTAAATTAGAAATATTTAGGATGACATCATGGCATGCATCATGAACATAATCTTAGAAAGATTTGTGAGATATCTTGTATAGATCTTCAAGCTAAAGAGTTGACATTTGAAGATATGGAAAGATTGTGCAAGATATGGAAAGATTTGAGAATCTCTTAGCTTATGGGCGGATCCAAATTTAGGGATCCGCCTCCGCCAAATCCGCCAACTATTTTATCAGTTTGCCTATAAATAGCAAGCTGATCATTCAGGCTCTTTCATCACTCATATAGCTTAAAATATATAATCATTCATTTGCATATCACTAACCCATATCATTCATTTCATTCTTGTTGATCTCACTTTTGTAGCAAAGAAGATCAAGCATACAAGCTTCAACATACTTACTGTTGCAAGTTTCATTAGTTAGGTTCTGTGTGATTTTGTATTAGTTCACACATCATTGTTATACCTTTCATTCAGTAGAGTTTGGTTAGTGTTTTAGTCCTTAAAACACAAAGAGTGTCGGGAGTGGTTGTACCCTTGTGAAAGAACCAACGGGAGTGGTTGTACCCTTGTAAAGAACCCGGTGTTTAGCTTAGTACCGGATAAAGAGTAAGCGACGTGTAAAGGTTTTATCCGCCTAGAAAGGGAGCTTGTTTCATAGTGAAGAACAACTCTCGAGTTAGAGGCTCGAGGAGTGGAGTAGGGCAAGGAAGAGAGTCCTTGTAGCCGAACCACTATAAATACCCGTGTTGTGTGGTTTGATCATTCCTTTCCTTACTTGTTTCATATATTGCTTGATTATTTGTTTTACTTTGAAATCACGTTAAGTATACAAAGCAAATAAATTTTAAAACGGTAAAAACTATTCAACCCCCTTCTAGTTTTCCACAATTGGCATCAGAGCTACGTTACTCAAGATTTTCAAAATATATTGTATTTTAAAACTTGAAACGATCAATGGATTTTGAAAACTTTAAAGAAGGGTAATCTATGCAAAGACCACCACTATTTGAACCAAATTGTTTCATATATTGGAAAAATCGCTTTGAGACTTATGTGAAGTCAAAGGATATAGATCTATGGTATATAATTGTAGAGGGTGATTACAAACCCATAAGTAATGACATTTCAGGTGGTCGGGATGAAGGTGCTTCTCTTACTCGTCACAATGATGAGCAAAAGAAGTTGATTGCCAAAAATAATGAAGCCAAAATGATGCTTTATAATGCTTTACCTAAAAAAGAATATGAAAGAGTTTTTATGTGTAAAACGGCTAAAGATATTTGGCAATCATTAATTATCACTCATCAAGGGAACTCACAAGTCAAGGATAACAAAATTGATCTTCTTGTTTAACAATATGAACAATTTGTTATCCCTGAAGATGAGACCATTGATAGTGCTTTTGCTAGGTTTAATACTATTATTACATCTCTTAAAGCACTTGACGAATCTTTTTCTAGTAAGAACTTTGTCTGGAAATTTCTTAGAGCACTCCATCCGAAGTGGAGAGCAAAGGTGACAGCTATTGAAGAATCCAAGGATTTTTCAAGCATGACACTGGACGAGCTCATTGGAAATCTCAAAGTTCACGAAATGGTGATGGAAAAAGACTCAGAAATAGTTAAAGGCAAGAAGGAGAAGATGAAGTCCATTGCCTTGAAAACTAGAGTTGAGTCAAGTGATGATGAAGAGTCTTGTTCTAGTAGCGAAGACGAAGAGTATGCCATGGCCGTAAGAGATTTCAAGAAGTTCTTTAGGAGACGAGGAAAGTTCGTAAGATCACCTCGTGAAGAAAAGAAATCCTTCCGGAAAGACCGTGATGATAGAAAAGGAAAGGTAGATAGGAAGTGTTATAGGTGTGGAGATTCTAGTCACCTAATAAGAGAATGTCCAAAGCCTCCAAAGAACAAATCTCAAAGAGCGTTTGTTAGTGGAGCTTGGAGTGACAGTGAAGGTGATGATGACGAGCCTAAGAACGACGAAGTTGCTCTCATGGCTC
The DNA here is from genome assembly GCA_021014915.2 of Artemisia tridentata subsp. tridentata. NCBI lineage: Eukaryota > Viridiplantae > Streptophyta > Magnoliopsida > Asterales > Asteraceae > Artemisia > Artemisia tridentata. The sequence continues at coordinate 136,936,653 of CP139508.1, read as the reverse complement.
ATGACTCAGAAGAGGTACATTCTGACTCGTCATACTCCTCTATTGATGATGAAACCTTAGAAGTAGAATATAACAAACTGTGTGAAATTACCCTTAAAATCATAAACAAGAATAAGTTCTTAAAAACCAAAACAACACTTTTAGAAAATGAAGTTCATTGGTTAAAAGAAAAAGAGATAAGAATAGAAAAGGGTAAAAGTGTTAAAGAAACATGTGTGTCGTGTCAGGAACTTAAATTAGAACTAGAAACACTTAAGTCCACACAGGAAGAACTTATCAAACAAAATTCTAAGTTTAAAAAGTTTGATAAAAACATAAGTTGTATAGATGAGATAATGAAGATGCAAAAATTACCTCATGATAAAATCGGACTAGGTTTTATGAAACTAGGAAGCTTAAGTGACTTTAAGAAACAAACAGTGAAGGAAAAAGAAACTGTTCCAACTGAGTCAGACACCCACGGATCCAAAATTTTGGATCCGCCAGTTGTACCCAAGGGATCCGCAGGTACTGTTGATGAACAGAAAGTTCGTAATACGGATCGTACTGAATTTGTTAAGGTCACTAGAAAACCTAGCACTAGTACAACTGTTAACAAACAAAAAACATCAGTCTCTATAGGAAAAGGTCAAGTTAGAAATGAGTATAGAGTTAAAACGGTTCAACAGACACCTAAAACTAGTTTTCCCAAACACCCCTTTCCAAAGAGTAACTTTAACTCACAACATCATTATCGAAATAATTGGAACCAAAACATGTCTAGAAACTTTCAAGGTCCCAACTACATGCCATGGAACACGTGTCCACCATTTCCATACATGAACCATGATAATGTTATGTTTAACCCAAACGGACCCATGAGATATTGGGGACCAAACGCTTGAGTTATTCTTGAACTTAGGTGTGCTTAAAAGTTGAGTTAGAACCAGATGAGTGGATTAAAGATAGTGGGTGTTCAAGACACATGACGGGGAACAAAAGCCTTTTCTCATCCTACCAAGTGTACGACGGAGGTAATGTCACATTCGGTAGCAAGCTTAAAAGTAAAATCATCGGAAAAGGTACAATCTCTCATGACTCTCTTACTATTGATGATGTCGCTCATGTAGATAATTTAGGATTTAACTTGCTTAGTATTAGTCAATTATGCCGCAAAAAGTATAACGTCCTTTTCAGTGAAAATGGAAGTAAAATACTAAAAGATGGCATAACCATAGGAAAAGGTGTTTTGAAGAATAACGTTTACGTTATGAAATTAGACAAAACACCTAAAGACAAACTTTGTCTTACTTCTTTGGACGAAAACTCAACTCTATGGCATCGACGCTTAGGTCATGCCAATATGAGATTAATTCAATCCTTATCATCTAAGGAACTCGTTAGGAACCTGCCCAAGTTGAAATATGACCAACACTTTTGTGATGCTTGCAAAATGGGAAAACAAGTTCATAATAGCCATAAGGCTAAAAACATGGTGTCTACATCTTGGTGTTTAGAATTGTTACATATGGATTTGTTTGGTCCATCCGCTATACAAAGTTACGGGGGAAACTTCTATACTTTGGTAATAGTAGATGATTACTCTAGGTATACATGGACTAAGTTTTTGAAAATTAAAAACGAAGCGTTTGATAAATTTGAAATCTTAAGTAAGAAAATTCAAAATCAAATAGGAAGTAACATAGTGTCAATAAGAACCGACCATGGTCGTGAATTTGACAACGAAATCCAATTCGGAGCTTTTTGTGATGCTAATGGCATAATACATAATTTCTCGGCTCCTCGAACTCCTCAATCTAACGGTGTAGTAGAACGTAAAAATAGAACAATTCAAGAAATGAGTAGAACTATGTTAAATGAACAAAACATACCTCAAAAGTTTTGGTGTCACGCAGTAGATACATCTACATATATCCTAAATCGAGTTTTAATTAGACCATTTTTAAATAAAACTCCATATGAACTTTATCGAGGCAAAAAGCCTACATTAGAATATTTTAGAGTTTTTAGAAGCAAATGCTTCATTTTAAACACAAAAAATTATCTCACCAAGTCCGACCCAAAGTCGTATGAAGGTGTATTTCTTGGGTATTCACAAAATAGTAAAGCTTACATAGTTTTGAACAAAGAAACCTCAAGAGTCGAGGAATCGTTGAACGTAACATTCGACGAAAGTCCACCTCCCTCTAAGACATCACCTTTGGTAGATGATGACTTAGTTGAAAGTCAAATGGTTGAAAACCAAGAAAAAATTGAAAGTGACAAAGAAGATGAACCCGTAAAAAGAGAAATAGTTAATATCAAAGAAACCAAAAGTCATCCATTAGAAAACGTCATAGGAAAAATCAATGAAAGAACATTAAGGTCTAAAGCTCAAAATGAAAGTAATTTCTTTTGTTTTGTTTCAACAATTGAACCTAAAAATGTTAATGAAGCCATAAAAGATGAATCTTGGGTCATTACGATGCAAGAGGAATTAAATCAATTTGTTAGGAATGACGTTTGGACATTAGTCCCACAACCTAAAAATCAAACCATAATAGGTACAAAATGAGTTTTTAGAAACAAAATGGATGAAAATGGCATAGTATCTAGAAACAAAGCTAGGCTAGTAGCACAAGGCTATAATCAACAAGAAGGTATAAATTACGATGAAACATTTGCACCCGTCGCTAGACTTGAGTCAATTAGGATACTACTTGCATATGCATGTGCACATGACTTTAAACTATTTCAAATGGATGTCAAAAGTGCATTTCTAAATGGTTTTATAAATGAGGAAGTGTATGTAGCACAACCTCCCGGCTTTGCCGATTTTGAAAAACCAAATCATGTCTACAAACTTAAGAAAGCTTTATACGGACTTAAGCAAGCACCAAAAGCTTGGTATGATCGACTTAAGACTTTCCTAGTTGACCATAAGTATACCATGGGCCTAGTAGACAATACTTTTTTCACCAAGAAAAAGGGATCACATATTATCATAGTCCAGATATATGTGGATGACATTATATTCGGTTCAACTTGTCAAGAGTTATGCGATGAATTCTCAAAAATCATGCATGATGAGTTTGAAATGAGTATGATGGGGGAACTAAAATTTTTCTTAGATCTCCAAATTAAACAATTAGAAGATGGGATATTCTTCAACCAATCTAAGTATATCAAGGATATGCTTAAGAAATTTGGTCTTGAAGATTCCAAACCCATGAAAACACCAATGTCTTCCGAAACCAAACTCACCAAGGATGACGAAAGTAAATCCGTAGATAGCACTAAATATAGAGGGATGAATGGTAGTTTACTTTACCTAATGGCTAGTAGACCGGACATTATGTTTAGTGTTTGTCTATGTGCACGCTTTCAAGAAGATCCCAAAATATCCCATCTTGAAGCCGTTAAACGGATCTTTAGGTACATAAAAGGCACTACACATTTAGGATTATGGTATCCCAAAGGAACGGGTGTAGAAACCATAGTGTATGCCGACTCAGACCATGCCGGTGATTATGTCGATAGGAAAAGTACATGTGGTATTTGTACTTTTGTAGGACATTGTCTCACCTCATGGTTTGCTAAGAAACAAACAGCCCTTGCAATATCAACAACCGAAGCAGAGTACGTATTTGCAGAAAAGGCGTGTCAACAAGCACTGTAGATGAAACAAGCTCTCGTCGACTATGGAATTGAACTCAACGACATTCCCATTCTTTGCGACAACAAAGGAGCTATCGACCTTAGCAAAAATCCAGTCCAACACTCTAGAACCAAACACATAGAAATACGACACCATTTCCTACGCGACAATGTTCAGAAGGGAAACATCTCAATCGAGAAAGTATCCTCAGAGGACAACATTGCCGACATCCTCACAAAACCCCTTAAGAAAGAACCTTTCAACTATCTTAGACTAGATTTCGGATTAATGGAACCAAGTGAGTAGAAGAAACCGCAGCTTAAACCTTAGGTTAGCCAAACACGGCAATAAACCAAATTATGTGTTCTGATCCTGCGGATCCAAACGACAACAAGGGCGGATCCCTTGTTTTGGATCCGCCGGATCCGTGGCCTGCTGAGCCAATTTTCTGTATATTAAATAAACTCCATGTACTATTCATCACACTTCCCAAAAACATATTAGCTACTGGAACTCGACCATTATCACACCAAATTCACAATTTAGGCCATCTTTCACAACCAATTTGTGCTCTAATCATCATTGTAAGTATCCTTATCATGTCTACATTCCTGATCTGCGTCTAGGATTTCCATTTCATGCACAAAATCAAAACTTGTGGTTTATGCATAATTCTTGTAAAATCATGAAGCATATTTACTAAATTGCATCACAAACTATGTTTTTGGTAGTTAGGAATTGCATCTTGTAGCACATTGTCATAATTCATCAAAAACCCTATGAGAAATTTTTGCTAAATCTTCTCACGACTAGGAAAAACGGTTTTTGGACATTGTTCATACAAATACAAAAACGTTATGTTTTAAACATCACTTGCATAATGTCTCTTGAATGCTAAAGGAAATACATAATTGATATGTATTTTCGGGTACATTCAATCGAAGCTACATTGAAGTAGGAGCGTTTGGGTTATCTCTTATTTTATCATAATACTTGCATAAACAAAATTTTCATGCATAAAAAAGAGTCGAGATAACCGTACCTCCACAATGTCCCCATGTAGGCACACACTAGACATATATACGTATTTTCGATAAATTCAACTAAACTATATATCTTTCGTGTCTAGGATAATCATGCCTCCCGCGACTAATTATGATCACAAAGAAACCATCAAATACCTACCTAAACATCACAAAACCAAAGGACTTAGTAAGCAACAAGTTGAAATATTCAAAGCCTTAGAAAAACGATACGTACACGAGGGTAGAACCGTAGAACCCTCATTCTATGAAGGTACCATTCTCCACGAACAATTAGCTGCGATTCATTTCGATAGCCTTCTAGACATCGATGAGCCCATCATCCCTAGGTTCATTCTCGAGTTCTATGCTAGTGTAGGACTTAGTTCAAATGATTATGGATACATGAATATCCATTTCAGGGTCAACGGGTTTCAATTCAATATTCCTTTAGATCAATTTGGAGATGTCTTAGGAGTTCCAAATCAAGAAACTTGTTTCTATTCTGACAAGTGGTCGTTAACCATTCTAGAGTCTAACCTTGATCGTTCAGCACCATATGCCACACCATTAATCGCAAAAGAAACCATTCGTGAGCATCTCTTTTTGCCTAGGAACAACCAAACTAGGTTACACCGAGGTCGTCAAGTTGATAGAGATCCATTTGCCATGGAACTTAATGAACTTAAGCCTTAGTTTAAGAAGCTTGAAGAAGTTTTGAGAGCAAATGTCATAAGCACAATAGGAAATGGAGACCATATCAATGCAAGTCTTTGCTACATGATGTATTGCGTGTCAAACCATCAACCCTTCAACCTTGCTTACTATATTGCCAAAAGAATGGCCGACATTCCGGTTCAAGGCACCACCGCCATGCCCTACGGGATGCTTTTGACCCGTCTCTATAGAGCTTTTGAGCCCATTCCTAGAAACGCTTTAGGATTCGTTCCCAACTACCTCGAGATTCCACACACCTTTGTTCCTCTAAGTGATCATAGGGTAGCAGTGGCAAAAGGAAAATGTCCTCATCCTCCTACATCATCATCATCATCATCCATGAGTGAAGAGGATGGTTTGCCAAACTCAAGGATCTCACCACCCGAGTACTTGAGTCAATTTCCTCCAATTCCGAACGAATCAGCGGAGTTTAAACAAACCAAAGGAATGGTGAAGAATTTGGGCCGTTGGATCATGAAGCTCCACAAGAAAATGAGAAAGAAGTGAAATATTGGGAGTGTTTGGTATTAGATATTTTCAAACAATGATGTGTTGAACTTGTGTGTTTCTTTAGATATTATGTTAGTACTTAACTTGGACGTGAACTAACTCAACATTGCAGCTCGATAACACTTGTTGTTATCAATTTTCCGAGATAAAGTCACTGTTTGGCTTAACCACTTTTATGGTAAGATATTATGATCGGATTAATCTATGTGTAAACATGTGTTAGAACCTATGTATTTAGTATTTTTCTATCACATATTAGTTATTACATATGATTAAGAACAATTTTCGGGATTTGAACGAGTAACGAAAATTTTGACATATGTTTTGTTAAGAAACTGAATCACCATATGGCAGATCCCATATTTTGGATCCGCTTGTTGTATCCTTTGCCTCCGCCATCTCTCAGCCTACGGATTCGGCGGTACCCAAATAAGGGATCCGCCTTTGTTGTCGATTGGATCCGCAGGATTCAACAGTAACTTTTTCAAAAAATTCCCGACTAATCCCGATCCATAGATTATTGATTCTAGTATTTAGAACTCTTCTACTGATCATTAAGCTTATTAGGATCACTTAGGCACACTTAGATTCATAAGAAATTCATTTCCCACCAAAATTTAAAAATTCAAATTTTCCATGTGAGTTACCTTTCTGTAACGAGCAAGGAACCCTCAAATTGGTTCCTTGAAATCCGTGGGAACATCACATCAACTGAATTTCCACTCACTCCTTGCATTTACTGCAAATCTTCTAAAATTCACTCAACGTAAGCTCTATGGTTTGACTTAAATGAAGTGACTAGCACAAATTTTTGTTCCAAATCATTAGGAACCAACATTCCTCATTGGATTCACATCTAATCCAAACACACAGATCAACAAATCTTCTATCTATAAATTAGAACCTCAAGATCATCACAAATCACACAACAACCATCACTACTAACTATCATTCCTGTACCTTAGAGCAACTATTCTCACATTTCAACAATGCCAAAATCAAATAACTCATCTACAAGCAGACCCGCATGAAGGACAGCTCGTATGAGTGTCCATCCTTGTTGCTTCGTGAACTTAGCTAATTCATCATCAGAGGAGTCATCTCCACTTAACATATCCTCACCAATAGCCAATGAGAATTTTCTCAATCTTGCTACTCCCACACCATCATCAACACACCACCTCCAACAATCACTCCTGTAGCAACCACACCACCACCCGCTCCATCACAACCTATTAGATCACCTTCACCACAACTTTAGCCCCTAGAGTTGTTTAGAACTCCACCTTCATCACCTCATCCATACTTGGATGATTTGGAAGACCTTCCACCAAGGTCAACCAATCCTCCTCCCATGACCTTTGAAGGTCAAACACCTATGCTCTTCCATCCCATTTATCGGGATATCCATGGTCCACTTTACCATGATCCACCACCACCACAACCACAAACACAACCTCTCTCACCTACATCTACACTCATTGCCATTGATGAGGCAATGTGGATCAATCAACCACAAACCCATGAAGAGATCAATGAGGAGCTCACCCGCCTCTATGCTCTCTCCAATATGGTGGATTCCCGCCTTGGTGAAGCCATGGATCTTCAATCCATCTTGCTTAACTCCCTCACAACTCCAACATCAAACAACCAAACACCACCACCACCAAACAACCAACCACAACCACCACCACCAAACAACCAACCACCACCACCACCACAAGCCATTGAGCCCACTCTTCCTCCTAACTTTTCAAGGCATGATTGCTCTCAATGCGAGAGGACCGCTCACTTGGCCCAAAGGACCAACATCTTGGTCCATGAGCTTCAAAATGAGATGAGGTTCATTTTAAACCATATTCTCGAACGACTAAATGCAATCTCTCATCCTCCGCAATAGGCAAATTTTAGTTTCTTCCTAGTTTCCTTTTATAGGATTTCATAGGATTGTTTTAGGAATTTTCTATTTTTAGGAACTTTTTATTTTTTCTTTTTATTGTAACATCATGTTTTGTGACTTATGTCACAAACAAATTTTCAAGTAATGGATGTTATATTTATGCTTATGGGTGATCACTATTTGGCATAATATTTTGGTTTGATTAATTTACTAACTTGATTGTATGGTTGGGCCACTTCTACTTAGGTGCATTTTTGATCAGACACATATTTTTGACTTTTTAAAGTCAACTGGGTTGAAATCCTATGTTTGTTTGACTTATACATCTTTGTTTTGTAGCTTTTCTCAACTTTGAATCATATACGTTGGTACCCTAGCAATGGAGAGTATAGATCAAAGAGGAGTATATCATGTACTAACTCATCATTTTATAGCATTTCTCATCCTTGAAAAGTATACGTTGGTACCCTAGCAATGGGGAGTATACATCGAGGGGGAGCATATCATATTCTAACCATTTATTTTGTAGGATTATGCATCTTAAACCTTGGCACTCCAATTAGGGGGAGTATTATCTAAGGGGGAGCTTTTAAAGTTCTCAAAATCATTGAAACAATCTTGGTACTCAAATTTAGGGGGAGTAATAACCAAGATTTGTTCACCACATTCCGCTACGCATATCTTCTTTTTGTTTTGACAAAAGGGGGAGATAGGATTAAGTTACTACATAGTTTCATACATACTGTTAACATCACAGTACATGCTTTTATACTTAAATTTTTTTTCAAAACTTGCATAAAACCAACTTAATCTATATTTTTAAAAGACTCATGCTTTATTTATTTCATTGCTTAAAAATACACTTTATGTTTTGTCATCAACAAAAAGGGGGAGATTGTTAATACAAATATCGTTCTAAAAACGTTATTTATATTTTACGATCTTTGCTTAATTTTGTTAATGACAATTACAAAGTTTATCTTTAAGCAAAGCATAAATATAAGATTAAGTCTTTTACATTTATAGTTATAAGTCTTTTAAAACACATTTACACATTACAAGATTACTAGGAATAACAGTATATACATTTACATTTTTATTTTTTAAATTAGAAATATTTAGGATGACATCATGGCATGCATCATGAACATAATCTTAGAAAGATTTGTGAGATATCTTGTATAGATCTTCAAGCTAAAGAGTTGACATTTGAAGATATGGAAAGATTGTGCAAGATATGGAAAGATTTAAGAATCTATTAGCTGTCCTGCACTGGCGGATCCAAACCCATACAAGGGCGGATCCAAATTTAGGGATCCGCCAAATCCGCCAACTGTTTTATCAGTTTGCCTATAAATAGCAAGCTGATCATTCAGGCTCTTTCATCACTCATATAGCTTAAAATATATAATCATTCATTTGCATATCACTAACCCATATCATTCATTTCATTCTTGTTGATCTCACTTTTGTAGCAAAGAAGATCAAGCATACAAGCTTCAACATACTTACTGTTGCAAGTTTCATTAGTTAGGTTCTGTGTGATTTTGTATTAGTTCACACATCATTGTTATACCTTTCATTCAGTAGAGTTTGGTTAGTGTTTTAGTCCTTAAAACACAAAGAGTGTCGGGAGTGGTTGTACCCTTGTGAAAGAACCAACGGGAGTGGTTGTACCCTTGTGAAAGAACTAACGGGAGTGGTTGTACCCTTGTAAAGAACCCGGTGTTTAGCTTAGTAACGAATAAAGAGTAAGCGACGTGTAAAGGTTTTCTCCGCCTAGAAAGGGACCTTGTTTCATAGTGAACAACAACTCTCGAGTTAGAGGCTCGAGGAGTGGAGTAGGGCAAGGAAGAGAGTCCTTGTAGCCAAACCACTAAAAATACCCGTGTTGTGTGGTTTGATCATTCATTTCCTTACTTGTTTCATATATTTCTTGATTATTTGTTTTACTTTGAAATCACTTTAAGTATACAAAGCAAATAAATTTTAAAACTGTAAAAACTATTCAACCCCCCTTCTAGTTTTCCACAGAGTATGCTCAAGAAGTTCTTGGATTTTCTAACAATTCTACGAGTGGCAATCACACTTCGAATTTTGAAACTATCGTTGCCGACTCTTCCCCTTCTCTCACTCTGTTTGAGGGAAGTGACTTCATTTTGGAAGAGATCGAGGCTTGTCTTAAGATTGATCTAATTTCACCGAAAATTGATGATATCGAATTTGATCCGGAGGGAGATATTCTTCTCCTCGAGAAGTTCCTCAATGATGACCTGTCACCTTCTCCCCCTTCGAAGGAAATTAAAATTGAATAAATTATGGGAATTAAGACGTCAAATCCTCCGGAGTTCGAGCTCAAGGATTTACTTTCTCATTCTGATGATTCTTTACCGGATTATGAAATTTTTTTCTTTGATATCGAAGAGAATAGTAGTGGCAGTACCACTTCTCATTCTAATTATTCTCTTCCGGATTATGAAGCATTCTGTTTTGATATCAATCATACTGAAGAGAAGAGTAGTGGCATTACCACTTCTCATTCTCATCTTTCTCTTCCTCATTATGAATCGTTTCTCTTTGAACAGCTTTCTCCTGCCGATAGGAGTGATCTTTATCATGAGGAGTTCGCCGATGAACTCGCTCACATCATATCTCCACAAGAGTATGATCATTTTTACTTTGATCTTAAGGACGGTTATAACTCGGAGGGAGACGTAATTTATCTTGAGAATTTGCTTAGTAATGACACTATCCCTAATCTCCCTCCTGAGGTGTTTTTAGACCATGACTTAAAGAGCTTTAATGATGGTTTACAAATTAAGGAAAATGTGAGGTTTACTTTTGAGGATCGCCATTATCTTTCTCTCACATTTGTTATCAAAATCTTTCTTCCTTTTCTTACCTATCATGTGAATTCTCCCCTTCTTCACTCCTTCGGGAGTGAGGATACCATTTTTGACCCCGGCATCTCCGCTTATAGTTTCTATTACTTAGAGCCGGTGGCGTCTCATCGGAGTGGAACTTTCATGTGCTTCAATGTTTATCCAAACATCTTGAATGGAAGTCCGATGGAGATTTTCTCTTCCACTAGTTTCTTCCCCATGAACAATTAAATTCGGGGCGAGTCAAGCTAAACGAGTCGATAATAAACAAGCGCTTCTCGGGAGGCAACCCGTGTTTCTATCTTCTATCTATTTTCTAATAAGTGTAACGTGAGGAGGCCCACCTCTTCCATTTCTCGTGTTTCGTGGTTGTTGTTTTATGTCCAGGATTTGCCCGAATTATGAAGACTCTCGTGCTCGTGGTTTTGTCTTTCATCCACTCGAGTTTCATCCTTCAGTGCTTATTGGGAAATCCGTATCCAAAATCTTATCGATTAATGTTTATCTATTAGCATAATTAATAAACGGCTTTAGATATGCATAAGAGGACCCTTATTTCAAAACATTGAGGACAATGTTTCATTTTAGTGTGGGGGGTAACCTTTCGATTTGATTTTACCTTGCATTTTGCCTTATACTCTCGCAACCCCGTTTTTCCTCCAAAATTCCAAAAAAAAAAAAAAAAAAAAAAAAAAAAAAAAGAAAAAAAATTTAAAAATTTTTGCAAAAATATAATAAGTGTTTTGACACATTGTTGACTTTCCGTTGGTGAGAGTAGGAATAAAATTTTGATTTGATCGAGCGTGTTGAGCTCTAGCTTGTCCACTTAACCTTTATAATTGAAAGTTGTGCTAGTCTCTTATACAAGAAGCTATAAAACACGAATTCTAGCAAGAATTTGCAAGTTTCCATAATCGACTTTAAATATGCGCAGCTTGATTTTATTTGACTAAGCATTCGCGGATCTTATTATTTAGGATTTTAAATTTGCGAAGAACGAAAAATGATAGAGTTAAATATAAGTTAGATGCTAAGCGTGGAGTAGTGGTTCTCTTTAGAGCTCGTAGAGGTTAATTGTGGCTTTTTGCTCCCATCAGCTAAATAAACAAAAATATAAAAAAATTCAAAATAATTAAAGGTGCACGGTTTTGGCGATAATTAGTTTTTACTCCTTCTTTAGAAAATTCTTGCTTATGAAAGTTGGGTACACATCAAGGTACTGTCAGCGTTACGGGGAAATAATACAACTGATTCCTGATAGTACGTGCTATTGTTTTAGATGTTGAAAGACCGTAGGACTCGGGATTTGGCAACTAATATATGTGTAATAATAAACCGAAGCCATAATAGACTACTGTGCCCTGACGGTTCGTTCCCGTTGACATGGTTGTTCAAAAGGTGGAAGTAAATAATAATAATAATCCAAAGCCGATAAAAGTTTTTTGTTTCCTGACGGTTCGCTCCCGTTGACTCAGACTTCAAAAGGGCAGAGGAAATTCCCAATGTCATCATAGACTATTGTTTCTTGATGGTTCGGTACCATTGTTGCAGTTGTTATAAAGGGCCAAGGGCTAATGCGCTTAATAATGATAATAATGCCAAATTTCGACTCCGGGGATATCCTAATAAAGCTTCTGTCTCTGGACTCGTAGATGAGTTATTTCGGTCAAAATAAAAATGATATCCCTTAAATCGTGTTAAATTAGGACCTTGATGTGGAACTCATTTTTATGGGCAACAGTTTTCGAGAGAAGGATTTTAAACTATTTAGCGTCTAAACTTGGTGCCTTTATCGGACTAAAAATCTATCAAAATAAAAAGAAAAACTCATTTTTTATAAAATACTTAGAGGAAATAGGAATAAGGGAGCAAGAAGTAGATGAGCGTACACAATTAGCATCTATGGGTAGTGTTGGCATCTAACTTGATTTTAACAATGATTTCATTTTTAAGCTTGGTTTGGGGACTCGTGAAAAATCAAGGACGATAAATTTTATCCATATGGACGCTTTTTCATGAAAACTGCTTCTTACTCCGTGAACCTAAAAGTTATTTGTTAAATAATGAAAGTCAACATTTCGTCATAAAAAGAAAAATACAAAAAGATATTAGATATAATAAATGGTCAAACGGGGCTTTTTAGAACTATTGATTTCTTAATCTCTTTTGAGGAACATTTTGCTAATTTTCAAAAAATTTAGGAAAAAGAGGTTTGAAATTTTTGGTTTTAAAAGCGTGATGTGATGACAATACCTTAGTCTGGGGATTTTGGTATGTGTTAAATCACATACTTTTTATTTATCAAAAACAGACTCAAAAACCAAAAACTGACCATAAATGCCATATATATGTTTGTTTTTATGTTTGTGTATGTGCAGGTAAATGATAAAAGAAAAGGACAAAAAGAGAGACAAAACAGACAAAACCGAGCACGGGATTGGAAAGAGCGTGAAAAGACGGAGCCGGGGATGCAATTCAACATTTTGGATCATGATTAAACTTCAAATGAAAAATCCTAAACCCATTTTACCCTAAACCTAAAACCTTTTCACCTATAGTCCTAACCTATTACAAACTTAGTCCCTAAATTTAAACATCCATTAACCCTTTATATATACTAAACCCTAATCCAGCCAAGCCCAAAACAAAACCAATAATCCAGTCCAATAATAAAACCCAGCCAAACCCGTCTCTTTTATACAACATGGTCAACAAGTCAAAAGAAGAATAAAAGGGCACGAAATTCCGCTTTTATTGTAGCACCTTCTTCCCCGTTTTTACCCTACACCTTAATTCACCCAAATTAAGTGGAAATAATCCCTTCTAGAAGATCTGACATGTCAGAAGAAGTGACAAATTTCAGTCCACACTGGCAATTCCAAGGTATCATATTGGCTAAGATTCGTGGATAATATCTAATGGTGCTAAATGAACGGATTGGAATCAAGGGCTGTGATTAGAAGCTAAAGGAGCTCCTCAAACCCTAGAATACTCCTCAAATTCCTATAAATAGAGGCACTCCATCACACACAAGGAGGATCTATCTTTTACTCGTTTTTATTATTAGCTTATTTTAGTGCTTATTGTAATTTTCTTTTATTGTCATTTTAAAATTATTGTATTTCATTTTTAGTATTGTTATTCCTTTACGTTTTTAATAAAATTCATTTTGTTTTAAATAATTGTCTATTTCCTTTATGCTTTAATAATGTTTTCATATGGTTAATTTAAGCTGACTTAAGCTCCTTAATAAGCTCTTATTACTTTTACATAAGCTCAATCCAGCTTCTTAATACATGGGTTTAGTTTATTTAAGCTTGAGATTTAATAATTCGGTTTTAAGGAAAAATAAGTAGTTTGGATGATAAGCCAGATTTGGATGAGCTTATGGGAATTTACCAGCTTGTTTTAAACAAGCTGGAGCTTGTAGATCAGCTCTTGGAGCATATTTAGTCCTTGTTTGAGCAAAGGACCAAGTGAGTTATATTTTTACATTGTTAGCTTATTAAACTCTTATTGTTTATTTCTGCTTATTATGTATATGCTTATTAGTAGTAGATCTATCTTTTTTATGTGCTTATCTGTGTTTAATATGTCTTTTATATGCTTACTAGTAGTAGATCTATCTTTTTATTGCTTATTTCATAGTTTAGAGGTTATTAGCTTTTATTAGTGATTTAATTGTCCAAATAGCCAATAAGCTTTGATTATTGGTAAAGTGCTTATTTCTTATTAACTATTGCTTGAAAACCTTTTAATACACTTAATGTTAATCTGTTTTCAATAAAACATGAGATTTATAACTTAAATCAGTTCTAAAATCAGTTTTAAGAAGTTAAAGGAGTGTTTGGATTTGGATTTTAGAAAGGGTTTAAATCTGTGTTCATGAGTTTTGGCTATAAGCCCAAATTGATTTTGCTCTAAATCAGTCCTAGTGATAGTTTAGAAGTTGTTTAGAGTAGACTTAACATGTTTCATAGCTTTTAGTTGGATATTCTAAATTTTACAGTTTTTAACTCATTATATTAGCTTATTTTGCAAAATCCACAAAAAGTCCTTTTTAGGTGTTAGTTTTGAGTCAAAATCAGTTTAATAAGTTTGTTTTCATGTTTTGATTAAGTGTCAAATTGTTTTGAGTCTTAGTTTTCATTCTTTAAGTTTGTGTCAAAAAAAATCAAAAAGCCAAAAATATTGTAACTGCCCTTGCTTATCAGCATGTTTTTAAGCTTGTTTTTAGTTAAAATTATCTGAAAATTGTTTTATAAACTCATTAGTGGGTGTTCTTTGCTGTTCTGTAGTTTATAGCTTATTCCATAAGCTTTAGGTAGCTTATTTTTAGTGTCTAAAGTAGTAGATCAGGTCTGTTTTGAAGTATTTCAGTTTTCAACATTGTCTTAAATAGCCGTCTTATCAGCTTATTTTTAAGCATCTTATAAGCTCTAAATTGCCTTAAATTGATTTTGTAAACTCTTTGGTTGCTTACCTTTATTTGTTTTGAGTTTTAAAGGTCTGGCTTATTGCTTTAGTGGCTTATTTTATAGCTTAAAAATGCCACTTCAGGCTGTTTGGGATAGCAATTTTGCCTTATTAGCTTAGTATAGATTTAGAGCTTTTTGCTTTCTGTGTTTGGCATATTTAGGATCATTAGTGCTCATTAGGTATAAGAGATTAGATTTGATAGGTTAGATAGCTTATTCTAGTGCTTATTCCGTTTTTAAAAGCTTTAGCAATTTTAATTTTTAAGTACAGCAGTACTAACTAAAAAGTTAGTACTACTGATCTGATTTTCTTATTCCTAGCTTATTTTGTAAGTTTTATAAAAAGTGTTTTCATTAAAGTTGTTACCTTTCAGCATATTGATAAGTTTTAAAAATAAAATTTGCAAGAATAAAAAATTTGGGAAAGGGGAAGTCCAAGGCTAGAACCCTTGACCTCAACCCTCTCAACTAAAGCCTCACACACACCACACCAATACCAACTGCGCCCTTGGGTCTTTTTCGACTAAGGGTACACCTTTAATTCACTTAACCAATTTTTTCCCTTTTAGCTTAATTTCACTTTTAGATTTTTCAAAGCTTATTTAGATAAGCTGTTGATTCCTTTTTATTTTTCCTAAGTTCTTTATAGTTTAAAGTAGTTTTCCAGAATTTTTCATAATTTTTCGTATGAATTTAGTATTTTTATTATTATTTTTTGTTTAAAAGTGTTTTTAATTAATAATAAATACAATATAAAGCAAAAAAACATAATTCTTTTTTTTCTAAAATTATTTTTAATTATTTAGGACTTTTAGCAACCAAATTTACACATCTAGGGTTAATTTTTTTATTTTTAGGTTTTCTTAGGCTCGTTTAATTCCCGTTAAGAGCCCGTTTCTAGTTTAATTTACGTTTTTGCTTATTTGTGCTTTACTTTCTGGTTTTATATGCTTATTAGTTGCTTTTTAGTATATGTTCTCTTTTTTTTTATCATAAATCTAAAATATCTCAATTAATCAAATCATTCGATCACAAACAGAATTCAAACTTCATCTGAACTTAACGACCCGAGAAAATACAATACTTTCGGAATTATATTTTGTTTTATTTTCTTTGACCTATTACACACGGACGAGTATACTTGCTCGTATGCGTTTTCCTAATAATCGGTAAAAAGGTGTTTATAAATTTAAAATTTGAGTGAAACTTAGGATATAATATATATAACCGATTCACACACGCATCAAGTTTTTGGCGCTACTGCCAGGGACTTAGATTAGTTTAGTTTAGATTAGATTAGTTGTAAATAGTAGCATAAAATTTTTTTGTTGTTTTTTACATGAATGTTAGAGTTAATTTCATTTTTTCTGTTCTTGTGATTGTTTGATTTTATTTGATTGATGATTTGTTAAGTGTTAGGATTGATAATTTCTTGTCTCGATTGCTCGTTTCATCTTAATTAAGTTCACGATTATTAGTTAAGTATTAAGTTTTTCTAAAAAAAAAAAAGGAAAATTGCAAACCGCCGGTCCAATATTGAACCAGTCTGGTTCGTAAGCTTCTGTGAAGAACCAAAAGGCCCAACCGCCGGTTCAAGTTTGAACCGCGGCGGCTGAAACTTTCTGTGAAACGATCAAAACCAAACCAGCCGGTTCAGGTTTGAGCCGGACCGGTTGGTTACCTTCTGTGAAACAAAAACCAACCAAACCGCCGGTTTGGTGTTGAGCCGCCAGTTACTGTTCGAAAAAAAAATTTGTTTTATTTTATTTTGTTTATTTCCTTTTTATTTGTTACATAATTTGTTTATTTAGTTTCCTTAAATCGTTTTAGATGTTTATTTATGTTTTCTTATTAGAATAACTTACGATTTTATTAACTAACCCCTAACGTTTGTTTTGGATTTGTTGTTTATGAATGTTTTAGTTTATTTTTAGTTATGGATTCGCCTAGTGAAGTTTCGGCTTATTTGGACAATTTGGAAACGGAATTGATGGATGTTAGAGATGTTTTGGCAAGAATGGAGAAAATGGTTGATTTGGAGAAAATGGAATTGCAAGCTAAAGGAAAAGATGTTGAACTTATGAAATGTGAACCGGAAAAACCACGGGTGATCACTTTCACTCGAGCTAAGTTAAGGGAATATGATGAGCCTAGTATGGGGTATTCTACGCCTTGTGTAATCGAAGGTTTTGGAACTTGGGATGCGGAGTGCAATTTTGGACAAAGTGAAAGCTATGTGACGTATGCATTTTATGAGAAATTTGGAGATGGAAAGTATGAACTTGATAAGTACAATAGAAGGATAGCAAGGGATGTTAAAATTGACATCCATGGTTACACTTTTACTATGGATTTGATTGTTGATGAATATGAAGACACTACGGATCCTTACGCTGTGTTTGGAAGGAATTTCTTGGTAGCAACCAAGTGTACTCTTGATTTTGGTTTAGGAGAGATGCAACTTAAGATTGGGGAATTGCAAGATGATAAGGATGTTGATTGGTTGATTGAGCAAATGGAAGAGGCTTGTGAAAATGAAGATGATACTTTAGGGAGCACGGAAATAGCCAAGATGGGAAAAGCTTCTCGTCTAAAACAAAAATTCCCACCATTCAAAGGTCTTATACCTTCACCATCATCACTACCACATCCTACTACACTACTCAAGGGGGAAAAGTCTTCCAACCCAACACCCTCACCAAAAGAAACACCACCCAAAGAAACCATTGATGAAGCCAAATGTGTGGAGGAAATCACCACAAAATTCAAGGAATTACTTAATGAGAAACCCATACTCCATGTTTTGGAACACTATGCTCATTATAGGAAACTACTTGATGAAATTTCGGTTGAAAAGATGAAACTTGACAAGAAAAGTGTGATTGAGGAAGAGGAAGAAGAAAAAGTTAAGGAAAAAGGTTTGCCTAAGAAGAAGGAAGATCCGGGAAACTAACTTATCCCGCTCAAAATTAATGGAACCACCGCACTAAACGCCTTGGCCGATACCGGGGCAAGTGTGAGTATCATGCCATATAAACTTTATAAGCTTTTAGAGTTGGGAAGAGCTTGTCCTTCTAATGATGTTTTGTTGATGGCGGACAATACCATGGCTAAAGCTTATGGAAAAGTTAAGAACGTAAGGCTACAAATAGGTTTCCAAACCTACTTGTGTGACTTCTTGATCTTACATGTGCCAATTGATAAAGAGTTGCCTATTTTGGTTGGTCGTCCATTTTTGAGTACATGTGGAGCCGTAATTGATAATGGTAAAGGGATGATGGAGATAGATGATGGAGTTGCTAGGAGAATTTATCATGCTAAGAAAAGGAACAAGATTCTAGCGGATGAGGAATCGGACGAGGAAGATTGGTTGGATATGTTTGAAATTGGCCATGATAGTGAAGGAAACCCGAAATATGGAATAACCGCACAGTCGTTTGAATATATTAAGGATGATATGGAACGTGCCTTGGCTATGGAAAACTATTTCAATCCTTTCAAAAACATAATTGTGTATAAAAAGATGGTTGAATTTCTTGGTTCTTTGCCAATCCAACTCAAGAATATTGAGTGGACATCCGATGGTTATAGCAAGTATCAAAAAGTTGAGGGAGACGAGGTTTGGCATACTAAGATTGAGATCACTAGCCCAAGTGGACGTCGTTTCACTCGTGTGTTTAAGACAAGGGAAACCGATAGGATACTTTCGAGAAAGTTCAATTCGGAAGATATTCTACGTTTCGGGAACTATTTTGATTGAAGAAAGCGTTTTGAGGAATAAAGAAGCTTATCGCTAAGCTTCCGCTCATTTTGTCTTTGATGAGCCTTATTATGATTGTTTGCATTTTGATTATTTTTGATTATTTCGTTATGTTTGCATTTCTATGTTATTTTTAGTGTGTTTTAGCTTTATAAGCTTTTAATAGGGCAAATGGCACAAAAAGGTATCAAACTTAGGGTCCATTTCCAATCAAGGTACTTTTTTTTTTTTCTTGCATAAAAAGCTACCCAACAATTTTTTTTGGCGGATTTGGGTTTTTTACTAACGTTCGTTAGTAAATTACATGTTTGGTCCTCGAATTCGTTAACTCAGTTCATGCAACATCCAAAAACAATTTCGAATTTCTTTTTTTACATGTTTGGTCCTCGAATTCGTTAACTCAGTTCATGCAACATCCAAAAAAAAATTTCGAAAAATATTTAAAAAAAAATTATCAAAAAAATATTTTCTTAAAATATTTATATATTACTTTTTAAATTATTTTTTTTCGAAAAATATTTGAAAAAAAAATTAAAAAAAATATATATTTCAAAAAAATTAAAAATATTTCTAAAAAAAATTCGAAAAAAAAATTTTCGAAATATATTTTTTTTAAATAAAAAATTTTCGGAAAAAAAAATTAAAAAAAAAAGTTTGAATTTTTTTTAAATTACTTTTTTTTTTTTCAAATTTTGAAAAAAAAAAGTCATAGAAAAAAAATTTCAAAATTTTTTTTTAAATAAAAATAAAATTCTTTTCGAATTTTTTTTTTTCAAAAACTTTATTTTAAAAAAAATTTTGAAATTTTTTTCTATGACTTTTTTTTTCAAAATTTGAAAAAAAAAGTAATTTAAAAACAATTCGAACTTTTTTTTTAAATTTTTTTTTCAAATATTTTTCGGAAATTTTTTTCGAAATTTTTTTTTTTCGAAATATTTTTTTTTTTAATTTTTTTTCAAATATTTTTCGAAAAAAAAAGTAATTTAAAAAGTAATATATAAATATTTTAAGAAAATATTTTTTTGATAATTTTTTTTTTAAATATTTTTCGAAATTTATTTTTGGATGTTGCATGAACTGAGTTAACGAATTCGAGGACCAAACATGTAAAAAAAGAAATTCGAAATTGTTTTTGGATGTTGCATGAACTGAGTTAACGAATTCGAGGACCAAACATGTAATTTACTAACGAACTGAGTTAACGAACGTTAGTAAAAAACCCAAATCCGCCAAAAAAAATTGTTGGGTACCTTTTTATGCAAGAAAAAAAGAAAAGTACCTTGATTGGAAATGGACCCTAAGTTTAATACATTTTTGTGTCATTTGCCCCATTTAATAATATGAAGTATTTTAAGATTGAGTTATAATGTTTTTAGTTTGTTTAGTTTAAGTTTATTGGAAATGTTTGAAGTGTTTATGAGTTGTGGTAATCATTCAAAATTATTTGGAAATTTCAAGGAATTGAGACACGATTTTTTTTAAAGTCGGGATTGTGCTAAATGTTTTACCAACCCGCGGTTGATAACCCAACCTTTGGTTGAAATACCAACCCACAGTTTGAGTCTTCACTTTTCCAAACAAGAAAGAAAAACAAAAAACACCACAAAGCACAAACACTTTCATAATCATTCCAATTGATTGGGAGATTGAAGTTTGATTCGTACATTAAGTTTCTAAAGATTCAATGGCATCAAAAAGGGTAAGTAACACCATCCAATTACTTTAATTTGTTCTTAATTCGAATTTGATTTTTAGGGTTTTGAATTGGGCAAATTTTATATAGTTCTAATTGATTGAATTTCTTTGATGGGGTTACTAGAGAATTGATAATAGGTTTGATTGCAAGTGAAATTAGATGAATTGGTTGAGTATTGAATGAGAATTTGAGGTTTTGAAAATTAGGGTTCATGGAGGTTGATTTTTTTTTTTTGGAATTAGAATCAAGAATGATTGGATTTGTTGTGGTATATGAATAATGATTAGTGTTTATATGCTATTTGATTAATTATATGGACCACTTCTTTGTTTGATTTTGATTTGATTCAAAGGATTTTGAGGTTTAGAAGTTAATAGGATATGGAGGTTTAAACATTTAGAATAAGCACTAATAAGCCAAGAGGAGAAAGGTAGTAACTTGTTAAGAAGTGGGGATGAGCTAGAAAACCCGTTTGTGATGTTGATGTGCAGCGAAACGCGGTTGGAAACCCAAACCGCCGGCTGAGAAACTCCCTGAACCACCTGAACCGCCAGTTGAGTTTTGAGCTGCGGCGGCTCAGGCTTTCAGTCTACAAAACATTTCTGAACCACCGGTTCACATATGAACCGCGGTAGTTTAGAACTTTTGTAAATATATATATATATATCTATATATATATATATATATATATATATATATATATCTATATATATATATATATATATATATATATATATATATATATATATATATATATATATATATATATATATTTTGCTTTGTTATTTATCTTACAAGTTTAACCTTTAGCTCCAATATTTCTTGTGTGCTTGTTTTGTAGTGTTTTTGTAGAAATGTGTAAGCCAAGCTACTCAAGAGGAAGACAACCCGTTAATTGCTTTGTATGCGAAACAAGGTTGAGCAATGAAAGAAGCTAGTCTCATGCCAATTACTAGTGACCACTTGAAATGGGGAAAGCAAAGCAAGGAGGCTAAAGCTTGTTTCAATAGCCGTTTAGCTAAACTACAAAGGAAGGAAATTGCGGTACCAAAGTTGGTTAATTGGGGTTTGATTAAGAAGTATGGGATCTACGAGAATCTTGAGAAGTTGATGGATCTTAGTACGAAGTTTGAAGATGGAAATGTTTTTGAAGATTTTAGTTTCGAGCCGCTTTGAGGATCAATGAAAAGCAAATCTACAAAGAATGGTTATTGGAGTTCTTTTCTACCATTTATTTCAACCAAGAGGTGAATTTGAGTGATATTTTGGAAGAAAAATGTATTTGGTTTCGCTTGTGTGGGGATAACCATGTGTTGACTTTGTCGGAGTTTGGGAAATTACTTGGTTTGTATGATGACAATGACCTTGCTCACGAAGAGTTTGTTGTCCATTTTGGTGAGTTGGAAAGGGAACCACCAAAGTATGTGGGTACTAAGATTTGGAATGAGATTGAAGATCCTAATAGTTCAAGACCAAAGGTGACGGAAATTCATTCACCAATGGCGAGGCTTTTGCACAAGATGCTTGTGACCTCATTCGTGCATCGAGGTAACAGCCAAGACAAGGTTCATCAACCGGATTTGTGGTTGATTGAAATGTTGATGAGTAATCGTGATGGGAAGAAATTGAAGATGAATGTGTTATGGACATTGGCAGTTTATTTGTCCAAAAGAGCAACCATTATGTCGGAGCATGGTTTCATCATTGGAGGCCATTATGTGTCGAAGATTGGAAGAAGTTTTTGGTATGTTACACCGGGTGAGATGAATAGGATTACGGTGATGAAAGATTGTGAAAAGCTTGATAAGAAGAGTTTGCAAGGTTTTCTCGATCATGATAGGATGTGTTTGGTTGAGAATATTGCAAATGTGGCTCGTAGCCAACCACCACCACAACGTATGGAAGAACCATCGGGGCTAGATTCGGGATAGGTTGAATGGCACGCGAACTTGCCACAAGTTGAGAAGAGAGAAATTTGGAGGGATATGACTATGATGAGGATTGGACATCAGATGGATTATTGTGCACTGATTCTCATACACCTTGGTCAACAAAGTGTTCCTCCATATTCTTTTCCGATGGCTTATGACCCGCCTAATGTTCCACCATACCCATACCCATATACACCATACCCATCGCAACATGTACCTCACCCAACATCATCTAGTGCATTTCAAGGAAATGAAGGGTACAATGTTCATCAGGAGGGGTTCATGTGTAAAACCCTAAAATCTGGATTTAACATTTTGATTATCTATCGGGAATATAACCTAAGTATATTATGTTTAATAAGTAAAATAAAATATATGTTATCATATAACTACACCTTATGTGCCATTAACTACAAGTTTAAAAATAAAATACAAATTATAAAGGCTTCCTAATCTAACTTATATAACTAAACGACCCATGATAGTAGCATAAACCTTTCATACGTATTGCTTCACTAGACAAGATATTCACTTTCCTAAATCCTACACAACTAATTCATTTGAAACATTTAGATAAGAACCGAATTCTCCTTGATCAACCTCACCAAATTGTTTATCATATGGAAATTATTCATACAAATCGTCCCTCAAAAACAAATATACTACATACCCTATATAACACACGTCTCTTTTAATTCTTTCCTAAACCAACACACACGCTATTCTTAAGATATATATTATCCCTTTTCATTCTTTCACACACCGAAACAATTCACAACCAAAGTTCCAAATCGTTGTCTCTCTATTCCAAGACTTGAAGTCGAACAGAGCAGCCTTTAGGTGGTCATTTGAAGTGGTGTTCCAAACTTGCAATCATTGTCCTTGTCCTTGTTTTGTGCCTCGTTAATCTGCCCTCAAGAGCAAGCATATAAAAGTCGAAGGCAAATTCAGTTAGTTTGGGGGTTGTGGTCGTGCCTACTCTTTTGTTCGATTCCTGGGTTGTGAACGTGGGTAACTCGCGTGATCCAATTCGAGTAAAGGTTAAGATTGCAGAATTATATAACTGTTGGCATTCGTGTATGGTGATGTTCGAGCGCGGTTGTCCTCTTCTTGTCGACCCTCTTAAACTCAGCCTTAAGGTACACTCGTTAACCATCTTTGTCGTGCCTAAAACATTCGAAATGTTTCACGTTAATAGGTCAAACGATAACTAATGAAACCCTACCTAAAACATGCTTGCTGCTACGTCTCGTAAATAATCTAGTGTCATTCGAATGCGTTATTATAAAAGGTTTCACGTCACACAACAATAACGAGGGCTGCTTGGTCTATGATTTTACGTCGCGAGGGTCGAGTTATTTGCAGGTTAAAGCATGCATGTTTCGATTTAAGAAGTTTAGATATATAAGATACTGTGTTGCATGTCATGCGAGTGGATATGATGCATGTATATAATAGAAATTCAAAACGCACCTAAATAACCTGACAAACCATCGTATAAAGAGAATGAAAACAAATTGTATTGTGTGTGTGGGTAGTACTAATAGCTATGCTCAGAATGCCTATAAGAACGCTTTCAAAACAAGAATAGAAAATAGGATTTAAAGATTCCGATTAGCTGGGATTGTTTCAACTTATATACAGAAAGCTTTCAAAATACAATAAATAGAGCAAATATGATTGTGAAACAATGGAGACACGTACAGCTGTTGCATGAAATATATAATTTTAGGTAGTACGCAATAAGGCTTGTATGCATGCATTTGTGTGTGGTTCAAACCGATAAAGAGGGTGTGAGATCAGATATGGAATAAGATATTAAACTGATTTTGGCATGCATGTTTAAATGGGTTAAAAGAATGGGGCGTTAAGTTGTTCCATGTTGCATAATACTAATACGTGGTAATGTTTTTCTAAATCGACTAAACACTAATTTGGTCAATTATGGAACTAAATTACAATATAAACCCTAAACTAAGATAATTTACACATTCGACCGTGAACTTTGCTAATATGACATTTTAAACCCTAAACTATTATAAGTTGTCATATTTGACCATAAACTATTATATTGAACATATTTAACCCTTGAACTATTTAAATTATTATTCGTAAACCTAAATGATGAAACTTACTTAATTTGGAAACTTACCAATTCGGGAAACCTGCTAAAAATAGAAAGTTACTTAAAATGGTTAAACTACTTAAAGAGGAAACTTACTATTTTTGGAAAGCTGCTATACAAGGAAAGTTACTAAAAATGGAAAGCCGACTAAAATGAGTAATCTGATTTAAAATAAGTTATTAATAAGTCGATCATGAATTCGTATAGATTCGCTGAAGAAGGAGTTGCTTCCAATCTTGATGTTTTCTGTTATGTTTGCATTTGCGGTCTAAGGTACAGATATTCTGACCTTTTTTTTAAGGTTTCTCATGATCTCTTTCATATTCTGATCTGTTAGTTTCTGATTTGATGCCATTGCTATGATCCCCTTTTCTTTGAACCTTTGCTATGATCCCTCTTGTTATGAATCTCTGATATGAACCTTTACTATGAAACTTGATTTATAAACCATTCGATATGAACCATCTGTTATGAACCTTTTTAATATGAACCTTTTATATGACACTCTGATTATGATATGATATCTAACTCTCAGTTTGATACCCGAGCCATTTCACTAGGCACGGGGGTTCCATGTCCGTGCCATTGATGCACCAATGGCATGACTCTAGTGTGGTTGAGTGATGTTCCACACCGTCCTTTATCTGTTATTTGTTATGAGCTCAAGTATATGTTTGGCCACTATTTTATCTGCGGGGGCGTATGGATGCATCCTAGATCTGTTATCTGTTTAGTGGATTATCTGTTATCTGATTATAATATATGTCTGGTGACTGGTGCTTGTGTGCAATACATGCCTTTCACATATCTGGGAGCTGATCACTCCATATGGTTACATTTTTATGATATGATATGATCTGTTTCTGGGCTCGTGGTGGATTTCTGTCCTATTCATTATCCTTTCTCTCTGTTTATACCTTATGATATTTTCCCCAATGCACCTGATCTTATTTCTGCTTCGTTATCATTACTTTGTTTGCATATCTGTTCACTAGGCTTTTTAAGCTCAGCCGCATTTCTTTTCCTGCGGCAGGTTTTATTTGGAGGCTAGGTTATAAGTGGAGAGTACTTTGGACTTAGAAGACTTTACTTTCATAGCTATTCTGGATTAGAGATGACTAGAAGTGACTACAATTGTAGACTTAGAATTTATTATTGTTCTCTTTGTAACCTTGTATTTTCAGATTTTCCCTTTGTAACCTTTGAAATTTATTTGTATTATTTAGTCATATGCTTGTGTTTGCTTTAATATGTCACCATAACGTAATACTTCTACCCTTATCGGGTTGGGGTGTTACAATTATGGTATCAGAGAGACAGGCTGCGACTTGTAATACATTTACCCTTGACCTGTGAAGTTTGGACCATTAAGTTTCCACTGTAGGCGCTCATAAGATAACCTTTGAGAATTCGCTTTAGGATCTCCCCATAGGAACATAAGTTATTGCCGGTGAGGAATGGGTAGACTAGGACATCTATGTGAGTAGCATTGCTTCCGCATCACTCTGATTCGTGCCTCTGCCTTTAGCTATGCCTTATAAGAACACTTGTTTCAGAAGTTAGAAAGTTTTGCAACCTAAGTTAGTAACCCAGTAAGTTTGGAATACCTCGAGAACTACATGGATACCTTACACCAATTAAGTTTCACCTTCTGATTTTTATCTCCAATACCGATCTGTTTGATATACAGCTTGATGTTTTTCTGACCATTACGAAGTTCATTCGACCATAATTTGTTTGACACATTCTATGAATCCATTACTTATGCTGGATGTAAAGGTACCATCTGATACTACTTAACTCTGCATAATCCGTTACTACTCCTATGAGAACTCTAAAAATTTTAACCACGGATATAAGAAGTTTTGTTCCTTCCCTTTGAATGATGAACCTTGTCTACCAACCAGTTCCTTTGGAAGGATATGATGTAAATACTATCCGTACGGATTTGTTAACTGAGCATGATGATGCTGATAACTGAAATTCCATACATCTCACTTTGACAGTATATGATGTTCGTATTACTGATGATGCACACCCTACCTGCCACTTATGCTAAGAAACTAAACAGAATTCCAACACCTTGAACTGTTCGTTTATCTATCTCAACACTAAAATGAACCATGTACTTGACCTTGATATATGAACTATCCGTCTGGTTTAACGACCGTATTCGTTCTACGGATCTGTTTATTCTTGATATAATTGACCTTGAGGTCTTTTGGTTATGGATTGGATGGCTTTCGTAAAGCTACCATGGACTACCATATCCGATATGTGACCTTTAACAATCTACTTCGTTCTACTTTTGCTTTAATGACTCTCAACCACTTAAATCTGTTAAGATTAATGCTGCTATGGAAACACTTACTCCGATCTCATTTGATTGTTAAATTTCTCCTGACACCTATTAATATCCACCCTTGGAAGCTCTGGCATTGGAAGTATTTTGTTGTACAAAATTTCTGGTGTTTTCTGATGAACCTCTTGGGATTCCCTCCTGCTCGGGAAGTGGAGTTAGCATTGAATTAATCTCAGTTGACGAACCATGATGCTATGAAAGTTGAGAGAATGAGGGAGCTGAAGGAATATGACTTTGTTTACCTCAGTGTTTCTCGTTGGATGCTCCTGTTGGTATGAAGAAGAAAGAGGAAGGAATGCGGCGACATATTGACCATCGTGAACTTAACCGTATCACTATCCGTGATCTTTACCCATTTCCGCGTATCAATGATTGATTTGGTCTACCTTTGAAAACTCTGTATCAGATGGTCTCATTTAGATTTGAAGTACTGAGGAAGCAACCATAAGAACTTCTAAGAAGGGGGTTAACTAATCGAAAGTAACCTCCGTGAAGCATTTCAGCTTTATTCGTGAAAAAGGAGGTAGGTGACGTGAAGTGGAGTGAAGTTTCCTTAAGATAATTCCTGAAGCTGTTTTCGTACTCATGATGATCATTATGAGCTTTAGTGATGCCAATTGTATTGGCTAATATAATCATGTTTTCACGAGTATTTGGACAAATTGTCATAGTATGACATTGCGTTGTGTTCAGAGATGAAAGATTGGAAAATATTTCTTGCAAGACGAAGGTAGTGGCGGACATAGACAGAGAATGTAATCGAGTTGGCGAATTTTGAACTGTGCTAGGAGACCTTCGAAGACACGCAGACTTACTTCTCTATTCATTTTAGTTGTACTAAGATGAATTGATAGCAGAAGCAGATTTGCAGATGGAAGGATGCACAGTGATCATGTTAGAGATTCACGTTACTACACCACAGTTTCAAGAAGAAGTACCGAAGGCTTGAGGGACCAGACTCAAGTTTATCATCCCCTCTCACCGTATGATCAGATGGACAAGTGTAGACAGACTACTAGGACTTGGAAGAAAATTTGAAATCATGTATTAGAGTGGACGATTTTGGAATAAACAATTGTAGTTGGATGAGTTGATTTCGCGAAGGATGAAGTTATTGATGACGTATTCACTTCTGCTTAAACCACCTAAGCTCCCGTTACCTGATAATAAGATCCTTTGAATGATTCGGGTTCTCCATTAGTAAATCCGTTCTGTGTTCATTCTGCGTATGTTGGATGATGGTTTTGTTATGCGAATTTTGAAGAATTGTGGAAGACCTGACGCTTTTGACGACGTGCTTCATTTGATGATACTTACTAGGTTCTGTTACGTTATCTATGCGATCTGTTTCTTTGATTTCTAATCCGTAGTGACGATCGATTCGGATCAACCCTAGGAGGTAGAAGAACTGTTAGGTGATTAAGATAAGTGGTTTTGTTCACGACTTGAGATAAAGTATGACCATCATGATGGCATGTTTATATGATGCTAGTATTATGACGCGTGATCAACGTGATAATACTTACATCATATAACATGCACTTATTGTGATCATAGGATATTTCGAGGAGTGCCTTAGAAACCTTAGAATTTATGATATCTGATTGAGACTTTAGGTTCATTCTACCTATACGCTTGATCTGCTTTCACCGTTATACGATTTGATACGTTTGGATAACCGACGCGCGTTTTGCTGACCTCTGTACTCCCGATAAGAATCTTAGGTCCTATTGTAGAGCTTTCTGCCGTTCGATGTTATCAAACAATCTGTTTCCTGTCCGTATGGATTCGATCTGTTACTAAAGGAGTACACCTACGTTTTGCTATAAGTACGTTTCGCATTCATTGAATATGTTTCATTATGATCTGCTATGAGTTAAGATACGAGATTTTGGACTCTGAGGAAAACAAGATTTTGTCCGTTTATGAGGATACCTTTGAAAGGTTATATTGAAACGAGACTATTTGATGATCTGAAGAGTTAAGCGTTTATATCACTCTCATATCTTCGGCGATTCGGTACGTTCTCATCTGATTCGTCTAATCAAATTCCACGGATGATATATCCGTCAAATCCTACGTATTCCCTGTATCTCTTCCGAGAGAATACAATTATCATCTGTTACGTTTGGTGTATTATTCTTTTGTTCTGGATTCATTATGGTGTGTCTTTTCTGAGGAAGCCGGAGCTATTTTAATCAACAAGATAGAGTCATGAAAAACAAGTCATTCACATTTTCGTTCACGGTCTGTTGAGATTTCCGTTTCGCTTCACTTCAATTTTCGAGGACGAAAATTTTTTTGTAGAGGGGAAGAGTTGTAAAACCCTAAAATCTGGATTTAACATTTTGATTATCTATCGGGAATATAACCTAAGTATATTATGTTTAATAAGTAAAATAAAATATATGTTATCATATAACTACACCTTATGTGCCATTAACTACAAGTTTAAAAATAAAATACAAATTATAAAGGCTTCCTAATCTAACTTATATAACTAAACGACCCATGATAGTAGCATAAACCTTTCATACGTATTGCTTCACTAGACAAGATATTCACTTTCCTAAATCCTACACAACTAATTCATTTGAAACATTTAGATAAGAACCGAATTCTCCTTGATCAACCTCACCAAATTGTTTATCATATGGAAATTATTCATACAAATCTTCCCTCAAAAACAAATATACTACATACCCTACATAACACACGTCTCTTTTAATTCTTTCCTAAACCAACACACACGCTATTCTTAAGATATATATTATCCCTTTTCATTCTTTCACACACCGAAACAATTCACAACCAAAGTTCCAAATCATTGTCTCTCTATTCCAAGACTTGAAGTCGAACAGAGCAGCCTTTAGGTGGTCATTTGAAGTGGTGTTCCAAACTTGCAATCATTGTCCTTGTCCTTGTTTTGTGCCTCGTTAATCTGCCCTCAAGAGCAAGCATATAAAAGTCGAAGGCAAATTCAGTTAGTTTGGGGGTTGTGGTCGTGCCTACTCTTTTGTTCGATTCCTGGGTTGTGAACGTGGGTAACTCGCGTGATCCAATTCGAGTAAAGGTTAAGGTTGCAGAATTATATAACTGTTGGCATTCGTGTATGGTGATGTTCGAGCGCGGTTGTCCTCTTCTTGTCGACCCTCTTAAACTCAGCCTTAAGGTACACTCGTTAACCATCTTTGTCGTGCCTAAAACATTCGAAATGTTTCACGTTAATAGGTCAAACGATAACTAATGAAACCCTACCTAAAATGTGCTTGCTGCTACGTCTCGTAAATAATCTAGTGTCATTCGAATGCGTTATTATAAAAGGTTTCACGTCACACAACAATGACGAGGGCTGCTTGGTCTATGATTTTACGTCGCGAGGGTCGAGTTATTTGCAGGTTAAAGCATGCATGTTTCGATTTAAGAAGTTTAGATATATAAGATACTGTGTTGCATGTCATGCGAGTGGATATGATGCATGTATATAATAGAAATTCAAAACGCACCTAAATAACCTGACAAACCATCGTGTAAAGAGAATGAAAACAAATTGTATTGTGTGTGTGGGTAGTACTAATAGCTATGCTCAAAATGCCTATAAGAATGCTTTCAAAACAAGAATAGAAAATAGGATTTAAAGATTCCGATTAGCTGGGATTGTTTCAACTTATATACAGAAAGCTTTCAAAATACAATAAATAGAGCAAATATGATTGTGAAACAATGGAGACACGTACAGCTGTTGCATGAAATATATAATTTTAGGTAGTACGCAATTAGGCTTGTATGCATGCATTTGTGTGTGGTTCAAACCGATAAAGAGGGTGTGAGATCAGATATGGAATAAGATATTAAACTGATTTTGGCATGCACGTTTAAATGGGTTAAAAGAATGGGGCGTTAAGTTGTTCCATGTTGCATAATACTAATACGTGGTAATGTTTTTCTAAATCGACTAAACACTAATTTGGTCAATTATGGAACTAAATTACAATATAAACCCTAAACTAAAATAATTTACACATTCGACCGTGAACTTTGCTAATATGACATTTTAAACCCTAAACTATTATAAGTTGTCATATTTGACCATAAACTATTATATTGAACATATTTAACCCTTGAACTATTTAAATTATTATTCGTAAACCTAAATGATGAAACTTACTTAATTTGGAAACTTACCAATTCGGGGAACCTGCTAAAAATAGAAAGTTACTTAAAATGGTTAAACTACTTAAAGAGGAAACTTACTATTTTTGGAAAGTTACTATTTTTGGAAAGCTGCTATACAAGGAAAGTTACTAAAAATGGAAAGCCGACTAAAATGAGTAATCTGATTTAAAATAAGTTATTAATTAGTCGATCATGAATTCATATAGATTCGCTCAAGAAGGAGTTGCTTCCAATCTTGATGTTTTCTGTTATGTTTGCACTTGCGGTCTAAGGTACAGATATTCTGACCTTTTTTTTTTAAGGTTTCTCATGATCTCTTTCACATGTCTGGGAGTTGATCACTCCATATGGTTACATTGTTATGATATGATATGATCTGTTTCTGGGATCGTGGTGGATTTCTGTCCTTTTCATTATCCTTTCTCTCTGTTTATACCTTATGATATTTTCCCCAATGCACCTGATCTTATTTCTGCTTCGTTATCATTACTTTGTTTGCATATCTGTTCACTGGGCTTTTTAAGCTCAGCCGCATTTCTTTTCCTGCGGCAGGTTTTATTTGGAGGCTGGGTTATGAGTGGAGAGTACTTTGGACTTAGAAGACTTTACTTTCATAGCTATTCTGGATTAGAGATGACTAGAAGTGACTACAATTGTAGACTTAGAATTTATTATTGTTCTCTTTGTAACCTTGTATTTTCATATTTTCCCTTTGTAACCTTTGAAATTTATTTGTATTATTTAGTCATATGCTTGTGTTTGCTTTCATATGTCACCATAACGTAATACTTCTACCCTTATCGGGTTGAGGTGTTACATCATGGGTTATTATTCTTCTGATGTGGGGACTAGAGGTTATGAAGCAGGAACATCGTCTGGAGGCGTTGGCTTTGGAGCATTGGTTGATTATCAAGGAGATGACTATGAGGAAATGGATGACGAATAATTTTGACTATCATTCGAGGTTTATGTGATGTGTAACGGATAATTATTCTATCTTCTCTCGTACTTTATTTCTAACTATTATTATTATGCTATGTAGGATTTTTTTTTTTTAGGAACTACTTTTATTATTAATATTTGATTAGGATTATCTAGTATTATGGTTATTATTATTTTTGTGTGTTTGTTTTTGTATGTTTTGTGCATGTGTTTATTTTTCAGGTTTGAGATACCAAGGAATTATTGCTCATTCATATGGTTGGTACATTTTGGAGTGTAGAGTGACAAACTCATGCGTTAAATACCAAATATGAATCTCGCGTGATTTCTTGGTGATATCATTTACCACTTTATTTTCCTTATTTCCTTTGCTTTGAAGTTAATTTTTCACATTGAGGACAATGCAAAACTTAAGTGTGGGGGAGGGAAGTAAATAGTGAAAATGATCATGTTTTTAAAAAAAATTTGATTATTTTGGAGTTTGTTTTATTGCCCTTAAGGAAATTAGTTGTTTTTACACCTAAAAGATTATATCTAATTAAAACAACTTGGAATTTTCCAATAGCATAAAATGGCAATTTGAAATTTTTAACGTATCTCGATTAAGTGAAGCAATCCGTTCTTGGGATTGATAACATTACTTGTGCATTTATAGCCTATTCTACAAATATGTGAGGATTTGAGACTATCATTTGAAGCATATCTTTATGCTTAAATTCTATTTTCTTGCTATGAGTGTGCCGGTGATTGAATTGATTCTAGAACTTGTGCTTGTCATGCATTACGAATTCCAAAGTAAGGTCACATTCGTGTGATATAAATGAATTTAAATGATAAGAGGCAACTTAGGATTTCAACCAAATGGCCTTCCATTTACATATATTGATATATTAGCTAGCCTCATTGGCTAGTTAACCACTCTTTATGGACCCATTTGTTAGCGCTAGATACCCTTAGTTCACCCTTAGAGCCATTCTTTTCGTTTTGTTACATCCAGAAAAAACAAAAAGATTTTACACCTTTAAAATTTAGCCTAACCTTTTTGTCAAGTCAAATCGATGAATTACTTGTTGTTAGCGTGAAGAAGTTTTTGATGATTATGAGTTTACACTTTGTATTTCGGATATACCTTTCCGATGAAGACGAAGGTAGCTACTTCTTATTTGTATTTTTGAGGTACATGCTCATCCAAAGTGTGGGGGAGATGAAAAAATATATATATGATGAAAAAGAAATATATAGCCAAAGAGCTATAGTTATGAAGATGGAGGAAAAAGAAGAATTGTGAGTTATCGAATAGCCAATGAGCTAAGACATGATGTTTATATATATGGTGATCGATGAAAGAAATCAAAGAGAAGGAAATGTTGATTTGAAGGCTATAATCATTTTGGGATACATGGTTCGATTCTTTTTGCAACAAGTGATTTTGGTATTTGACTTGATTATTGTTACATTACTAATTCCACTAAATAATCCCATGCATTATCCTAACCCACTTTGCTTTGTGAAGATATCGACTGTATGAATATTCTAGTGACCATCCGGTTCTTGAGTGATCGAATAACGCGCTAGCGATCTAAGGTACTTTGCTTTAGTGACCATCCGTTGTTTGAGTAAATCAAGAATTCGCGCTAGCGACCTATTATGTTTATACATAAGTTATTGGAGCATAAGTTGATATTAACCCTCAGCCTAACGTTTCAACCCGAATAAAAGTCCTCTTTGATAAGTTTATTTATTTCTTACATGATTTGGATTAGTTTTGATACTTGTACAAGCTTATGGTATGAAATGAAATCATGACTGAGCAATTGAGTGAAATACACCACCAAAAGAAATGAGTGCTGAGTGAATTATATTATTACTTTCTTTTTGTGAGGAGCTTAGTTGTGTTATCTAGCTTGATCGAGTACTTCGTTTAAATTTCACTTATAAATAGTAAAAAATCACTTTTTGATCTTTTGCTTTGGCAATAAGAAGATTAGTGAACCTTTTGAGAATCATGTGGTTGGCTATTGGAAAACAATTTTTCAAAAGATTACTTTGCTTGAGGGCAAGCAAAACCTAAGTGTGGGGGATTTTATAAAGCTCATTTTGTCTATGATAGAGTCGCGTTATTTGTATATTTTTGTATATTATTTAGTTATGTTTATGAGCATTTTTGCGATTAAAAGGTATTAAGATATGTTCAGGTCTAGGTACAAGGAAATATCGAAGAATGACGAAGAAAAGCCAAAAGATCAAGAGAACATTCAAGATAAGATTGTCGTCAAAGATATTGATTCATGTTATGATTATTTCCGATGTACAAGAGAAGGTTGTGAAGATTTTTAATGAAAGATAAAGTCATGATTTGGTGCTTAAAAGAGTGCTAAAGAATGGAATTTTATGCCAACCCAAGGTTGAAATTAATGTACAAAACAGTTCCCAACCCAAGGTTGAAGCTGAGATTCAAACCCAAGGTTCAAAAGTCCATTATGAGGTTGAGCATTCATCCCAGCCGCAGGTTCAAATTTGAACCGCAGGTTGAGAACGTGTCTGAGATGAAAGGTTGCATTAAATCAAGGTTTCAACTACCATAATGACTCAAGTCCGATCATCTCCTCTCTTTTATGATTATTGAAGGCTTGTGGCAGTTTTTGTGAGTGATTTCAAGCATAAATATGACCCATATTCACCACAATACAAGACAACAATTAACAACAATTCATACAAGACACTTACAATCAAGCCTTACACCATAATGACTTGATCATATTTTATACAACCCGAAAGAGCTTAATAATCTCTGCCATTCTCAAGAAGATACCAAGGAGAAACGAAGAAAGTGTTGGTGATACTCGTGAGAAGAGGTGGAAGATTCCCTTATTCGATTGGAGGCCTTAAGGAGTGCTATAACTCTTTATATTTCTTACTCATTGTAGTCTTGCTTTGGGTAACTTTCTTTTACTTAATTATTATGTTGAACAATTTGATGATGAATGAAATATTACGTTTGTTGATGAAACTTGTTATGGAATAATTTGTGATACTTGTTTGGGAATTATGTAGAATTTCGTGTGAATGTTGAATGATTAGTCGGTTAGAAAAAGTGATTATTCTCATAAGTTTGTTTAAATATAATTTGTGTTCTAAAACTTGTTGACTTAACATTGTTAGATTTAAAGTTCGAAAGGATTTCTAATATTGTTTAATTCCAAGAAGTTGGTGCACAAATGGATTGGTACTTGATAACTGACAACTATTAAGTATTCAAGTTTTTAAATGAATTCGAGAATATTTAATCACGAGATTGGGTTGAAAGGACTCGTATGAACTAATGTTACTAATCATCTTTTTCATACATTTGATAACACAAAGGGCTAGCGTAATGGGATGATGTATTGGCCGAAATGACTCACCCATGAAACTAGTAAAAACATGGATTTTCTTGATATTACCCGTTGACTAGAAAACCTTGTGAAAATTGGTATGTGCCTTCTACATATATGTTTCACCCAAACATGTTCAACATTCTATCACGATTGGTTATTATTCCTAAACAAGTATTTGTTCGTTTGATTGATTGAATTCGGAACCATTGTTTGTTTATTTGTTTATTAATGGTGCTTTAGAGTGTGACAATCTTTAGTACTATTTCTGGTGCTACATAAATTGCTAAGCTTAAACTACGTAGTCTCGTGGGACGATCCCTATTTACCACAAACCATATTACACACGAACGAGTATACTTGCTCGTATGCGTTTTCCTAATAATCGGTAAAAAGGTGTTTATAAATTTAAAATTTGAGTGAAACTTAGGATATAATATATATAACCGATTCACACACGCATCATCCAGACTGCCTCCATTGCAGCTTCCGAAGCGGCTATGTACTCGGCCTCTGTCGCCGACATCGCAATTGTACTCTGCTTCTTGCTCTTCCAGTCTACTGCTCCTCCATTGATAACAAAGACATAACCAGTCTGAGACTTCATATCATCTTTGTCACATTGCCAGGATGCATCACAGAAACCTATAAGATCAAGTTCTGTAGCTGGATTTCCACGATACACAAGAAACATATCTTTCGTATGCATAAGATACTTTAGAATATGTTTAACAACAATCCAATGTTTATCACCTGGATTCTGTTGAAATTGACTGGTGATATTTTGAGCAAACGCCACATCTGGCCTTGTGCATCTCACCGCATACATAATAGATCCTACATCCGAAGCATAAGGAACTTTGCTCATGCGTGCCACCTCTTCAGGTGGTGAAGCACAATGCTCACTACTCAAGCCATGTTTTACTTCCATTGGCAAATATCCTTTCTTGGAATTTTGCATATTGAATCTCTTCAATATTTTGTCAATGTAAGCACTTTGACTTAATCCGATTAACCGCCTTGATCTATCTCTATAGATCTTGATTCCCAGAATATATGCAGCTCCCTTAAATCCTTCATAGAAAAGCACTTTCCAAGATATGCATTAACCTTTTGCAAACTTGGAATGTCTTTTCCCATGATCAATATGTCATCAACATATAGGATAAGAAAAATTGCATTACTCCCACTAGCTTTGTGATATACACATGGCTCATCAAGATTCTGAGTAAATCCAAACCTTTTGATTTCCTCATCAAATATTTTATTCCATTGTCATGATGCTTGCTTCAATCCATAAATGGATCTTTGAAGTTTGCATACACGGTTTGGAAACTTTGGATTCACAAACCTCTCAGGCTGCGCCATATAGATGTCTTCATCTAGGCGACCATTTAAGAAGGCGGTTTTGACATCCATTTGCCAAATCTCATAGTCATAGTATGCTGCTATGGCTAAGAGAATCCTAATAGCCCTAATGTCAGCTATAGGAGAAAAGGTTTCCTTGTAGTCAACACCAAATGTTTGAGTAAAGCCTTTAGCTACCAAACGGGCCTTATAGGTGTGTACCTTGCCATCCATGTCAGTTTTCTTCTTGAAGAGCCACTTACTCCTAACTACCTTGGCATTAGAAGGAAGGCCTACTTCAATCCAGACATTGTTGTCATTCATGGATTGCATTTCCCCATTCATAGCAACTAACCATTTGTCCTTTTCAGGACTCTCAATGGCAGCCCTATAATTAGTAGGTTCATTAAGATCCCCTAATATAGTTTTCTCAACTTCTACGTTAAGACATAGTCGTTCAGGCGCTTTCACATGTCTTGAAGACTTGCGAATGGGAACAATTTCAACTTCAGGTGGAGGACCCAGACTTTCAGGTTCCACAGGAAGTACGCTAGTGTTTTTAGAAGGTAATGTATCTTCATGATCATCTTCCAGATCATATACTCTCACACTGAATTCTTGAGATATAAGTTCCTTTTCTAAAAAGTCTCCATATCTTGCAACAATGACTTTGTTTTCAGGTGGATAGTAAAAGTAGTAACCCATTGTTTCCTTTGGGTATCCTACAAAGATACACTTTACAGATCTCTGTTGGAGTTTATCTGCTAAGTCACGTCCTATATACGCCTCGCAACCCCAGACCTTTAAATAAGACAAGTTCGGAACTTTTCCATTCCATATTTCATATGGTGTCTTATCAACCTTCTTAGTGGGAACCATATTCAAAATACGAACCGCAGATTCTAAGGCATAATCCCAAAGGGATAAAGGAAGAGTTGTAATATTAAACATTGATCGTACCATATCCAATAATGTACGATTCCTTCTCTCAGATACACCATTTTGTTGTGGAGTATATGGAGATGTGAGATTCTGGACAATTCCATTCTCAGCTAAATAATCTTTAAACTCTTGGCTTAAATATTCATCGCCTCTATCGGATCGAAGAGCTTTAATCTTCTTTCCTAGTTACAATTCTACTTCTGCTTTGAAAACCTTAAATGTTTCAAACACCTCATGTTTATGTTTAAGTAAATAAACATATCCATAACGGCTGAAATCATCTGTAAAGGTTAAGAAGTAGCTAGCACCTTTTCTTGACATATGTCTAAGTGGTTCGCACACATCAGTATGTATTAAACCAAGTAGATCGGAAGCCCTTTCCATATTACTAT
Source organism: Artemisia tridentata subsp. tridentata (assembly GCA_021014915.2). Taxonomy (NCBI): domain Eukaryota; kingdom Viridiplantae; phylum Streptophyta; class Magnoliopsida; order Asterales; family Asteraceae; genus Artemisia; species Artemisia tridentata. Next base: position 136,898,460 of record CP139508.1, on the reverse strand, counting down.
GAAAATGTTTCTTCGTCATCTTCCCAGATATACAAGACTCACATTTATCAAATGATTCATCATTGATACTTTTCAAAAGCCCATCATGTTGCAGCTTTTTCATGCGAGTCTTGCCTATATGAGCAAGTCTACAGTGACAAAGGTAAGAAGAATTCAAGTCTGGCTTAATTCTCTTACTAATGCTATACATTGAATTATTGTTGGACATAGAATCATTCATATCAATTTCAAACACACCATTAACAGCAATAGCATTAAAATAAAAAACATTATTTATAGAAACTGATATTCCATTGCTACTGATAATGTGATTAAAACCAAGATCCAATAAACATGAAAAGGAAACTACGCATAATGACAATTGTTTAATAATAGTACTAAGCCCGAAGGCAAAACTAAATTAAACACGCTGATGGCTTCAACAGCTGCAGGTGCTCCATTTCCCACATGCAGATATTGCTCCCCATAGGCAAGCTTCCTTTCCACTCTAAATCCCTGCAGCGTATTACAAATGTGAATACCGCATCCAGTATCATATACCCAGGAATTAATTTTATGATTTAGAGTAAATAATTCAATCATAAGTAAGTTACCTGAAGTACTGGCGCCCGAGTGCCCAGTCTTCTTGTTCTTACTTTCCCGCAACTCTAGGATATAAAAAGGGCATTTCCTCTTCCAGTGACCCACTACATTACAGTAGTGGCAAGCCTAATCCTTCTTAGAATTATCCTTCTGCTTAGGAGGGTTTTTCTTGGGTGAAGGTGGAGGTTGATAAGCTATAACTTGCTTACCCTTATCAGCCTTACCCTTACCCCTTGCCCTTCTTGTTCGTACTTGGCTTGTTAATCCTACCCCTTTGAATAGCAAGTACTTGGGGCGTAGGAGAAGTCCTTGGTGGTAAACCCTTCTCATAATCAATAAGCAATGCGAGTAAATCAGAAACTGTCTTCCCCACGCAATGCATATTGAAGTTACGAACAAAACCACTAAATTCCTTTGTCAGGGATCTATTGACTAAGGTGATGGAAATGTTTTATTCATAGACTTTGCCTAGTGCTTGTAGTTGATCCATGTATCCTTTCATTTTCAACACATGAGCACCTACGGGTTCACCTTCTGCCTGTTTGCAACCATGTAGAGATTCCATTAAATCATAGACCTCAACATTTGTTGGTTTTTCAAACATCTTCCTGAGTTCGTTCAGCATGTCCATGGGGAAGTAATTCTCAAACTGCTTTTGAAAAGCAGGTGTCATCGCCCCCAACATCAAACAGGCCACATCATTATGCGTCTTATACTCAGTTTTCCACGCTGCTTTTACTTCATCAGTTGCAATTGCAGGTGGTTCAGCAGAACAAGGTTTGGACAGATATTCAAGTTGATCAAGCACTCGCAGGACAATCCTAAGTGAACGAAACCAATCATTGAATTTCTGTGTGCCAGTCAATTTTTCCCGTTCAAAAAAGGATTTGAACGCAGAACTCATTGTAGTGTTATTGTTTTGAGCCATTCTACAGATAAAGAAAGTTCAAATTAGTATTTTCAATAACACAATTTTTCAAGAAAATAAAATACCATAGGAAATATTCATATAACCATAGTATTTTCTTGAAAACTAGAATCCAAATTATCATAGTTTCATTACATCAGTTGATCTGCTAGTAATGAAAGTACATAATAAGGTAATCTGTCGAACAATAATTGGCAAACAATTTTCCAATTCCTAGATCAATGGGATTTATATTGGCAAACAATTTCCAATATAAGCATGTTTTATCCCCATCTTATGCCTTGAGTCCAAACTCTTACTTAACTCAATTTAAGTCGTCTAATTAAAAAAGGGTAAATCACCATAATCCCATTACATTAGTTGATCTGCTAGTAATGAGAGTATGAAATTTACCTTTCCATTGAGATTTAGTCCAAGCTCTCACATGACTAAATAACAACTTCAAGTGTTCTTTAACTAGATGGCATAGACTTAATTTTAAAGGGTACCAATTTTGATGTGTCAATCAAAATATGTACGAAGAAGCATGCATACATCTTCGTCTCATAAAGTTTTTCAAAACCTTTTTACCAATTTTTAAGCTAAGATTTCAATCAACAAAGTTTTAATTTAGGTATTGGGTTCACCATTCAAAGAATTACCTACAATTATCGCCCACTATATCCTACTACTGCATGAGTCAAAAGACCCAAGTTATTCAGATAATTACCACAAAAGTGACACGTGAAATTGAGGTCAATTCACCCTTAAGGTGATTTTGTACATAAAATAGTCTTACTTGGTAGCTCCAATTTGACGCACAAAGGAGCGGAGAGACAAACGTTTGCACAAGTGCTAATTAAAAAAGCGTCTCTTTCGGTTCGACAATTCCTTATACCCCTCTTATAGTTTGTCAAAACTAGGTGAGCCGTTCGTACTATTGGTACAAAACTCAACAATCAATTAAAAGTTTATGACTTTAGTCTTAAAAATTATGTAATAATGTATAATCTTGCTAGTCTCGCCTAGGAGCAAATTACCGTGCGAAGCGAACCACTATCGGCACATAAGACTTTGCAAGATTCATAATTTATTACCTATGTTTCACCATTATTTAGTCCGTTTAATTTTTATTAAAAAAAAATACCCTTTTTGCTTAAAACATGTCGAACAATTAAACAAAAATAAGTAATTTTAAAATAAAACAACTAAATAATACACATAACTTAACAATTAATTATGTAAACATGTAGCCAAATGCAAATTAATTCAATAACCTATTAATAATCAATCTATGTTATTAATATGCATATATTTAACTAAGACTCACATTGGTTTTCGAGCAAATGGTACCAATGGACTACATACACCAAACAATTTGGTTGTGTAAGTCCTAACAAGTATATACCAAGTTGCACATAATTGATTACTTAATTAATTAGAGTCTTCCCCAATTCGACATCTATTAATTAACTTACATGTGAAAGCAAATAAATCATCAATGAATCCATGCCAAACATGCACGTTTGCATGGATTCTACCTAACAATTAGCATATTGCCACAGGATCACTTTCAAACACATAAACAAGTTAAAACCTGGGGTTTCTAATCAAATTAATTACAAATCCAAAACCCTAAATATTATAGGGCAATCGGCCCAAAAAAAAATTATCAGGGTTTCGATTTGATTAACCCTAAATCGACAAAACATGTATAAACTCAATCAAGATTCGTTTTTTTATGTGATTTCGGTAATTAATTACATGTTATAACGGCTCGTGATGCCATTGTTGAAATTATACTACCATGACAATCATATATTTATAAAACCAAAACATCCAAGAACACATATAGCGGAAGCATAGGATACATATAACACATAAATTATTAACCGAATATAAAGTGAACGTACCTTGATGATTCTAGCAAGAACAAGAATCAAACCGTGCAATATAGATGATGAACCCTAATTTGGGTTAATAGGATTATAAGAATTGCCCCTTACCCTTTTGAAATTCAATCCAAGATTCTTACAATAGTGTGTAAGAATCACGTTCTTGTACACACGCACTAAACCGAACTAAAGTAATGCAAGTTATTAATCACAAAATCAAAACCAAAACAATTTTGTTTTAACAAAATTCGGTCGACCCTTAGGAGGGGGAAACCGATCGATCAAGACAAGAAAAAGGGAAGAAAACTTTTAGGTTTAGCTAGTGCACAAGAGGTGTCAAAAACTAGAACCTTGGGTTTGCTTATATAGGGAATGAAAACTTAGAGGCCAAGTTTTACTTGGATTAGGAAACCCTAATCCTAACCCAAACCGATCGGTCCTCTCTTTATGGAGGTGGATCCGGATCCTTCTTGGCTACTAATTACATTCTAGTCATTTCCTTATTTTATTTAACGATCGTTAGTCACTTCCATTAAATACTAACGTTCGTTATTTATTTTGTGATAATTAATAATCAAATATGATGTTTTACATTTAATTATTAATCTTTAGTTCTTATACGTAATGTGTGCAATCCCGTGATCTCGAGTTCGATCCTAACACACGACTACTATTTTATATCTATAAAACTAATAGCAGTAGCAGTTCTGGTTATTCCGAATGTTCAAAATCGAAGAAGCTCGAGCTCAATCTTAATTTTCCTCCACAATGAATATGTTTATGCTTACTAGTTTAGAACTTTAGATAAAAATTTGTTAGGATTAATTAAGCAGCCTCATGAATGTTGGATAATGTTTTGATGTGCTGATTTTGTTCTTAAGTATGTAAAATTAGTAAAATGAGGTAGATGTTGTTAGCGTTATGAATTTAGTAAAATGATGGATAATGTTTTGATGTGCTAATTTCCTCCACAATGATATGTTAATTCTTGCTAGTTTTATGCTTTTTTGCATTAGTAGATTACATATTGGGTAGCTGTACATTGTTAGCGACATGGATTTGATATTGTTAACTAGTACCCTCTTCATTAAAAGTTTTTAATGTTAATTAAGTAATGGTTGTATTCATCTCGCTTTTTATATTATTTACTCGGTGATTGTTCTCAAGTGATTGTATTTGTGTTGGGTTTAGTTTAGATAGCGGATTTTTATTCAAGGTAAAAGCTGTAAATACTCTATTTACTCATATTTTTAAGTTATTCTGTTTTCTTTGCTTTTAAATATATCATTGCATCTGTTTGAAAAAAATGTTAAATCAGTTATCATTGCTTAATTAAATCATTATCTCTCACATAAAAGACTTTTATACCTTTTATCTTTTCTACTAAGGGTGGAGGCCATCACCACCACCACCTTCAACCGCCAACACAACCACCACCTCCGGCCATCAAACACCAATTTTAGCAAAATCGCTCAAATTTAACGCGAATACTACATAATCATCATCTAATTTCAACTAAAAAAGCACGAATCGATACTTGTTTTCAATCTAAAACCTCAAACCCCCGAATGCGTGTTTTTAACCAAAAAAGACTTGAATCTTTGTTCGTAGTGGGTTTTCTTGTTTGAAGTGGGTTTTTTTTTGTCCGAATCTTTGTGGGTGTTCTTGTTCGAGTCTTTGTGGGTTTTAATTGGGCACAATTTGTTAATTATGGATTTAAGTGGTGGAATTTAGTTGATCGGAACTTGAGTTTTTTAACCAGAATTTATGCTTGGCCGAAGTTATATAATGTAGAAGATGAAGATAGATGAAATGACTAAATTACCCATAATAGTGATGTATAACGAGTGGTTTACAAATTCAGAGAGCATAATGAGTCGATAAGTACATAAAGTATTTATATCTTTTTATCTTTTATTCAATGGTTGAGTTGTCACATTCGCAAAGATCATTGTATGTACTATTTCGTGTAGTTACACTTGGACTAAACGTGATAAGGCTTTTCATTGCGCGTGGAAAAGCCTCATAACGCGTTGACCAATCTTACGCTTCCCTCCAACAACGCATGATCATCAGAGTTTGGTGATGGTTTGGTCATCTGATTGACCGAACGAGTTGACCATTGTCGGAAACATAATGTATTAGGACCGGGTGCATTTTAGAAAATTTAAGTGTTCTATCGGGGTCCTGTAACCCCCTAGTTTCGTCCCTGTTAATCACTATTACGACTCCTTAATAGTTGATTTTTGTAAATAAGTGAAAATGTTGATGTGGATCTAAGGTAGTGTCATTTAATTAGGTAACTCAATTGAGAATTGCTGATGTCATAATTCTATTAACTTTATTTTTAATCCAATTTTCTATTTGTGAGTTAATAATGCGTACGAGGTCGGCTGCAGGCCGCCGCGTTGCGGCGAGGCGCCGGTTATGCGTTTAAATGGGTGACAGTCTTAGAGCCAAAATTGGAGACGACACTGGCTGCGCATACTTAGTCATGCAACAGAGTTTCACAACCTTGACAAAATGTATGCAACTAATTTCAGTACACGGTACTATGTATGCAAACTTCTATAAAATAAATGGCTAATGTTTTCAAGTAACGGTTTAATTCATGTTAACCAAACAAAAACCTGCCATTCAAGCTTTTTCCGCCAGACATGGATCGCCAATTTATTTTCTGCAGGCTGCAACATCTGCACACATGAGACAAAACACATTAAGATCCATAGATCAAGGTAAGCTAATATGATATATGAGAGTAAACTACACCGTTGGTCCTTGTGGTTTGCGTTGACTGGCGGATATGGTCCTTTGACCAAAAAAATTGCGCCGATGGTCCTTAAGTCAAAAACGTTATGCACCGTTAGTCCCTCATTCCAAGTGGCCCCACAAACTGATGATAACGCCCGTTAAATATTAGATTTAAAGGGGCAATTCCGTCAATTCATGTTATTTCACTGTTTAGATCACATGTTATCCATTTCTTAACCAAATCCAAAAGCTAGACACAACCAGTAGCCCTCACCTTCAATTATTTCTTCAAGAACACCATCAATTATTTCGGATCTATATAGATCTTGAGTGTTTGAACAATTTCATCACATATTTTTTTGAAGTATACACTTCTTGTTTAATATTCGAACTTTTTTAAGAAAAGAACAAAACATTGAAGTTTCATTCTTTCTTATGTTCGTTAAATGAAAACACAACACAAGAAAATCGTAACACCTACCTTAGACATTTAAAACAAATCTCAGTGCACGAGTTGTTACAAGAATCAAACAAAGGAAACAATACCAAAAGGACGAATTGTAAAAGTGGGTTTCGATTGTAAAAGTGGGTTTCGATTGAAAGTGGGTTTCGATTGTAAAAGTGGGTTCGATTGAAGTGGGGTTCGATTGTAAAAGTGGGGTTCGATTGAAAGTGGGTTTCGATTGTAAAAGTGGGTTTCGATTAACTGGGATGTGTCGGTTACCTGAGCTAGAGAAATAGCTAAGGCCGCTAATGTGCCAACTATGGCAGATATAGAAGCAGCTTTTACAGATTCAAATCGCTCTTTGTTTTTATACATTGCTTCTCTTTCTGTCTCGGACATCATTGAATCTTTATCATCAACTTCGACTTCAAAAGAACGTTCAGCTTCTTCAACTAGTGCTCTTGCTTCTGATATTTCCTTCTGGCATTCTTCAATCTTTAACATCCAAAACCATGAAGTTCCATTAGTAATCCAAGTAACACTAGTCTCTCAACATCAAAAACAATATTTCAAAAACATTTCATAATTCAAACATTACCAACATAAAACACGAAACATTCATGGTCTAATATCACACTCAAAAAACACTGTATATAACCAAATTATAACACATTTTATTAAAATCCAACAAACCCCATGTCAAAAATCAAATCTTTACACAATTTCAATAATCAAGAACTGATTTTTATTAATACCTGATTCAAAAGATCCTTCCTTTAATCATTAAATTTCAAGAAACAAAAAATATTTTTAAAATGGGCTTTAAGATCTGAATAAGAAAAGAGTTATCTTAATTTGATGATTTGGGTTGGTGGGTGTTAAATGGATTCCATTAATGAATTAAAGATTGTGAGAAAAAATGGTGTGTTTTGATTGGTTTTAAGTTTTTTACTGAGCTCTAAGCACAAGAAAAGATGATGAATTGTAACATGAATTGACAAAAGTGCCCCTTTAAATCCAATACTTAACGGGCGTTATCATCAGTTTGTGGGGCCAGTTGGAATGAGGGACTAACGGTGCATAACGTTTCTGACTTAAGGACCACCGACGCAATTTTTTTGGTCAAAGGACCATATCCGCCAGTCAACGCAAACCACAAGGACCATTGGTGTAGTTTACTCTAATATGATATATGAGGGTGTATTGCATAAAAAATGTAACCGACAGTAGTCTAACTTTAGCTCTAAGACTTTTTTAAGGGTATAATTAAGTTAAAAATATTAGTAACACCAACACACTTAAATCCCTCCCATTCCAAACAAAAAGTTCAAACATACCCTATCCGAGGACTCGAAAATCCATTTTTAGAGCCACACTTCTTGAAGAAAAGATGCAAGTCTTGAATCCCTGCACGCTGCATGTGAAAGTAACTCCACTTATGATCCACACAAATGACTGTAATTTGTATATCAATTATTTGCAAAACTTATATATAGAAGCAACAAAGTTAGGGGATTAACCTGTTAGAGTTAATGGAAAAATATTAATCATGTATGTCTAGATTCGAACACGGGACCGAGGGATTGCACACTTTACGTATGAATGATCAAGTAAATAATTAATATGTATAATTATTATATATATTAATTATTTGGACACAAAATGATACATAACGGACGTTAAGTAATTAACGGAATTGACTAACGACCGTTAAGTTAATAGTTAAAGGACTATTAGTGAAAAAGAGGATTGGAAGGATCTAGAAACCCATTCATTGGGTGGAGGCCGATCGGTCCATGGGTGTTAAAACCCATTCGGTTGGTAACTTTGGCTCCAAGCTAGGTTTAGTCTATAAATACAAATCACGGGTTATTTGTTTTGTTACCTTGTGCATTGCTATAACCCTAAAAGTTTGTGTTTTCTCTTTTCTTGTTCTAAAACCGGTCGACACCCTTCTTTGGTGGTCGATCCATAAAGTTTTTGTGAAACAAAAATTGTTTTAGTTTTACGTGTTCATTCACTAGCATCAAGGCTATCAAGATCGCGATCCCACGCAATATCGTTTTTCTCTTTGCAAGATCGAGATTGTAGGATCGGATCGAGGTCCTACGATCCTACCAATTTATCATATTTTATAAGCAAATGATAAACGAGTCAAACTTTTTATATTTCTACTCTTCATGAGTTGTTCTCTACCTACTCTTCATCCTTATTCAATTACAACAGCCTATGAAAGTTCAATACTCCACGTGTCGAAAAGATACAGTGCCAAAACTCACCTAAACACAATAGACAAAAAGATAGACTCAAAGTTCAATACTCCACGTGTCACACCATCCAACGGCTACAAATCCACACTAATTTATCACCATTATCTTTTTACTTCATACTCATCACTCAAAACACTGTTATTCACATTTCAACTAACAAAAACAATTTCTTAGAGCTCCAGCAACAATCCTCCACCGGACCGGAGCCATCTTCAACGAGAATTTAACCGGAAAATCTGTTTCACCGCCGTCAACTGGGCTTTTAAATGGCCCAGAAACGCAGATAAATGTCCCAAAAACGTTTCCAGGCATTTCCAAAAGATTTGAAACGTTTCCCATTTTCCAAAAACGTTTCCGCCGCGTTTCCAGGCGTTTCCCCTTTCCTATTTTTCCAGAAACAAGAGCTGGTGAGCACGTAAGATCGTACGATCTTACGTGTAAACTCGCGAGTTTACGTAAGATCGTACGATCCCACCTAAAGTGCGATCCTATGACGAGTTTACACGATTTTGGCTTGTGTGCACGTAAGATCGTACGATCTTACGTGTAAACTCGCGAGTTTGACAGCTTTGACTAGCATCAATACTTGATCGGTTATAGTAAGTGTGTACAAGAGTTCGGTAATTACTCACTATAGTAATTCTGTAAAACCCTAAAATCTGAAAACATGAAAAATGACTAAAATGCCCCTGCAAGTTTAAAAATTAATTAAAAGCTTATAAAGTATCGAATCGATCCCAAACTTCTGGCAATGCATAAGTTATGAATCCCAAATAATTTTAACAATTCTATTTAACATTTTTACAAGAGATAAAATTACCAAAATGCCCCCATAAGAGCCGAATAACATTTTATTAATAATTTGAATTATATAAATTAAAATAAATGCATTAAATGGGGAAATTTAAACACATTAATTTGACAATCAATTTTAATCAATTCCTGGTCTTAATCTCCCCCCCTTGATTCGTTCCTTCCATTTAAAATTCAATCACACACCTTTCTTTTAGAACCCTATTACCGAGTGGAATAAAATCACACACATAATTCACCTAGCCTCCATTCGGCATTCTAAAATCCCTAGACCATTTTTCTGTGATTGATCATCATCCAAAGGAGCTAGGAAAAATACCATTCGAATTATTTGAAGCTTGGTCCGATCTTGGTGAATTATTTCCTTGTCGCTAGAACAAAATAAGGTAATGATCGAATTAATTCTTGCGACCTCTTAAAAATTCGTTTCTTATTTTTCTTGTGTTCCTCACATCATATGTGACCTGTGAAAATTGGTTTCATGATTTTTAGATCGTTTTTGAAGCCGTGGTGATTTTTGACCCATTTTGGCCATACGCGTATAAAAGAATTCGTACACCTCATTCCACACGTTCAAATCTTGATTTGGTATTTTTCTCAGACCCTATATATGTTATGAACACCAAATAAAATGTAAAAGTCGATCCATGCATGATCTAACAATTATTTGTGAATTAAATCTTAAAAACGTGTATAAACCCTAAATAATTCAATTCGAATTTTTGAGGCTTCATATTTATTTTATTTGGACTCCATATGATCATACTAATCTGGGAAAAATTATAGTTCGAATTGTTAAGGCCTAAAATAATTATTCTTGATTTATTTAGTTTTACCGATTTTAAAGAAATTAAAAAGAAAAAGAAATAAAGTGTAATTCGATTTAGGGTTTGGATTGAGGGCTTGTTCTTGGTCATTTAATGAGGATTTAATGATGGTATAATTATTGGATAATGATTTGTATTTTTAGGGTTAGGGTTTTGGCTAATTAAAGTGTTATACGATTGGTTTAAATTGTTTTGGGTGAGTTTTGTAACTTTTAAAACTCAAGGGTTATTTTTAGAACTTATTTTGGAACATGTACCTACTGTATAAAATATAAAAGGAGGGGGTCAAGTGTCATTTTTGTATTTTAAAGGATTAAAATGTTTTTAGGGTTTAATATGGTTCGAAATGTAAAATAATTAAATGGAGGGACTAAACTTGTAAATTCTGGATAGATAGTGCTGTTTTGAGTAATATAATATATTCAGGGGGTTATGTGTCAATTTGGTGATTTAATGGGTTAATATGCAATTATTAATAATATAAAGTTGAAATTGTAAAATAAGGGACTAAATATGTAACTTTGAAAACTAGAGGGACCTATTGTGTAAATTCTGTAAAATTGAGGATACATTCTTATAATATGATAAAATGAGTGACCATTGTGAAACTTTGATAAATTAAGGGTTTAAAGTGTAATTCTTGTCTACCCCTCTAGGTGTGAAGAAAGAGAGGTCCTGATCCACTTTGTGTCATCCATTCCTGATTTGTGGTTGCTTCTAGAATAAGGTACAGATATTCTGACCTTCTCTGTAAGGTTTCCTATGATTCTTTTCTGATTCGTTAAATCTTTGATTTGATACTCTGTTACGATCCTTTGCTATGACACCTTTGCTTTGACCTTTGATCTCGGATTTTGGACCTATGATATGAAGACCTTTTTGATATGAGATGGAAATGTTTTAAGTAAAGTATTTTGAAAGGGTTTTTCAAGCATGATATATTGACTTTAAGAAAACTATTTTGAAGTTCGTTTTATGAAAACTATTTGAAAGACCATTTATGAAAACTATTTTGAAGGGTTGTTTTAAATGAACCTTAAGAGAAAACCTTTTAAAAAGTATTTTGATATTGAACCTTTTGAAGATTTGACCATATAATACTTTGACCCTTTTGGATATTGACCTGGGATATTTGATCTTCTGATATTGACTTCTGATATTGAACCTTCTAATATGACACCCTGATTATGATATGAACCTTTGACCTTTGACCTTTGACTCCCAGTTTGATACCCGAGCCAAATTTGTGACCCTAGCCATGAAGGTAACATGGCCGTGTCTGTGATGCACCACTGGCATGACTAGTGTGTAGCCCTAGTGATTTGGTTACACCGTCCCCATTCTGATTTTGATTATGCATGCACACTATATGATTTATTATGGCCGATCTGTTCTGGGGGGCGAATGGATGCATCCTAGATTTGTTCTTGTTTCTGATATATCTGGTATGTCTGGTGACTGGTACTGTGTGCAATACATGCCTTTCACAACCCTGGGAGCTTGCAACTCCAACCCTGGAGGTATCCCCTCAACCTTGTCTTGGTATGCTGAGGTCACCCCTCCATACACCCTGGTATGTGATATGATATGAAATGTTTCTGGGCTCGTGGTGGATCACTGTCCTAAACCTTACTCTTTATTTCCTTTTTCCTATTTCTCACTCTTTATGATATGCCTGTTCATTTCCGTTTGTTTTTGTTTCCGTTTATTATATATCTGCTCACTGGGCTTTGTAAGCTCAGCCGTACGTTTTCTTTCGTGTACGGCAGGTTTTAGTTGGAAGCTGGGTTATTAATAGAGAGGACCTTGGACTTAGAAGACCTTGCTAGCTAAATTGGATTAGAGATGTTATGAAAAGTTTTATTCAGACTTAGTGATTATTGTATATCTCTTATAACCTTGTAATTTCAGATTTTTGTTGTAACCCTTAGAAATCCTATTGTATTATTTATGTCATATGCTTGTGTTTGTTCTGATAAGAATCCGTATCTGTGACACCTTTGCCCTTGTCGGGTTGGGGTGTTACAAATTCATCTTGGATTCTGAAACAAAAAGGTAAGGGGTTTCACGTTAATCCTATCTTATTGATCAAGTGAAGAGAAGAGAAGAACAAAAGGTATGTAACTATTTATTATTCGGTAATTCTTTATACGTGTTAAATAATTGATCTTGCTTCCGCTGAATGTTCTTTGATGTGTTTATTTATTCAGATGAGAGTCATGCTATTTAAATTCCAACATAACCTCATGTCGCATGTTAAAAAAATCACATAGCAACACGACCCTCCACTACATTAAAATTCACATAGAGATTATTAATAGGATTTATCAAAAGGTTTGCATGTGGCTATATGATTTAAATTGTTAAGATCATATATGTGTTATTATGTGTTTGTTTATTTTTTGTTAAATTACTTGATCTTTTTTGTTTAAATTATCTTGAATTGTAAGCAAAAAGAGGGTAATTTTTAGTATAAAAAATAAATGAACCTAATAACTATGAAACCTTTTGTGGTAAATTATTTATTGCCAAGTCTTATATGCCGACAGTGGTTCGCTTCGCACGGTAATTTGCTCCCAGGCGAGACTAGCAATTTAATAATTTACAACAATAAATTTTTTTAAGCTTTAAAAATCTTAAACTTTTAATTGATTGATGCAACTGTACATAATGGTCAAAGCGGCGGACCTAATTTTGACAAACTATAAAGTGGGTATAAGGTTGGTTTCGCATTAAATTGTGGCCTTAAAGAAACTCCATTCTGTCTCTCTGCTCGCCTGTGCGTCAAATTAGACTTACCAAGTACAACCATTATACATGTACAAAGCATCTTAAGGCAAAGTTGTAAGTTTCTCAACGCCATCAATTAAAACTTTGTTGATTTAAGCTTACGAAAGAGTAAAAGGTTTTTTTACATAAACATATGATACAAGATGAATGCATGACATCTTTGTACATATTTTTTTTGATTACACACATCAAAATTAATACCCTTAAATTTAAGTTATATGCCACCCAATGAAACGGAAACACCTGAGATTACATGCCTTCATCACTAGCAGCCTCAGCTGATGTGATGATCAAAGGATGGGAATCAAAGGGTAAATTGAGTACTTTCATTACTAGCAGCCTCAGCTGATGTGATGAAACTATGTCAATTTGTAGTTTCTTAAGTTGGTTAACTTAATTAAGTACCTTCATTACTAGCAGCCTCAGCTGATGTAATGAAGCTATGTCAAGGCATAAGGATTGGGATAAAAAAAATGCTTACATTTGCAACTGAGGTTGGCAAAATATGTAAATCCCATGATTCTAGGAGTTGCAATTGGATATTGGCAATTGAGTTCGACTCGTACCTTATTGAGTACTTTCATTACTAGCAGCCTCAGCTGATGTGATGAAACTATGTCAATTTGGATCCTAGTTTTCAGTGAAAATTAAATGGTTAAATGTAAATTTACCATAGGTGTTTAATTTTCTTGAAAAATTAATTATCGAAAGTACTAACTTTTGAACTTATTTCTGTAGAAATGGCCCAACCCGACAACACTAACATGAACAACATGAGTTCTGCTTTCAAATCTATGATTGAAAGAGAAAAGTTGACTGGGACAAAGAATTTTAATGATTGGTACCGTTCTTTGAGAATTATTTTGAGAATGGCTAAAAGACTTGATATTCTTAGTACGCCTCTTCCTACAGCTCCTGCTGGTACTGCATCTAATGCATACCATGAAGCTTACAACATTGATTATGAGAAGCACAATGATGTGGCTTGTCTCATGTTATCTGGGATGCACACTCAATTACAAAAGCAATTTGAGAACTATGGTCCCATGGACATGATCAATGAGCTCAAACTTATGTTTGAGAAACCACCTATGGCAGAGCTATATGATGTATTAGATTCTCTGCAAAAGTGTAAGCAGGAGGCTGGTAAACCAGTGAGTGCCCATGTATTGGAGATGAAAGGTTATCTGGACCAATTGGATGCACTCGGATGTGGTTACGTGCAAGATGTACAAGTTGGCCTCATCAATCGATCCCTTAACGAGGAGTTGTTTGGTGAGTTCGTGCGCAACTTCAATATGCATTGCACGGGGAAGACAATAAGTGATTTACATGCAATGCTTATTGACTTTGAGAAAGGACTCTCAAAGAAGGCACCTACACCTGCTGTAATGGCAATACAAGGTGGTAGGATTACTAAGCCCAACAAACCGCAACGCGCGAACAAGAAGGGGAAAGGTAAAGCTGACAAAGGCAAACAGGTTGTGACCTATCAGTAAGAGCCTAAGAAGCAGAATCCTCCTAAGAAGAAGGATCAAACCAAGAAGGGTTTACCTGCTTGTCACCACTGCAACACTCCTGGACATTGGAAGAGGAATTGTCCATTGCTGTTAGAGGAGTGTCGTGCGAATAAAAATAAGAAGGCTGTGAATGTCGCGAGCACTTCAGGTATTTTTATGATTGAATTATTTTCTTTTCCTCGTAAGCATAATGCCTGGGTCTATGACACGGGATGTGGTACTCATATTTGTAACACATCGCAGGGGCTTAGAGGAGCAAAGAAGCTGGGCTATGGAGAAAGCTACTTGTACGTGGGCAATGGCATACGTGCAGCAGTTGAAGCCATAGGGACATTCGATTTAGTCTTACCTTCGGGTTTAATACTAGTTTTGAATAATTGTCATTATGCACCATCTATTATTAGAGGTGTTGTTTCAGTTTCTTTGTTAAAGGATAATGGTTTCGTTCACACATTTAATGATAATGGAATTTCGGTTTCTTTAAACAATGTTTTTTACTTTAATGCAATTCCAATAAATGGTGTGTTTGAAATTGACATGGAAAATCATGTGTCCATTGGAAATAATTCTATTTATGGCATTAGCAATAAGAGAATCAAGTCTACCTTGGATTCTTCTTATCTTTGGCACTGTCGTCTTGCTCATATTGGCAAGAAACGCATGGAAAAGCTGCAACATGATGGGCTTTTGCAAAATATCAATGATGATTCATTTGATAAATGCGAATCTTGCATATCTGGGAAGATGACAAGGAAACCTTTTTCACATCAAGTGGAAAGGGCTACAGATCTACTTGGAATAATACACACTGATGTGTGTGGTCCACTTAGACATGTGTCAAAACGCGGTGCTACCTACTTCTTGACCTTTACGGATGACTATAGTCGTTATGGTTGTGTTTATTTACTTAAACATAAACATGAAGTCTTTGAGACATTCAAGGTTTTTAAAAGTGAAGTAGAATTACAACTCGGTAAGAAGATTAAGGCTCTTCGATCCGATAGAGGCGGTGAATATTTAAGCCAAGAGTTTAAAGATTATCTGGCTGAGTGTGGAATTGTCCAGCAACTCACATCTCCTTATACACCACAGCAAAATGGTGTGTCTGAAAGGAGAAATCGTACATTTCTTGATATGGTACGATCTATGTTTAATCTGACAACTCTTCCCTTATCCTTTTGGGACTATGCACTTGAAAGTGTTGTTCGCATATTGAATATGGTTCCGACAAAGAAGGTTGATAAGACTCCATATGAACTATGGACTGGAAAAGCTCCCAACTTGTCTTACTTAAAGGTCTGGGGTTGTGAGGCGTTTGTTAAGCGTGACTCACCAGATAAACTCCAACAAAGATCTGTTAAGTGTATCTTCGTAGGATACCCTAAGGAAACAAGGGGTTACTACTTTTACTTTCCACCAGAGAATAAAGTCATTGTGGCTAGGTATGGAGATTTCCTTGAGGAGAATCTCATATCTCAAGAATTCAGTGAGAGAGTTTATGATCTTGAAAGTGATCAAGAAGGTACGTCACCTTCTGAAAACACTAGCACACTTCCTGTGGAACCTGAAAGTTTAGGTCCTCCACCTGAAGTTGAAGTGGTTCCCATTCGTAGATCTGCAAGAACTGTGAAAGCACCTGAGCGTCTATGTCTGAATGTAGAATGCGAGGAAACTATACTAGGTGATCTTGATGAACCTACTAGTTATAGAGCTGCCATTAATAGTCCTGAAAAGGATAAATGGCAGGTTGCTATGAATGGGGAAATGCAATCCATGAGAGACAATGAAGTCTGGATTGAAGTAGACCTTCCTCCCAAAGTTAAGGTTGTTGGGAGTAAGTGGCTCTTCAAGAAGAAAACGAACATGGATGGCAATGTACACACCTACAAAGCTCGTTTGGTGGCTAAAGGCTTCACCCAAAAATATGGTGTTGACTATGAGGAGACCTTTTCTCCTGTAGCTGACATTAGAGCAATTAGGATTCTCATAGCCATAGCTGCACACTATGATTATGAGATTTGGCAGATGGATGTCAAAACCGCCTTCCTGAATGGTCGCCTAGATGAAGACATCTATATCGCACAACCTGAGGGGTTTGTGAATCCTGAATTTCCTGAACGTTTATGCAAACTTCAAAGATCCATTTATGGATTGAAGCAAGCATCACATCAATGGAATAAAAGATTTGATGAGGAAATCAAAAGATTTGGATTTACTCAAAATCTTGATGAGCCATGTGTATACCACAAAGCTAGTGGGAGTGATGTTATTTTCCTAGTTCTATATGTTGATGACATATTGATCATGGGTAAAAACATTCCAAGTTTACATGAGGTGAAAGCCTATCTTGGGAAGTGTTTTTCCATGAAAGATCTAGGAGAAGCAGCATACATTCTAGGAATCAAGATCTACAGAGATATATCGAGGCGGTTGATTGGTTTAAGCCAAAGTGCTTACATTGACAAGATATTGAAGAGATTCAATATGCAGAATTCCAAAAAGGGATTTTTGCCAATGCAAGTAGAACATGGCTTGAGTAGCAAAGCTTGTGCTTCAACACCTGAAGAGGTGGAACGCATGAAGAGAATCCCTTATGCTTCGGCTGTGGGATCGATTATGTATGCGGTGCGATGTACAAGGCCCGATGTGGCATTTGCTCAGAACATTACCAGTCGTTATCAGCAGAACCCAGGTGAACTCCACTGGACTGCTGTGAAACATATTCTCAAGTATTTAAGATCTACGAGAGAAATGTTTTTAGTGTACGGGGGAAATCCAGAAGCAGAACTGTGTGTTATAGGTTACTGCGATGCATCCTGGAAGTGTGATAAAGATGATACGAAGTCTCGGACGGGATATGTCTTTGTCATCAATGGAGGTGCTGTGGATTGGAAAAGCAAGAAGCAGAGCACTATAGCGATGTCTGCAATAGAAAGTGAGTATATTGCTGCCTCAGAAGCAGCAATGGAAGCAGTCTGGATTAGGAAGTTCGTTTCAGGGCTTGGAGTTATGCCCTCAATCGAAAGACCTATAAAAATGTATTGTGACAACTCAGCCGCAATTACATTTGCTAATGAGCCTGGAATCATGAAGGGCACCAGACATTTTCCGATCCGGTATCACTATGTTAGAGAACAAGTGGAGATAGGCGAGATCGAATTACTCAAAGTTCACACAGATGACAACTTAGCAGATCCATTAACGAAAGCTCTACCCGGTGGAAAGCTTAAACAACTTTCTGAAGGCATAGGACTTCGTTTAGCTGAGAGTTTCATGCATATCTGTGATTAGTATTTGGATAATGGGATGTTGTAAAACAGTTATTATTTTAATGAAATAAAATAAAGTGTTATGTTTATTTATCATTATCTTAATAATATATCCTATATTTGCATGTTTACATCCGTGAATATATTTATATATTCTAAACTGTCCGTTGTCAGTTAATGATATGGGAATATCATTAAATTAAGACAAACCTGAGTATTGGTAGAATATACTTGAAAGTATATTGTTGCATTGGCATACCAATTTCACGTGATATTCAAAGATTTGAATATAGGACTTATCCCGACTTCATGAGTTTACTTTATGGATCTTGTCATTAAGTAAATCATGTGTATATAGTTATCCTCAGACTTGAGATACCAGATAACTGTCATGCATGTAGTGCATTTATGTAATTCAATTTAACGCTATACGTAACTGGTAGCTATACGGATTGTTTTCGGAAGTGTTGCAAATTGTATGAGTTATGCTCGTAGTCAAGATAGAATTTGTTCCTTCAAATTTTATTTGGAGTTTAATACTGTTGGGCCCCTCGTGGGATTAATAAGATGTTTGTGTGGCCACACCCAAAGTCTCCCCTGAATGATTCAGAAGATTTGGTAATCTTATTTAATCATAAATAATGAGAAACAGAATTATTAATAAAGAATAACTTAGATCCATATCTTTATTAATGTGGTATTAGAAACAAAAGGATAAGTATGATGAGTTATCATCAAATGGTTTTTCCAGGAGACCACCACCCGAGTTGTACTAGGGGCATTGGCGTGTTGCTAGACGCTAACCAATTTCATTACACTTTTAATAGATTTTCAAGTGGGAGCTGTTAGAGTTAATGGAAAAATATTAATCGTGTATGTATAGATTCGAACACGAGACCGAGGGATTGCACACTTTACGTATGAATGATCAAGTAAATAATTAATATGTATAATTATTATATATATTAATTATTTGGACACGAAATGATACATAACGGACGTTAAGTAATTAACGGAATTGACTAATGACCGTTAAGTTAATAGTTAAAGGACTATTAGTGAAAAAGAGGATTGGAAGGATCTAGAAACCCATTCATTGGGTAGAGGCCGATCGGCCCATGGGTGTTAAAACCCATTCGGTTGGTAACTTTGGCTCCAAGCTAGGTTTAGTCTATAAATACAAATCAAGGGTTATTTGTTTTGTTATCTTGTGCATTGCTATAACCCTAAAAGTTTGTGTTTTCTCTTTTCTTGTTCTAAAACCGGTCGACACCCTTCTTTGGTGGTCGATCCATAAAGTTTTTGTGAAACAAAAATTGTTTTGGTTTTACGTGTTCATTCACTAGCATCAATACTTGATCAGTTATAGTACGTGTGTACAAGAGTTCGATAATTACTCACTATAGTAATTCATCTTGGATTGTGAAACAAAAAGGTAAGGGGTTTCACGTTAATCCTATCTTATTGATCAAGTGAAGAGAAGAGAAGAAAAAAAGGTATGTAACTATTTATTATTCGGTAATTCTTTATATGTGTTAAAATAATTGATCTTGCTTCCGATGAATGCTCTTTGATGTGTTTATTTATTTAGATGAGAGTCATGCTATTTAAATTCCAACATAACCTCATGTCACATGTTAAAAAAATTACATAGCAACACGACCCTCCACTACACAACGATATAACAAACACAATTGAGTATTCAACTCACCTTTAATACCAAAACACCTAAAATTATTTCCGCTGAAATCAGATTGCAAGAAAGGCAGTAAAGATGGCGGTGCAGAAGATTGGAGAAGAAAACTATATAGATGCGTTTGAAAAACGGAGTATTATACACAAACGGATCGTGTAAGTTTATCTTAAATGGATCGGAGTTTTTTTTTAGCCCACCAACAGCCCAGCAAAAACCCGCCAATCAGAAGCCACTGAATTGACGCTCTTTAATATATATAGTAATTTTACTTTGAAATTTGAATGCACACATGTTTTTGCTTTTTAGATTTCCAACATGTTTTTTCACTACTATCCAAGGCTCTCTTATCAAGAATTCAAATTTTGAAAGAACCCAATTCCTACTCCTTTCTATGCCATGGATTCATCATCCAGTCCCTTCCGAAGTTTCTCTCTTCATTTCATAAACAAGTGTATACCCTTTTTATTCTTCATCATCTCGATGATATAATGGTGGTTTGTCTCCGTGTTATTCAAGGTTCATTTTTTTCTCGATTTTGTTAGTCCATATGTTTACATGTTTAGTTTCAAACTTTCAATCTTTGCTTAATATATTTATACTGTTTGCCAGATTTCATTTCGAGACAAGGTATATTTATCCAGTTTATATGTTGACTTTTATTCTCATTTTATGTTAATACATGACAACTTTGTTGCACTTAACTAAGTTTAGTATGGAAGGGGTTGTGCTCATGAAACTAATGCTACTTGATATACAATCTAAGAGCTAAAGAAAGTGCCTTGTCAAAAGATGCTAAAAGTGATGAAACCAAAAATGATGTTAATTGTAAAACCCTAAAATTTGGACCTGCATTTTATTTACCATTTTGAATTTTAACCTAAAATCTAATTAAATTATTAAGTATTAAATACTATACATTATATTATTATAAAATAAAAGTTTAAGGCTAATTTTGTTATTTTTCAAACCCAAGCCCAACTAGAGTTTGATAAACAAAATAATAATAATAATAATAATAATAATAATAATAATAATAATAATAATAATAATAATAATAATAATAATAATAATAAAGATCGGTTCCCACCCACCCCATCATCGAAATACAAAAAAAAAAAAAAAATAAAAAAAACCCTAGACATCACTTTTGCTCTCAAAAACACAAGGAAGAAGAAGATTCAAGGTGTTTTTGGTTGTGTAGTTCTCGGGTGTTTAATTGTGGTGTTTTCTCGGTTTCTTTGTTCATTAATTTTGGCTTTTAAGGTATCATCTAATCCTTTATTTTCTGCCACAATTCGACTCTTATACACATGTAATTAAACCTATAAACATATGGATAATAATTGGATTAAAAAGGGATAAAGAAATTAGGGCTTATTGTGATTATGGTGATCGTGATTTTATGTACTTCGTGTGGATGTTATTGTTATTGGTCTTGAATGATTCGTATGAGGTGTTTGTAGATATGTTTTTGATGAATAAATTCTGTAAATATCATGTATATTGATCACAAAATTAATTGGATTAAAAGGAAAAAGGGAATTAGGGTTCATGTGTTGTTTTTAATTGGGACAGCAGTAATAGTCGAATTTGTATGCATCATGAAACGAGTTTAATTGAGGTTTAATTCTGGATTTTTGTTTGTAAACTCAGTTTAGGGTCCTAGGAGAGTATTCCAATTGGTTTGAACAAATTTGAGTTTGATTTGGATGTTTTTCTGAATTTAATGCGATCATGTGTTAAAATGTGTTTGCTGAGTTGTTTTTCAGTCGAGTTCCATGATTTTTCATTTCCAAACCATAGCATATTATAGGCCACAAATTTACAGGAATCATATTTCATATGTGGACTACCTCCTGGAATTTTTGTAGAATTTTCAGAAGTCATATGGTTTGGTTTTTAGGTGCATACTCTTGAAGTGTATCTGCAGATCCGAATCTGAACATGTTAAATTAGACTATTTTAAAAAGGGGTTTACACTTGATAATAAAATCTGGAAAAATTCCAGTAGACTCCTAAGACATGTGAGCTACTTTTATAATTTTTTGGATTTTTAGTTTGGGCCTTTGACACATTTTTAAAATTCGTTAAGTGAGCTAAATTTTATGATAAAATCAGTTAATGTGTATACATGTATTGTTTATATGTTCAAGGTGTTCTTTTGATGCTTGATGCCCAATACTTGTTACTATTTCGTGTATGACTTGTTAATGACGTGTTGACTTGTGTGTGAGTATGTTAAACATAATTGATAATCCCGAACCCAAAAACCGAATTTAACTAAATTGGGGAGTCGTGTTAAAAGTTACTAAATAGGGAAAGTTACTAAATATGGAAACTTACTGAATATGGAAAGTTACTAAATATGGAAACTTACTGAATATGGAAAGTTACTAAATATGGAAACTTGCTAAGTATGGAAAGTTACTAAAAATGGAAAGTTACTAATTTTGGAAAGTTTCTAAAAATAGAAGGAAACCCTAATATGTTACTCTGCTCAACAACAAGTGATGAATCAGTAATAACTTATGAAATAGTTCTTAAATAATAAGACAGTCATTAATTCGTGTAGATTCGCTGAAGAAGGAGTAACTTCCGATCTTTATGATATGGTTTCATTTGCGGATTAAGGTAAAAATATTCTACCCTTTCTCAGTAAGGGTTCTGATCTCATGACTTCCGATCCTTGACTTTGATTCGTTTACTTTGCAATGATCCCATTTGATATAAGCCATTGCTATGATTCCCTTGATATGATTCAGTTTCTATCCATTCTGTTATGATGATCTGCTTATTATCTCCCTGATTGAGATTATGTTCAGTTGATATGCCTTTGTTGATTATGATTGCTTGTTATGGATAGTTTTATTCTGTTAAGTTCTGTTTTGTCGCCCGAGCTAACTAGCCATGGAGGTACCATGGCCATGTCATTAAGGCACTAATGGCATGACAATTCCTGGGGAGGTGTGATTGATCCCCGGCGTTCCCTTCTGTTATTATTATATGATTATGGCACAGCTGGCCATTCTGTTATATGTATGTATAGTCTCGTACTTGCATATGTATTCTGTTTTGCAGGGGGGCGTATGGATGCATCCTAGGTGTATATATATATATATATATATATATATATATATATATATATATATATATATATATATATATATATATATATATATTTGGAATAATTATGACATGATTTTAGTGATTGGTTTGTGCGTGCCATGCACCCCTCTCACTTCTGGTACATTGGAGCTAGCTACTCCTTGTACAATATGAATTGACGGATTATGTGATTATTTGGTCTATTCGAGTGGCTC
Organism: Artemisia tridentata subsp. tridentata; assembly: GCA_021014915.2. Classification (NCBI taxonomy): domain Eukaryota; kingdom Viridiplantae; phylum Streptophyta; class Magnoliopsida; order Asterales; family Asteraceae; genus Artemisia; species Artemisia tridentata. The sequence goes on along the minus strand of CP139508.1, from coordinate 136,875,375 downwards.
GTTTAGACACGCTTGTGGCTATCTGTTAGGTATCTTTGGTCCGTTCGAGTGGCTCGTTTGGACGTGTTCGTTGCCGTTTTCTTATTTGAATCTTAGTGCTATTCTGACTCATGATATTTATGCATTTGATCCATTTGATTTGTATTTCTCCATTTCATTTGACTTATGATATTTGTTCAGATGATCTTGACCTCTCATTCTTTTGACAGATGATATTCGTTTCAGCAGGAGCTTATGTTTCCTTTTCTTATACTTATATCTGATTTGATTATTCGTTTGTATATATATCTGTTCACTGGGCTTTTTAAGCTCAGCCGCATTTCTTTTCCTGCGGCAGGTTTTAGGTTGGAAGCTGGGTTTGAGTGAAGAGTGCATAGGAGCTCTTAGTGGACTACCCTGGCGATAGATACCCGTTTGTTTTTGGATTAGATTTTGATTTATCTTCAGTTAGATTTGAGCTTGGAGTTGTATTTCAGTTTTGGAAATTATTATGTATAGAGTAGCTATCATTAGAATACCTTTGTAACTATTATGTTTATAAGTCTTCCGTTTGCATTCGTACGTTCTGATTTGTCACCATAATGTAGCATTTTAGCCCTTGTCGGGTTGGGGTGTTACAATTATGGTATCAGAGCCCAGGCTACGACTTGTAGTACATAAAACCTTGACCTGTGAAGTTTAGACCCTTAGGCTTCCACTGTAAGAGATTATAAGACAACCCTTGAAGTTTTGCCTTAGGTTTTCCCTGTAGAAACTTTAGTTATGACCGGTGAGGATTGGGTAGATTATGCGATAAGACTTTGATTATTTATCTTTCTTCCGCGCCGCTCTGATTTATGCCTCTACTTTCAGTTAGGCTCTCATAAGACCATTCGTTCCGGAGACTTAGGAAATTTAGCAATATACGCAATATAAGTTTAGTGATCACATAAGTTTATAATGCTTTAAGACTTTTGTAGTAATTCCTTACAGGTTTCACTCTCTGATGTGACCCCATTCTTTGAATTTCGATCTCCGATTCGTTTATGATTCGTTTGGATACCTTTCATTCGTTCATAGAATTCGTATATGTATGAATCCGATGTGTTCGACACATTCTGTAGCTTCCCTTGCTTTTGCTAAGCATATTAAGGTCCCATCTGCACTATTAGAATCTGCTTTACTCATTTCTATTCCTATGAGAAAACTTGTGATTATCTGTCACGAGTATCAGAATTATCCAGTATGTTTTGAAGGTATTGGAAGATAAGTTCGTTCTTCTAATCTGTTTCCTTTGGGAATGTTTAATTCGATATTATTTTGAATATGGATTTGCTGACTAAGCATCGAGATGCTAACAACAGTCATATCAGATTTGTAATCTTTGGCGATTTGAGAAACTCGAACTCTGTACCATGGTTCCCAACCTGGTAAATAATTATGATCACATCTGTTTTAAAACTTCGTACGTTAATCTATCGCGGTTGTGAAGATATTTCGTTTGATGAAACTCGACTCGAAAGTTATTCGGTTGTTTGAAATTTTCGTAATGAATTCCTTAATAAACTATCAAGATTTCCATCTGAGTGTGATCTTGTTCTGATCTGGTTATGAAGTTTGTTTAGTCACGACTCGAGGTAAACTGTGATTGCAATAAGGGCACGTGTATATGATGCAAGTATTATGACGCCTGGCCAACGTGATAATAGTTACATCATATAACTTGAACTTATTGGGATCATAGGATGTTTTGAGCAGTGCCTGTGTAACACCCCAACCCGACAAGGGCAAAGGTGTCACATATACGGATTCTTATCAGAACAAACACAGACATTGACATAAATAATACAATGAAAATCCAAGGTTTACAACTGAAATAAGAACTACAAGCTTTACATTACAAAATTTCTATGTCTAATATAAGGTTCTTCTAGTCATCTTCCAAAAGCTAGTGAAGTCTTCTAAAGCCAAACACTCTTCACCCAAAATCCTAGCTTCCAACTAAACCTGCCGCGGGAAAAGAAACGCGGCTGAGCTACACGAGCTCAGTGAACAGATATAACGGTAACAAACAATAATAATGAAATAGGGAAGATGGAAGGAATCGTACATGATGTAATAATAGATGAGAAGAAATATGAAGGTTATACAGAGATATCAGAAAGTATGGATAGTATCATGAGTAATGGTGAAGTAATCAAAAGATCCCATCAAGCCCAAACATACCAAGCCCAGTACAGAGATAAGTCCAGTATCATGTCATAGGGTGTCAGTAATGAAAGGTAAAGGTCATAAGTCTATAAAGTGCATGGAAAACAGTAATCCTCTACGAGCCCAGAAACATGAACATGAAATCATAATCATACCGCCATGCAGAGAGATATTCCTCTCACTAATCCCAGAAATCCGAAATATGGAGTGATCAACTCCCAGAGTTGTGAAAGACGTGTATCGCACACACCATCAGTCACCAGAAATAATATATCATGTAACAGGTCAGGTCAGGTCAAGTCTAGGATGCATCCATACGCCCCAGGTGGCCAGAGTCTGCCTCTACGTAAATCATAATCATAACAGGGACGGGATAGGTCATCACTCTCCTACCCTAGAGTCATGCCATCGGTGCATCGACTGACATGGACATGAAACCCTCATGCCTAGTGAGTGGCTCGTAGTATCAAACTGTGGGTTAAGGTCAGGTACCATGTATCATGTGTCAGGTGTCATGCATCAGAAATCAGTATCATGTATCAGGTATCAGTATCATGTATCAGGTATCATGCATCAGAAATTAGTATCATGTACTAGGTATCAGGTTCAAGTATCAGGTGTTAGGTTCAAGTATCGGGTGTCAGGTGGTCCAGGTCATGGTTTATATCAGGGTTCAAGACAGGAGATAAATCAGGAAGTTCACATCAGAGGATTCAATATCAGAAAGGTCAAGTACCAGAAGGTTCATGTCAATTTATTAAAAGTAATCCTTTTAAAATAAAGTGATCTTTAAATCAGTATTCATAATGAAAGTCTTTCAAAGAAATTTTCAAAACCTCTTCATATATAATTAGAAAAGTAGTTATAAAATCCCATGAACCTTCAAGTATCTACGGGTCTTAAATATTCAGATTACCAGATATGAAACGGGTCATGCCAACTGTCAAAAGAAACATAGTAGGGTTCAAGACATGGTTTAGAACAAAGGATCAGGACAGGAGTTCAAACAAGGGTTCAAGTTGAATGGTTCATATCAAATATTTCAAAGTTCAAGTCAGGGTCTATAGTGAGGTTCATGACAAATCATTATAAGAAAACAAGCAAGGTTCACGGAACAAGGAAACATAAAAATGAACCAGAAATCAGAAAATGAGACGAAGGCACCTTACTAGAGAAGGGCAGAATATCTGTACCTTATTAGGAATGCAAAAACAGAAATAGAAGCACAAACAGATCAGGATCTCTCCTTCTTCACACCTAGAGGAATAGAAGACGGAATTACAGAAGATTCTAAGTCAGATTACCATTTTGGTTTTCCTTTACTTTTTAATAACTTTCTATTTTAGGCAGGTTTCCTCATTTGGCAAGTTTCCATAATTTAGGGTTTCACATGTAATTCTTCCAAAGTTAAAGGTCAAATATGTAATTATCACATTCATTCTTTTTAATCCTTCATTTATTCAGAATGTACGTCTTCAATACTTCAAGTTTTCCAATTTACATTTTATACCCCTTAGTTTACAAAATTTCCATTTAAACCCCTTAATTCATAATTTTACACTTTAAATCCTTATCTTATCCATAATTACCAAACAAGCCTCATATTTTATCAAAATACAGAATATAACTTCATAATTACTTATTGTACGAATCCAGCCCCTCAAGTTTCAGAAATTACACATTTAGTCCCTTAAGTTTACAAAACTTATAATTTAAATCATAATTCCATATTAATTCCATATTAAGCCCATAAATACTCAAATTTACCCAAAAACCTTTTTATATCAGTATTAACTCAAAACAACTTCAGAATTTCAGATTTACACTTTTGGTCCCTCACTTTTAATTAATTCCAAATCGAAACCCTAATTTCCCATTAATTCATTATATTGCAATATTTACACTTAGGACCCCAAAGTTATATTTTTCCCACATTGTAACAGACCTAAATAACATTTTAAAAATAACCCACGAGTTTCAAAAGTTACAAAACACCCCCTTGTGATTTAATTTCAAATCGGATTACCACTTTTAATGATCAAATTCAAACCCTAACAAACCCAATCATAAAACAATCATTGAATAATCTTTGAAAACATTTAATTGACCAGATCCAAGCCCCAAAATGCTAACCCTAATGCCCGATCCATTTTATTTGATTTATTCTTCACTTTTCACAAAATCCGGTTTATCCAATAATTCACTACGTTAATTTTAAGCTTCTAAAAATCAAAACCATATTTTTCCCAGATCATATTACTCATAAGGAACCCACGAAAAATAGAGAACATGCCCAGAAAAATCGTTTAACATATATTGCATATTTACGTACGTTTTAGATATTAAAATTACAACGACTTGATTTAGGCTATTATAATTCGATCTATCATTTTTCCCAGGTCATATGCTTCATATAAGGTCCAAAAAAATATATATGGCCCTCAGAAAAGTCGTTGCACATTATTTTGGAAAATAGGTGTGTTTTAACCCATTAATTCAAAAATGACCCAAAACCCTTGCATGATTCAGTTCCAACAATTTTTACAGATCATATGTGATGTAAGTAGCATGAGAAAAATAACATATAATTTATAGAACGTATGGATCAAGGTTTTTCGAATTATACCTATCGAATGGATAAAAAGAACAAATAATCGACCACGACCAAACCAACGATCCAGAGCTCAAACCAGATTTTTCCCCACCTCCTTAGATGCTAAATAACTTCAGAAAAATATTGGTTCCTTCCCAGGAATTCGTATGGATCTATTATGGATTTATGTGTGTTTTTTTGTATATATCGGCTAGGGTTTTCTTAGGATAAATGTTGTGATTGATTTTTAAAAGGTAAACCGGTCAAAGGGGAGGGATAATAGGCCGATAAATTCGTAATTTTAGCTTAGGGAATTAATTGCATTGATTTGCCATTTTTAATGCCCTTTAATTACCTTTAAATTACCTTTATTAAATCATAAAAATTGAAATTAAACTCTATTTGGCGCCCAAAGGCATTTTGGTAATTTTTTGGCTTGTATAAATGTTAAATGGAGTTGTTAAAAATATTTGGGATCATAACTTGTTCATTGCTAGAAGTTTGGAAATTATTTGGTGCTTTACATATGTTTTATTTAGATTTTAACTTTCCAGGGGCAATTTGGTCATTTTACATGTTATCATATTTTCGGGTATTACATAGGATGTCTTGAGAAGTGCCTGAGATCAGTAAGTTGGTTGATTCATAAACTCTATCAGTATAAGAGCAATGTTTTTCCTAATTCTGAAACTCCGTATCTTGTGACATCGGTTGAATGGAAAGAATTGAAGGACCAGCTTTTAGAAAGTGGTTTTATCCGTTTGTGTGTGTATCCGTGGTGTACCCAAGTTGTATTCATGAAGAAGGATGATGATAGCATGAAGTTGTGTAGTGATCGCGGGAAGCTGAATAGTATTGTGGTTAGAACCGTTATCCGTTACCTCGAATCGACGATTTGATTAATCAACTCCCGAGTGTGAAATTTTTCCAATGATGAATTTTAGACCTGATTAATTTTTTCCAGTTACGTTTAAAGGAGCGAGATGTTCCTTGAATTGCTTTCCGTATTCGTTTTGATCTCTATGAGTATTGTGATGCCAATCGTATTGGCTACTGCTCCGACTGTTCCTATGAACTTGATGAATCGTGTCTTTCATGAATACTTGGACAATTTGTCATAGTATGACATATTGGTATATTCAGAGACGAAAGAGAAACACGGAAATCATCTTCGTATTATGTGTTGAGGTTTCTACGTCAGAAGAAGCTCTATGTAGTATTTCCGAAGAGAAAATTTTGATTGGGATGAAGAATGAGAGGAGAAGTTGAAAAGCTGGAAAGAGATTTGTTCCTACTCAAGAAGGAGACTTAGCTATTGTCCTTATGCAACACAGGAAGATTGTTGGTACAGCTAGAACCGCAAGAAGTGAACTATCCAACGCATGACTTGGGAGTGATTGGTGACAGGCATGAAGAAGCTCGGGAGCAAGACGGTGGAACATGATCTATGTTAGCAGACTTGAAGGAGGCGGTTTTGATTGAAGCACACTATTTGCTCTATTCATCTTAGTTGTACTATTATGTGTAGAGACTTGCAGCAGAAATTTTGATGGAATGGTATGAAGACGGTTGTGACTACATTAGTGGTGAAGTGGTTGGCGTGTCAACAGGTTAAGATTCAGTATCAGCGTACAAGTGGTTTTCTTTAGTGTTGGATGTTCGTATGTAGAAGTGAGATTAAACTTTCAGGGATTTGGTAATGAAAATTCCACGCACATTAGGAAGGACAACACGACTTGAGTGGTAGAGGACGGTTTGACTAGGTCGGCTCACTTGGAAGATTGGCAGTGACTTCTTTCGGCAGAAGATTATCCAAAACTACATGGCGCACCTACAGTGATCGTGTCAGAGATTCGCGTTTCAACATCACATTCCTAGGAAGAGCTACTGAAGGCTTGAGGGACCAGACTCGAGTTAGTAATGCTTTGCACCTCCAAACCGATGAATAAGCCGAACAACTATTTGATGCTTGGAAGATGTGTTGAGCAGGATTTTTGACAGAGATGAAGAACACCTTTTGGGTTAAATTAGGTCAGGGAGTTGTTTATTGAAGGACCTGAGTAAATTCAATGACTAATGGATTAGTTATCATGTTGGAAGAGAAATTCTGAAACTTTAGAACGGGAGTTGGTGTGTTCCGTGTGATGTTCCGTACAACCGTATTGGGCGTTTTGGCGTTTGAGGAAGATTTAGTTCACGACACGTTAGACTTAGATTTATTCTGATCCGTGCGATTATTCTACCTATTCCATTAGACTTCTAATACGTTTTGATATGGGCTTAGCTGATCGTCGATACGAATTTGTTACCCACCTCTTTATGAAAATCTTGAGACGTTTGATAATTGATTTGTGCTTATCTGGTTATTAGCCAGTTCCTCAGTTCAATTAGAATCTCGATAGAGTTGATGAGGTTTTATTGTTTAGCGCTACCTCCGTATTTGCCTCATGTGCGCATGTGTTTCATGTATCTCTTAGTGAGATTACAAATATCATCTGTCATGTATATGTTCCGCATTCGTTCGATCGAGATTTGTTATGATTTGTCTGTTATTGAAGAGCCTGAGGCTATTTTGGAGCGTCAGGATCGGGTCATGAGAAATAAAACTATTTCGTTTGTGAAGATGCTTTTGGAAGAACCTCTCCGAGCGCGAGGCTAGTTATTGTCATTTCTTTTCGTGATTGATACGTTTTTATACACACGTGTGTATAAAAAGTATATAAAAATATGTGTATAAATGTGTGTATAACATGTGTGTATAAATGTGCGTATAAATGTGTGTATAAAAACTCGTGTATAAAAGTATGTGTATAAAAACGTGTATAAAAATATGTGTATAAATGTGTGTATAAAAATGTGTATAAAAATCTGTATAAAAACGTGTGTATAAAAACATGTGTATAAAAACGTGTGTATAAAAGCGTGTATAAAAGCGTGTATAAGAACATGTATATAAAAACGTGTGTATAAAAAATGTGTGTATAAAAATGTGTGTATGAAAACGTGTATAAAAATATGTATAAAAATGTGTTTAAATTTTAAAGATATTTAGAAAATATATATATATAAGAAAACCAATTTTTTTTTAATTTTTTTTTTATTAAATTTTTTTAGAAGAAGAAAAAAAATAAAAATAATAAAATTGAGTTAAGTATAAACGGTCGTTAGTATAAAGGACTAACGGTGCAAATTTTTGTTGCAAATGGTCGTTAGCTAACAGAAAAAACTAACGACAGTTAGTTTCAGGGACCAAACCCGTTATGGGTCGCAACCACAGGGACTGGATCCGTTAGAAAAAAAGTTTAAGAACTAAACCCGTTAAACCCGACAGACTACAAGGACCATTTATGAAATTAACTCTTTTATTTATGATAATAATCGAGGAAAACATAACGCCATGAGAGATATTTCGTACTCTATTTTGTTTTTAATGAACCGTTAATTATAACCGCTCGTGGTAAACACGGGTTTTGAGCTAGTATATCTAATGTACTACTCCTTTTTGCTAAGTTGTATATTCTTTTCCTATTTAATTATGTGTAAGTTTAAAATTATCCATGGCCTTTGGCATAACGATATCTAAAGTGTCTCACTAACTAAAACGTTGTAAAGTCTTAATTTGAAAAAAAAGAAAAAAGAAAAAAAAATGTATTTAATTATATATTAAGTAAGTTCTTGGTAATTAGCAAGGGGGAGGAAAATCTTCACTCATGAATGCTTACGTAAGTTCCACAGTCTTTGTTGTTAGAAAATAAAAGTTCCAAAGCAATTTTTGTCATGATGATGACCTGCAATTGCTTACGTAAATATTGTCACTGCATGAATGCGTGATATATACACAATCACAACATATATATAAAGTTATCAAAGTTGTTTTTATTCAATGGTTTCTGATTAAAGGCATGTTGTATTGATGAGGATATATTTCCCAGATTCAAATTTTGTCGTTTTTGTGATCTACAACCGGTGTAAACGTCTTGGCTTTAATTGGTCCTCTTAGATTTCGTGTTCATGGGAGGTTGTCGAGGGTACCTCATAACTTTTTGATTATATTTGGTGTTGTATCTTTAGTGTTGTTTTATTTCATTATAGGGGTTTGTTGTTTTATGTTGATTCCCCGTTTTAGGATCCTTTTTACTTACTTTGTTGTTGAAAATTGAAATAATATAAAACTTTTCTAGCTCCCAATTAAAGAAAAAGAAAAGAAAGCTGTTTATTCGAGGGGAGATGATTTGCATACTTCACAAAGTGATTGGAACACTCTAATTAATTGTATTTAAACATTTCTACCCTCAAAGTTACCCTTATATTTTCACCCCTGTGAGGGTATAAATGTCCAAAGACAATAAAAAAAAGTGTCTCAATCACTTTGTAGCCTTTATTCGAGTTAGAGCATGGGGTGCAATGGCTAGATTAATCTACTCATTCGGGCTCCACGGGGTGCCACGTCAGCATGACATACCACAACTAACAACCCCCCTCCCCAATAACAAACCACAACTTACTCATTTGGGCCCCACCACTATCTATTTTTATTTCTTTTATTCAAATACCCAAATAAACTAAATTCATTTCATTCAAATAAAAATACAATACATCAAACTTAAAAACTTACGAAACATAAACTTACGAAACGAAAAAAAAAAAAAAACGATACGAGAATTAAAAAAACGATACAACAAATACTAATAATACATCAAATTATAAAGTAACTAATGATCTTGTTGTTGCTGCTGCTGTTGCTGAAATGCTTCCCATTGATTTACTTGCCAAACATGCTCGATGAGATTTCGTTGAAGCGCTGCGTTTGATTAATAAACGGTATTATTACCGTTTGGAAAGTATACGTTTGCAAAAAAATAGTACAAATTAACGTTCCTTTGTCTGACCATTTGCTCGTTGTGCAGACGAGTAAGGTTAGCTCGGCGAAGGACGGCGAGGACCCCAGGTGCAGCGGCGAGCCACGAAGAAGCTCCACGTCACTCATGGCGAGCACCATAACGAGCTGCACCCCATGCTCTTATATATCTGATCCCAACATGCAAGAAGGATGTTCACTAAGTCAACGTTTGACTATTTATTACAGTATATTAGTATACCCTTACTTCAAAGTCAAACTTCAAACACAAACACAAAGACCTTATCACAAAGCAAAACATTTTCCTGTCATCTCTACCACCACACCAAGTTGACCTAATAACTTGTTAAAATGTGTAGATTTAAACCTAACTTAATTAGGTTATTTTACATCTGAATTAAAAAAACTCACCCTTATCCGTTTACTCATTTACAATGCTATCACCACCCATCACCACCACCACCACCCCCACCACCCACCACCCACAACCACCACCACCACCGTCACCGGAAACACTCACACACCTCCTCACCACCACCAAAAACCTGAAACACCTAACCCAAATCCACGCAGCCATAATCCGTCATGGCTACCACACACACCCCATCATAAACTTTAAACTCCAACGTTCATACACACATTTTAACCGTCTGGATCACTCCACAGCACTTTTTAACCATACCCAAAAACCCAATGTGTACTTTTACACGTCCATTATCCAAGCACATGCAGATGAGTATGAAAAAATGAAGCTTTATGCCCAGATGTTGATGGACGATGTGGGACCCACTGAGTATACTTTTTCTGCGCTTTTAAAGGGTTGTGGGGTGGTTTATGGGAGGATGGTTCATGGGCATGTGTTGAAATTTGGTTTTGGCGGGAATTTGCATGTGAGAAGTGGGCTTGTAGATGTTTATGGGAGGGGCGGCGAAGTGGCGAATGCGCGTAAAGTGTTTGATGAAATGCCTGAGAAAAGTTTGGTTTTGTGGACTGGGATGGTTACGGGGTATGTGAAATGTGGGGAGGTTGAGAAGGCGAGGGCGTTGTTTGATGAGATGGTGGAGAGGGATGTGGTTTGTTGGAATGTGATGATTGGTGGGTACACGAAGTATGGGAAGGCGATGGAGGCGTTGAGTTTATTTAGATGTATGTTGGGTGAGAAGATGAGCCGTCCTGATGAAGTTACGTTGTTGATGGTTTTATCTGCGTGTGGACAGGTTGGGGTGTTGGAATCGGGGAGATGGGTTCATTCTTATATGCAGAATAGTGGGATGCAAATGAATGTTCATTTAGGTACTGCTTTGATTGATATGTATGGGAAATGTGGTAGTTTAGAAGACGCTAGAGTGGTATTTGATAAGCTCAAAAATAAAGATGTTATTGCTTATAACTCAATGATTACATGTTATGCTATGCACGGGCATTGCCAAGAAGCTTTGCAGCTTTTTAACGATATGTGTAGGATGCATACAAGACCGACGGATATCTCATTCATTGGAATCTTGAGTGCCTGTGCTCATTCGGGTTTAGTTTCAATCGGAAAAGGCATCTTTCTTTTAATGAAGAGAAAATACATGATTGAACCAACAATCGAGCACTATGGATGTATGGTTAACCTTCTTGGTCGAGCCGGTTATCTTGAAGAAGCATATGGGTTAATCAAGAACATGAAGGTTAACCCTGATCCAGTCATATGGGGAACTTTACTCGACTCATGTACCCTGCATAAAAATGTACATTTAGCAGAAGAGATTGTCAAGTTGTTGGTAGACAATAATCTTGCAAATTCGGGTACTTATATCCTTCTTTCTAATTTATATGCCGCTACTTCAAACTGGGACGGGGTGGCCCGGATGAGGACCATGATGAAGGACCACGGGGTGCATAAAGAGACCGGATGTAGCTCAATTGAAGTGCATAACAAAGTGCACGAGTTTGTTGCAGGGGACATGAAACACCCAAATAGCGATATGATTTATATGATGTTGGATGAGGTTAATGGATGGCTTAAAGATAATGGTTATAGTCCGCAAACTGACATTGTGTTGCATGATTTCGGGAATAAGGAAAGAGCGCGATCATTAGAAGTTCATAGTGAGAAGCTTGCTGTTGCGTTTGGCCTTATTAGTACAGAGGCTGGAAGTAGTATTAAGATTGTGAAGAATCTTAGGATTTGTTTGGATTGTCATGAGGTTATGAAACTGATCTCGAGGATTACAAGACGTAGGATTATAATCAGAGATAGAAATCGGTTTCACCATTTTGTAGATGGTTTGTGCTCCTGTGGAGATTATTGGTGATATCAAAGTCAGCTTTGTAAGTGATTAGAACCTGTAATTCTGTAAAATGAGGTGTTAAAAACTCAAAACTATATAGATGTATATGATTCGACTAGTTAGCTAGCAAGCTGATTAGGGGTCATTAAATTTGATGTATAATACATATAGATGAAGCAAATAGAATAAAAGCTAAGTAAAAATTAACAAAATATTGAGATAGCCCAGAGCTCAAGTTCAAATGGGTTCAAGGCAAATGATGTTAGCTGTAACTCTGTAAGCCTGTAAAATGAGCTGTTAAAAACTCAAAACTATATAGATGTATATGATTCGACTGGTTAACTAGCAAGCTGATTAGGGGTCATTAAATTTGATGTAATAATACATATAGATGAAGCAAATAGAATAAAAGCTAATTAACAATTAACAAAATATTGAGATAGGCCAGAGCTCAATTTCAAATGGGTTCAAGGCAAATGATGTTAGCTGTAACTCTGTAAGCCTGTAACCGATGTCAAATGGGTTCAAGGTCAAGGTAATCCTCAAATGTATTGAAGGTCACTGTAAACTGCAAAGTTTCAGATGGTTTGGTATCAAGTCAAAGTGTTCAACTTTAAGTCTTAGTAGTTCAATATCATGAGTTCATGACTCATCAAATAGAAGCATGTTTATGCAGGTTCAGTTCCCTTGTAGTGGGCTTCAATGGTTCTTGAGTTCCATTTGTCATACCTAAAACTTGTGTTTAATATGAGTTATACAAAAGCCGTGACTCGATTCCCAACGATGAACAGTAACCCCATCGATGAACAGTAACTTCGGGCAACAGTAACTACAGGGCCGATGAACAGTAACTTCGGGCTACAGGGCATGAACAGTACTGTAGCTACAGTAATTTTTTTTTTTTTTTTTAAATAAAAGAAACTTGAATAAAAAAAATCCCGCCGCAACGCGCGGGCGCACCACCTCGTTTGTCATAAAACTTGTGTTTAATATGAGTTTAATGGGTCAACTTTTGCGGGATGCACATTAGCAGGGGCGTCTCTGAGGATTTACGGGCCCTGTCCGGGCCGTTGAAAAATGTGCCCCTTAGACCCCTTATTGGGCTTATAAATTTATTATGGGTTATAGGTTTAGTTATAAGATTGGAATTTAATTGGGCCCAAGTTTAAATGTTTAATACCTATTTAAAAAAATACATATAATATATATATATATAGGATTTTTTTTTTTTTTAAATGGGCCCTCGCATAAAACGGGCCCTGGCCGGTTGGCCTCCCGGCCCACCCAAGAGCCGCCTATGCACATTAGTAAGCGAAAATTACTCACATACCCATTTATAACTTCTTGTGCCTCAATATACCCCAAGGTAGCGCCGTTTTTTCAAATACCCCAACATGTCCCTTAAAATTGTACGCGACATACATGAGATCCAGGTGTTGCGTTACGAAGCTCGGGACAAAAAAAAAAACATATTGATACATGTCGCGTATATATATACACGACACATATATATATACGCGACATGCATTAATTCTTGCATGGGGAAGGAGCTAATTGCATGGGGAAGGAACATTTGCATGGGGAAGGAGCATTGTGATTTGATGGAACGAATTTTTGCAAGTATATTTGTACATGTCGTGTACAAATTTTCACATATGGTAGAAAACAACTTCCGGTTATTTTCACATAAGCTAGAAAGCAAGTTCCGGTGGTGCTTTGTTGGTGGTTTGGAGGCGTGGCAGTGGTGAAGTTGTGGTGGTCAAGTGGTGCTCTGGTTGTGCCGTTGTAGTGGTGTGGTGTGGTTGTTGCTGGTGGCGTTTTGTCGTTGTGGTGGTCAAGTGGTGCTCCGGTTGTGCCGTTGTAGTGGTGTGGTGTGGTTGTTGCTGGTGGCGTTTTGTCGTTGTGGTGGTCAAGTGGTGCTCCGGTTGTGCCGTTGTAGTGGTGTGGTGTGGTTGTTGCTGGTGGCGTTTTGTCGTTGTGGTGGTAGTCTTGTGGTGGTGGTTGTGGTAGTGTGTACTGTGTCATAATGGCGGAAAATCGGGTAATTTCGAATTATAATTTTTTTTGTCATTATAATTATTGTTTATTTGTTACGTATATGTTTTGTAAATATATATTTATTATGTCTTTTGGTTATTTTAGGATTATCCTGCGCAAGTTACATGTAGGAGTAGGTTGTCTTTAATTGGTCATATTAGAAAATTGATATTGAACACCCCTAAGGAAAAATTGTTTAGAGAAACATGTTTTGGTTGGATGTTAGACATGCCGGATATGCAAGAGAGTGGGGTGTTAATACACTATTTTATATGCCACCAAGTTGCTTGTCAAGAGGGAGACACAAATATAGTTCCATTAAGATATCGTGTACGTACTCTTGATCGTTTAGGTGAGGTTGAAATTCAGTTTGGGAGGGAGGAATTTTGTATAGTTACGGGTTTAAGGTTTGGGACTGATTTTAGGGAGTCGTATATGGATGGACCTAACTTGTTTAGGAGACGAGTGTTCCCTTCTTCTACCGATTCCCGTAATATACAAGTTGGTACGTTGTTAAGAATCCTAAAAAACAAAGACGACTTTAATAAGTTGAGCGACATAGATGGTGTTCGACTTTGTTTGTTAGGTGTTTTGATGTTGGTGTTGAAAGGTACTGAGCATGGCAATATAGTGGACGGATTTTTGTTTAGGCTAGTCGAGGATTTAGATAAGTGGAATGTGTATCCGTGGGGGTCGTATGTATGGCCAACTTTGTACAAACATCTCCGGGATGCAGCATTTGAGCGTAGGGATAAGCACTTTGCTGATGGGAGGGACCCTAGTAAACTTCCTAAGTACACGTTGAATGGATTTGTATGGGCTTTCAAGGTATGTCATTTATCTATTTATACAGTTCATGTATATGTATATTTTATTATTATTATTATTATTATTATTATTATTATTATTATTATTATTATTATTATTATATATTATTTTTTGTTTTTTTTTAGATTTGGATATTGGAGATGTTCCCGAAAGGTGCTAGCCCTTATTTTTTCTGTCATCATCGAGTGTTGCATCCCCGGTCCGTTGCATGGAGTTTTAACAAATTGGTCGTTAGAGAACTTATTGACAAGTTTTTGGACGACCAATTGAAGGTGAGTTTGAGATATCCATTTTTTTTTAACTATTATGAATTTAATATTGTTTAAGTTTTTTTAATGACATATATATTTTTCATGTTTTTTACAGGTAAAACCACCGTTGCCTAGGCTTACACCGGATGAGTATGAGGAATTGACCGAGTGGTGGCGTGACAGTAGAGCGTATTTCGAAGGGAATCCGGTCGCACCTCCGGTGATACAGCCACAAGCATACCATTCTATGGATGAGGATATACATCCGGTTGTTTTACAGAAGTTCGCATCGTATGACGCTATGTTGAAAGAATATGAACTGAAAATAAAAGCGATTGAAATGAAGGTAAATAGTTTTACATCAATTTATTTTGAGTTTATGTATAAATATCATTGAAGGCTTGTTAATTGTTTAATTAACATTTTTACTGCAGCAAAACCAACTTCGCAATAAACAACGAGTACATAGAGAATCAAGCGTTGTTGATGATGAAAATGTTGGTTTTAGCGACGGGCCACCAAATGACTCTTTCTTTGATGGTTTTAGCGACGGGTTCGCCAAGTTTGCCACTCCTATTGATCACCAGGCTGGTCCATCCTCCCGCCCTAACGATGCGTTTCCCTCAACCGGACATACTGCTAACCGTACACCAATGGGGTTCGCCAAGTTTGCCACTCCTATTGATCACCAGTCCTCCCGCCCTAACGATGCTGCTGACATCCAGGTAACTTATTAATTTTCGATTATTATTTTTAAATTTGGTCATTATTTGTAATTGATTAGTGATTGTTTTTGTTACATCAATTATATGTTTAATAATGTTAATGACGTTAAAAATTTATTTGGTTAATCTTTTTTAAGGGTGCGATCGACCGACCAAGGAGGGATTGTCGTCCGGGTAAATATCAGTAATTTCCTTGGACCCAACAAGGACCCACTACAATCCTCCCTAAAAAACGTGGAGCTAGGGCTAAACTAACAAAGAGTACGGCAACAATTCCACGATTTAACCTAGAAGAATTACCGGTTGATGATGATGTTACCTGTGTTGGTACATCTGTTGGCTCACCTTTGAATGTTCCTAATGTTGATCCTACAAAGGTACTACTTAAAATGTTTTAAATTTATTAACATTTATTTTATATAATTAACAAACTTGTAACGATATTGTATATTTTTTTCTTAGGTAAGGCGCAATAACTATCCAAGTTTTGAGGAATTCCTCATGGTCCCGTATGGGATATACCTTGACTGCCATCCAAAGGGTTGGGTGGTAGACCCTATGTTCTTTCAACATCTACTTCCGGATTTATACAGGATGGGTAATGATCCGGGTCCAGAGGATAAACGTGGTTGGTTGTCTGACGATGTAAGTGTATTATTTTAAATTGTTAGAGGTTTAGATTATTTAAGTTTCAAGAACATTAAATGATTTAGTTTAATCTTTTGAATCAGCATATGAATTGTTGGATAGAGCTATTAATCAGAAAAAGGGTAGACAACGAACCATGGACAGTGGCTAAATCATGGACTGCATCTGTGTACCCGACTGAAAATGGTAACGTGTCCATGCTTTCGATTAATTCGTCGCTTAGGGGAACATTGGATGGTAGCACACGTCCATACCCGTCATGGGATGTTGTACGTTGGGTAAGTAAAGATCTTTCAATGTATATTTGTTTTGTATAAATTACTCTTTACTAGACTATGTAATTGTGTATACATAAATAAATTTTATATGTAGGTGTTGATGCCGATGAATCCGACACAGAATCACTGGGTGACAGCAATTATTGATTTATATGATTCCACGTTATTGGTACTCGACTCTATGCACAGCATGGACCGTTGTCAACAAATAAGACAGTATGTATTGGATTTTACCGAAGTTGTGAACAAGTTTTTAGAAGAGCAAGGACATTTCACCAGGACAGGACGTGGACACTACAACTTCGAATTCCATTACAACAACGTACAATATTTAGTCCCACAACAAGGAAATTCAATGGATTGTGGAGTAATCACATGTTGGCTAATACATGAGTTTGTTACGGGTAGATGGCCACCACAATTTGATATTAATAATGTTGTAGGCTTTTTCTCCGATATTAGATGTACTCTTGGTAGGATGTTTTACAACAGTAGGTGTGAGGACACTAGTTTGTGTGGATATGATTAATTAAGATGTTGTTAGTTGTACAGTTTAACTAGTATGTAATGCTATTCTATGTTGAAGTATTTTTTTTCAACTTTTATTTGATATATTTTTGAAGCATTTATTCAAGTATTATTCGACTACATAAAGACACAATACAATAACCGTACATAGACACGAAACAATTAAACCAGAGGACGATGTGTTTCATAAACACTACATACACAATATTAAACATAAACATAGGGCATGAATACGTAAATATTCATCCACTAAAAACGGTATCCTTGTCGAAAACTTCAACCAAGTTCCTTTTTGTTATGTTAAGAGCAGGCGGTGATGATTTTGAGGTAAAGACCGAAACATTACGAAGTACCAAAACAGCTCCGACTTTGAGATAGTCTTTGGGACCCTTGTCTTCTGCAAGGACTTTGTGATGAATTGTACCAGACATAGTCCCTGTCGGATCTTTTAGTGTACATGTAAGGTCACCCAGTATGTTAGGAGTACAAGACTTGATAACAGCTACAACAAGTTCAAGTTTCCCTTTTACGCAATGCTTCTTTATATCCCCAAAACAGCCAGTTACGATGACACCTTGAGAATTAAACACCTTATGAATCGCGCTCAACCATGGCCCACTAGTAAAATGTTCATCCTCAGTGACATCCTCGTTTACTTTCGCTATATAATCTTGTGTTGGCACAACACAATATTCGGGGCCACCCTCTCTGATGTCTGCATTTTTGCGAAGAATGGCTTGTTGAAGAATACCAGCCGGACCAGGTATTATCCAATCCTGGTCGCTCATAGATGTTGAAGAACCTGCAACATTATGTGTTGGGGCGTATGTTGCGTAATTTTTTTGTTTGGGTGGAACGAATTGGGAATTTTGGTATCCTTTTGTGTATCCGGTTTTGTTTTGTTTGGACATTGTCTGAATTTTTAAATTTTTGTAGAGAGTAGAAATGTGAATATCTGGATGTGTTTAAAGAAATGGAACTAAACACAAGTATTTATAGGAGAAATTTAATAGATATGTTTAATTACGGCATGCACTTGTCAAATCAATGTCATATTTCGCGTAATTAATTAGTCGTACCCGTATGTGTCATGCACTTGTCAAATCAATATCATATTTCGCTTAATGATATACACGTACACGAAACTCTCATTTCAAATTGTCACATCCTTGTCACATTTGCGTAATTATTGGTCACATTTTTGTTGCATTTTTGTAGAGAGTAGAAATGTGAATATCTGGATGTGTTTAAAGAAATGGAACTAAACACAAGTATTTATTCGCGAAATTTAATAGATATGTTTAATTACGGCATGCACTTGTCAAATCAATGTCATATTTCGCGTAATTAATTAGTCGTACCCGTATGTGTCATGCACTTGTCAAATCAATGTCATATTTCACGTAATTAATTAGTCGTACCCGTATGTGTCATGCACTTGTCAAATCAATATCATATTTCGCTTAATGATATACACGTACACGAAACTCTCATTTCAAATTGTCACATCCTTGTCACATTTGCGTAATTATTGGTCACATTTTTGTTGCAGCATTGTCTCCTTATATTTAGTGTTTGTGGTATATTTCTTGAATATCAAACACTTTCATCCATATCAAATACTAAAAATGAGTTCAGATTTTCAAAAATTCAAATGTGTTTTACATTTTGATAATTCCGAACGAGGTGTGATTATGTATACTAATATCAGTTACTCATGGTTAGATGAAACTGTGCGTTCTAAGTTCAAGTTGGATCCCAGTGTTCGGCTTAATTTCAAATTTTCGCACCCCTCATTTGATGTTCGAATGGATATCACTGACGATGATGAGGTAACTTTCTTTGCTGAACACGCTGCATCGAGTCAAGAAATGTCGCATCTTTATGTCACTAAAACGAAAGAATGTGAAGAAATGGCATTTTTTAGCTCAAACCAAGAAAACCCGACATTTTATAACTTTTTTGAAACAAACACTAACAAAGAAATCGGGTATTCTGGTTATGAAGGCAACTCAGGTTTTAAAGATGAGGCCAATTTTTTAAATGAGGGCCCATCAAAAAATTTTGAATCAAATGATAATGCGATTTTTGAATCCGGTTTTAAAGATGAGGCAAATTTCACAAAACCGAATTCATCATTTGCTTTCGGGTCAGATGACGATAAGAATGATGATGAAGATGTTGAAGATGATGGTGTTGTTGGGAAAAGCGAGAACCCAAAACCAACCCATCATAAGTGGAAAAATATTTTTTCGCTCATGCCTGACGTTCCAGAAACACCACTTTACCAGTCCAAACAAATAATTTCAAACCAAAATAATATTGATACAAATATTTTCAAGGGAAGGTTTTTTGACACAAGAGATGACTTAGACAAAGCAATTAGGATGAAATGTTTAGAAGAAGGTTACCAGTTTTTAGTCGAAAGGGCAGAACCTATAAGATATTATGTTAAGTGCTATCATTTTAACGACTGTAAATGGAGAATTAACTCTAGACGCGTGGGAGGTACATCTGTGTTTGAAGTTACAAGTTTGAATGATAATCACACGTGTGATAAAACTCAAACATATCCTAACCATCGAAATGCAACTAAAAATGTTATTGGTCACATTTTTAGTGAAAAGTTGAAAGATGCTAGAAGAGATTTAAAACCAAAAGATATGCAAAGAGACATGTTAACGCAATATAAAATTAGTATATCTTACCACCAAGCATGGAGAGGAAAGGATTATGGGTTACAAATGATTAGGGGTTCACCTACAGAATCATTTCAAATGTTGCCATATTATTGTCACAACCTAGTAAAAAAAAACCCAGGCACTATCACACGTATCAAGACAAATGAAGAAGGAGTTTTCGAGATGTTATTCGTTGCCATTGGTGTTTCGGTAAGTGATTCTAATTTTCATGATTGGTTTCATTGTATTCAATTTAGGGTAGGTTTACATAGTTTAATGTGTATTCAATTTTGTTATTCAGATTCGAACTTTCTTACTCCATCTCCGACCACTGCTTATAGTTGACGAGGCACATCTGAAGGGCGTGTACAAAGGAACAAATTTGTTAGCAGTAGGCATGGATGGAAACAACCAAATTGTGCCTATTGCTTACGGTATATGCAGAGGGGAAACTGGTGAATGTTGGTCATGGTGGTTTTCATGCCTTAAAGAATGCATAGGCGATAGACAGGATTTGGTTATCATATCTGATAGGCATCCTTCTATTGCGTTAGCTGTACGAAATGAATACCCATTGGCGTTTCATGGTATTTGCTGTCGTCATCTAATGATGAACCTGAAGTTAAAAAGAGACACAACAAAGGCGCTATTTTGGAGGATATGCAAAGCGTATACACCTGACGAATTTGATAGTAAGATGCAAATATTGCTGTCTATTCAGCCTGAGGCGTACCACAAGCTAATAGAAGCGGGTGTTCACAGATGGTCCAGAGCATATTGCCCACTAACTCGCTACAATTACTGTACATCTAACAGCGTCGAGTCTGTTAATGCTTGTACCGTAAAATCAAGGAAGCTGCCTATAACAATGCTGACCAAGCAATATCGAAAAATGGTGCAAGACTGGTATTTTAAACTGCGACAAGTTGCTGGTATTTATTGTCAAACAGAATATATTTATACTTTTAATATTTATCTTTAATATAAAGTCACTTCTTAGAGCCTTGTTGTTTATGCAGCAAAAATGAAGTATGAAATAACTGATTGGGCAACCCATAAAGTGGAAAAGAGAAAAATCAAAAGCGCAACCTGGAATGTATACGGGGTTAACCAAGATCGGTTCCAGGTTTTTGATGGGAGATACAACCGGGAAGTGAACTTAGCGTCTAGGACATGTGATTGCCGCAAATGGCAGCTTTCCGGTATACCTTGTGGTCATGTTATTGCTGTGAGTAGATTTTTGGGTCAAACCAATTGTCTCCAGTACGTTCAGGACTGGTTTAAAAAAGCAAAATACCAAGCCACATATGCAGAGGCAGTGAATTTTGTTGGAGAGTTTCACGAATGGGAGTATCCAACACATATACAACCTATCACTCCTCCACGAATGGACAACCCACAACCCGGGCGACCAAAAAATACTAACCGTATACCATCCCAGGGTGAGGAACCAAGGGTAAGACATTGTCGTAGGTGCGGTGAAGCTGGACACACACGTGGGCAATGCAAGCAACCGTTCGTCCCTGATGAAATGTTAAACAAAAGAAAACAGTATCCCAGAAAGAAAAAATCCGTTAAGGAGCAACAACAAACTACTCCTTTATTCGACTCATACCCAAATCAAACTGATCATCACACCGTTCCTACTTATCACACATACCCATCGCATGTGTTTGGACATAACACATTACCAACACAACCATACAATCCAAATTTTTAAACAACAGGCCAGTATGACCAAGGGCAAGCAAGTAATGAACAACATGCTCATCATAACACGGCACACGGCTCTGAACAATATAACTCCCAACCATACCCCTCCCAACCATACCCCTCACAACATTTAAATGATCTAAACACTCAACAGTCTAATAATAGTTGGTTTAACTTGTTTGGTTAGTAACCAGTT
This sequence comes from Artemisia tridentata subsp. tridentata, assembly GCA_021014915.2. Lineage (NCBI taxonomy): Eukaryota > Viridiplantae > Streptophyta > Magnoliopsida > Asterales > Asteraceae > Artemisia > Artemisia tridentata. The sequence continues at coordinate 136,853,573 of CP139508.1, read as the reverse complement.
TGCACTTTTTACTTATGTGTTTTAGTGTAATTGTGTTAAGTTTGTAACATTTGTTATGAAGCTTGTAATAAATTTCTTTTTTAAATATAGCATGTATTTTCAGAAAACCTTAATAAAATACTAGAAATGACAACTGAAAATAAAGATGCACCACGTCAGTTCCACTATTCATTTTTCACTGTTGACATGATAGCACAAACAGTTCCACTATTCATTTTTCACTGTTGACATGATAGCACAAAAATGAGTTCAGATGTGAAAGTATTAAATACGAATTTGAAGGTTCTATATAAGGCACATTGTCGCACTTGAAGTTCAATAAAATAATTCATTCCTTTTTCAAATATTACTAAACTTGAATAAATGACATTCAAAGTTCTACTACATCATTACGGGAGGTTCACTTCCCCACCAGGAAGAAAGTTTGAAGGTGGTTTAACTGCTTACGTAGATCCAGTCGAGTTTGAAACTTTCTCGGCAGATCAATTGAAGCAAATTTTAACAAATTGTTTAGGTTACGATGAAAACTCCCCAAGCTTTTTTTATATACAAAAACCAAATTGTAGTCTTGATTCAGGGCTAGTACCATTGGCTGCTGCAATTGAAGACCACGAAAGTCTGTTATCGTACACAGAACTTCAACAAAACAAAATGCATGTGTACGTTTCAAGAGTTGAGTTACTCGAACTCGTAGTGGCCAACCCATGCAACGTTAAGCATACCAAGAAGAGTACACAAGATAAACCTTCATGTTCAAAAAAGTTATTTGACTAATTTGTTGTTATGGGTGTTCTGTTGCCTTTATTGTCGTGTTATGCTTTTCATTGTCCATCGTCCAAGTCACAGTAAGACTAATTTGTAATTCTATCTATGTTCTAATAGTAATGTCCTATTATGCTTTCAAATTTCTATTATCCAATTCTCGATGATATCATTTTCTTTATATGTTTTCAGCTTTAATGTAAAAATAGTATTAAATTGATTACTCGTAAATCACTTCTGACAAAGAAATGACAACTCACCTTTGTGGTATCTATATATATATTCTTGGGTTATGTGGTATCAAGTTATCAATACCAATTGTGTCTTCTTTCATTCACCAAATGTCAACATCTAATAACCATACATTCGAATTCACTATCAACTACAATGGAAAATTTATACTTAACCCACTAACATATGAAGGTGGTTCACACTTGAATATTATTGTTCCACAATTTGATTTTAAAGATATGGTTACCTATCTGAAGAGAAAATTACCGTCAATGGTCCAAAGTCTATATTACATGTTGCCACAAAACAACACGTTAAATGGTATGAAAGAAATTAAAAGCAATTATGATATTGATGTTATGTATGACTTCGCAAATGTTGCAGGAAAGATCCAAATTTTAGTTTCTGACAATCGCGAAGATCTAACCACAATATTGATTCCAGATGATGGTTGTTTGGAAGAATCATTTGCATGTGTAATTTCAGAAGAAACAAAATTAAAACGTGAAGAGCGTGTCCGATATCTACATCAAATGGTAGAGAAAAAGAACAAACGTGAAGAGCGTGTCCGGTTTAACATTGAACGAAAGAAAAAAAAAACCTACGACGCCGTATTCACAAACCATTTTCAATTTTATTGTTCACAATAATGGTCAACTGGTTTGCAATGAAGGAAAGCTGGAGTATGTAAACGGTTGGAAGATGAACATCAATATTCCAAGAATGAAGCTGGATGAGCTGAAACAATACTTGTCTAACATTGTCGATACAAAGATTCATGCTCTTTATTATGAAGTTCCGCACACTGGGTATTCAATCACCGTCAAGCTAAGAAACAACTATGATATGCATGTGATGTTTGATATTTTAGCATCACAAGGCGGCCAGTTGGAAGTTTACATTGACCATTGCGGTGTCAGTTTTATTATTGAAAAGCATGTATGCCCAAATGCTACTTTGGCAAAAATGATGGATCATGTGATAACAGACTACACCAGTGAAAACGAAGACGGAAAAAAAATCATAGGACAATCAAATTACACTTTCGATCAAATGGTTGAATGGACGGAACAAGAACACTTTGAGAATGAGGAAGCTAAAGCAGATGAACGTCATAGAGCCCTATGGAAGAATCGTTTCAATTATTAACAATATCAATCAATAAGTGTCTTGTATGCTTTAAGAATTTCATCTTTATATGATTTTTGTTATCAGTGTTTCAATAAACATTACCATAAGTTTCCAAATTAAACATTTATTCAAATAAGAGTAGAAACGTTCATTAATAAAATACAAACCAGTTAACACAAAACAAGATAAGCGCAATCATCTTATTTGTTGGGTTGAACAACATACAATTGTGCCACCCCAGCAGTAGCAGTACAAGCACATTCAACAAAAAACATTACTTCATCATCCTCAGTAATGTCAATACGATAGTTAAACGAAGCCAACTTACAGGACAAATTAATCGGAATATTTGAATCTAAATTGAATTTCTTCAACACCAACCCAACTAGCCCTGCGTACGTCAAATCATTATACATAATGACACCTCGATGCTGATCATCATAATGTAACACACATTTAAACTTCTTAATGTTAGAATCCATGGATACTGTTAAGAGAAGTAGCAAATATGTGAAGAAATCAAATCATAGCTAGCATAGCTAGCTTATATAGCAATAATTGAGGTCAGACAACTTTTTAAAGGTTCTGAACAATGAAATGACAACTCACTGACAATGTCGCGTACGCTTAAAATTATACACGAAATATGACACTTTGAAATGACAACTCACTGACAATGTCGCGTACGCTTAAAATTTTACACGAAATATGACACTTTGAAATGACAAGTCCCTGAAAATGTCCTGTACAATTAAAATATATGATTTGACTACACAATGACACATATAGACTTTGTGAGTACCATTATGCATTTGTTACGGCTATAAATACCCTTTTTATTATGTCTCTAAAAGAGGATCACAAAACACAAGCATTCCACACATAAATCAAACACCGGAGTGTTTTGTGGGGAAGGTGGTGTGTTGTAAGGCTATACGCAGTGGGTCGTGTTTTATCGATCGTGGATATCGATCGATCGATCGTCCATATCGATCGTACCATTGTGGATCGATCGTCCATATAGACTTTCATCCTATAAATACCCAAATCAAACCCACTTTCAAACAAATACTTTCAAACATAATTCAAACAACAAATTAAACACAAAAAAATGGCTTGTAACCTTCCACACACTGTCAAACAAGTTCAAAACTATGTCCAAAAACAAGTCGAAATAGACGACAAGGAACGCCAAGATGCAATTGTCGAAGTTATTAAGAAGTTTGAGCTGGCGAAGTTACGCAAACAACGCCTGAGAACACGATACGCAGCTTGCAAAGATATCTCTGTCGAGAGAAAATATGTGATCGACCAGTTTTTGGACGATGAGTATCGCAAAGACGCTGATGTTGTTGAAACATTGTGGGGTTGTGTGCAGAAGATAGAGAACGAGAAATCCAACAAGATACGTTGGAGTTTTGAGGAGAATGTGGCAGCTGCTGATGCACCACAACAACAACAACAATTTGTGCAAGGTGCATCAAGTTCATCTGCACCAAGGGTTGTTGAACCACAACTACCGCAACCTCATCTTGATAACTTTCAGCTAAGTTTTGAGGAGAATGTGAAACCTGCTGATGATTGGAACTCTGAGGACGAGCGGGAGCTGAGCAGGATGGAAGCTGAGTTGGAAGCAGAGAGGTTTGCGAGCTTTGATCCGTATGACGATGGTTTCCGCTCCGACAACTCGCAGACCTGGGATCACCCAGATTATAATTGAAGTTTTAGTTTTTAAATTATTATTGTAATGTTTTAATTTCTGTTTATGTAACGTTTATGTTTTTATTAATAAAAAATTTACATTTGAATTATGAATATCATGTAATGTCTACGTTTAATTTTTAGTTGTTTAATTCCGTATCGTTTCGTTTATATAATGTTTACGTTTTATTAATAAAATTTGTGTTTGTGTTAAAAGATGTTTTTTTTTTTTTTTTTTTTTAAATTAAATAAAGGAAGATGATGCAATATGGGTTGCCACTGTGATGAGAGAGATAAATATAGGTTGAGGAGAGAGAAAGCTGAGGTGGCAGCCGGAATGATGATGCAATATGGTTCACCACTGTGAATAGCCTAAACCGATTCGTTTTCAGGTGATGCATTGTGTGACATTGTGTTTGAAGAAGAATACAGAATTATTAGATGAGTTGTGTGTGTATTCATCATACAACAATATGGGTATTTATAGACCCACTGATCTGATAACCCACAAAAAAAAAACCCTAATATCACACATGCCTACAAAAGAAAGAAACCCTAAAAAATTTTCAGACACAATAATTACAAAAACTTTATGCATGTCGCGTATATATATATGTGTCGTGTATATATATACGCGATATGTATCAATATGTTTTTTTTTTTTTGTCCCGAGCTTCGTAACGCAACACCTGGATCTCATGTATGTCGCGTACAATTTTAAGGGACATGTTGGGGTATTTGAAAAAACGGCGCTACCTTGGGGTATATTGAGGCACAACAAGTTGTAAATGGGTATGTGAGTAATTTTCGCCATTAGTAATACTTCTGAGTTCTGAGAGCCCAACCGTGGGTCTTTTGTCAAGCTTAGATTCACTTCTCGAGTATGATTCAAAATAGGTTTTCAGATCCATTATTTTGGATATTCCTCAAACTTAGCGTTATTTTTTCAATGTTGTAGAAATTTTGCTTTTCAAACAAATGGAATTATCAAAGGCATGGACTATATAAACGGTGCCTATTTGACTATATAAACGGTGGCTATATAAAGGCTATTTGTACTTTTTGACTTTTTGGCAGTTTTTGTCTTTTTTTTTTTTTTTTAATAGAAATATATTATAATGTTTTGTATATTGTATATGTATAATGTTTTGTATATTTGTGTTTAATAATGTTTTGTATATGTATAATGTTTTGTATAATAGCACGTTAAATATTGCTACATTAAATAACTACAACAACAACTGTTATTATTAAATTGAACGACAACGTCAACACATTATTTAAAAACAACAACATCTACGACATATGAAGATTATTCATTTCATTTAAAAGATCATGAAGCCTTGCACTCGACTGACAAGCGTGATCCTCAGGATTCCTTGCCAATTCTAACTCCATCTCCAGCGTCTTTATTCTTGCCAATTAATTTAAAAAAAAAAAATTAATTTCGAAAAAAAAAATTAATTTTTTTCGAAATTATTTTTTTTTTCGAAATCTAAATTTTTTAGAAAAATTATTTTTTTTTCGAAATTAATTTTTTTATAAATTTTTTTTTCGAAATTAATTTTTTTTTCGAAATTAAATTTTTTTTTAAATTAATTTTTTTTTCGAAATTAAATTTGTTTTTTGAAATTAATTTTTTTCGAAATTAATTTTTTTTTGAAATCTAAATTTTTTTAGAAAAATTATTTTTTTTTCGAAATTAATTTTTTTTAGAATTATTTTTTTCGAATTTTTTTTTTTCGAAATAATTTTTCTTTTTGTCGAAAAAAAGAGGTACATGACAAAAATTAAATGCAAAAGTAAATATTTACTTTTTCTAACCCATGAGAATTAAATGCTTTGGTACCACAAAACAAAATAAAAAAAAAAAAAAAAAAAAAAAAAAAAAAAAAAAAAAAAAAAGTAGCAGCAGCAAAAAGTGGCAGAGCAGCAGCAGAAAAAGTGGCATCTAGTGGGTGGGGACAGGGTAGACCCCGTCCATATAGGAGGTCATCAAAACATAAGTTTTACTTTCTAGTGAACTTTGCAACTATACAAAATCCACCAAATATACAAATGAGTAGTGTTTGACATGCTTAATTGACATACCTAATTTTATGCCTAAGAAATATTACCATTCACTTGGCAAGATCAATGGTAAGTTTGAGGAGAGAGAAATTATGCCATCCATGTGTTAAACAATGAATGAATTAGACACAATAGTAAGCACATGAGTTAGGCATTCAAATCATTTCTCTATACAAATTACAACCTTAGTCAATCTTGAAACATACTTAGTTACTGTTAGAGTTTGTGGATATAAATTAATATATGTATGTCCGGTTTCGAACACGAGACTTCAGGATTGCACACAATACGTAAGAGTCTCAATGGTTTGAATAATTAAATATATTTAATTATTCATTTCACGAAATAAACACTTAACGGTCGTTAGTATTTAACGGGGTTTGGTTAACGGTCGTTAAATATTAACTATAAGGACTAGGGATGAAAATACAAGCCAAGAAGATTCTAGAAATCCCTTGGGCTTGTAGAGAGGGCCGGCCATAGGGGATTAGGAAACTAATCCAACCCTAACTTGGAGAGAGATTTAAGGGTCTATAAATACAAACCTTTGAATTCATAAATCCCTAATCTTGAATCCTTGGCAAGCCAAACTTCTCTCCCTCTTCTCCTCCTTTGTATAACCGATCGTACAACCCTATCCCAAGGGTTTGTCGATCCAAGTTTTTACATTAAAGTGTTTGGTTTGTTTCGTGATCAAGAACCTAGCTTTTCCCATTGAAACGCTAGTATTACGTGTGTACAAGAACGGAGTACAAGCTTACTTTAGCTTGTTGATTTTTCCCCATTCGACTAAGGTGTAGTCGATCCCATTAAACCCTAATTAGGGTTTATACCTTGTTCTTGGAGTGCACGATTCCTTGTTCTTGCTAGGAATCAAAAGGTACGCATCTATTTAATTTTTAGTTAATTAATTTACATGTTATTGTAGATCCAAATCCGATGTGCATGCTTTGATGTTTATTATTTGTGTTTATTAGTTTATAGATTTATGATTCTAATATTCCAACATACTTAGTTACTTGCATAGTGAACCATTTCACATAACTCAAAAAAACCAACTCACAATTTTAAGACGAGCTTGAGCCAACATTAGTAGACTTTCAAACTTGTAACATTTTACATTTGTACCCTTTTGTGTATATGTGTAATTGTGTATCAACAATTTACATTTGTACTCTTTTGTGTATATGTGTATCAACAATTAACTGTTTTTGTTTGTCCCGAAATGAATATATTTGTGTTCTTCTAATAGCAAAGGGTGCAGTGGCTCAAACCAAAGTGTTACCTATGCGTCATCTTACCATTTTGCACTTTCACTCACACATTCAAAAATACTCTCCCTAGTCACTTAAGCTAAAACCCCATTTTTGAGATCCACTACACCCAATTAAAACACAAACTCAACACAAAAATCAATTAAGAAAACACAAAACCTCTCTTTAGCGGAAGCAAAATTTCTCATGATCTCTTTGACATTGGTAGTAGGCGGTTCGGTGGTGCAGTGGCGCCGTGCCAAATCGGATCGGCACCTCACTCATGCGACTGTACCCATTGCCCTAAAACCGTGTGGCACCACTAAATTAAACATAAAGACACTTAAAGCATTAAAAAAATAATAAAAAAAATAAAAAATAAAAAATATCATACATCTCACTACTTTCTCACAACTTCTACTCGATAATGGTTGCTCCTTACCACTTACCACCTTTAAAAAAAAATAAATAAAAAATAAAAAAATAAAAAAATGTGTGTGTTTTGCTCGTGGTTGTGACCACGATCCACTTAGCGCCAAGCCAACTACGAGGAGGCGACAATGGTGACCAAGACCTACCTGACCCAAGCAAAGTTTGCACATTGCAATCCTCTTTTAAGAAGAATGAGTAGCAATTACTAGTTGACTTTTCTTTGAAAATAAGTACATGACTTCTAAACTCAAATCTAGTCTCATCATTATCATACAAAAGGGCGGGTTCAATAAAGATCAACAAAAAATTGAAAATGAAATGGGATAAATTTTGGTCATTCATTTTTAGTAGGATTAGGTTTGCTATTTAAAAAAAGGGTTGCGACACAACTTGTTGCTCGTTTACCTGCCATATTATTGTAATTGATATTTATCAGTTTATTTGAAATAACAAATAATTAAAAAAAAAAAAAAGGGAAGAAAAAAAACCCTCAATTTTCATTTTCATTTTTGAAAATAAAATATTTTACAAAAAGTAAATCGTTAAGCGGTACAAAATATGACTATCATTTTTTTATCTTTTAATTGATAGCTACTCCGATATACTTTCGACAAATTTTCTTTTTCATTTCTTTATATGGGTATTAAATATCAAGCAATGCGAAATCACATGTGATTTGTGACGTGAGTTTTAAATTTCAAATCACAAATCACATGTAACTTCACAAATGACATGTGAGTTTTCATATTACAAATCACATGTAACTTCACAAATGACATGTGAGTTTTCATATTACAAATCACACGTGATTTTTTAATACGTAAATAATTTAATGATCAACATGATTGTTTAATTAGTTTTATTTAACGATCAACAATGATTTATTGATATTTAATTTTTAAAAAAGATAGATACTAATACTAGTTATAATACCCGTGCACGCACGGGTTTTTTTTTTAATTTTAATTATGTATTATTATCGATTAAAAAGCAAACAACTTAATATGTCCTAATATTTTTACTTTATGGATGAAAAATATGAATTATTTTGTATACACATAGTCAAAATGGGTCAAATACTATTTATGATTAGTTGAAGAAAATTAGTTAGCAAAAAAGTTGTTTTTCATATAATACAATGCATTATCAACCCACCATTTATCATTGAATGCCTCATTATAACATTTCATATAATACTATTTATCACGTTTTGCATTGACTGATGTTGAGACCGGTATGAGTGTGCAGCTAGGACACGGTCCAAAAGATTCTGAGGCACCGGCCCGGCTCTCCCCTTGCTGACACAAGTTTACAAAGACATGTTAGAACTTATGTTTACCATATACTACAGGAGGCAAGTTTGTAAACCTTACATAAATACACTGATTCAGGTCAAGTATTATCACTAATGGGTCAGATAAAAGTTAGTTAAAAGGACACGGTCAAATGGGTCAAAAGTCGCTGAAAGTATATTTGTAATACATACTATCATTTTATTTAAAACGAAAGAGTATAATTCTAGTAATCTTGAAAAAAATTTGGACAAAAATGTTTCAGGTAACTCAACTCCAAAATTTACCGGTTTCAATCAATTACCCCAACCCACCCGACCCAATTATTTTGCCACCTCAGTTGTATAGAATTATTTTGTATTAAAGTAATAGGCTGGTTAACAGCGGCTTCTGCAATGCTGATTTCATCATTCTGAAGGTAATGTCAGAACCAAACGTGGCCAATATCCTTCCAGTGCAGGCCTTTACCTTTCACTCCAATGAGTTGGTCCTGGAAATGGATTTGCACATATTTTTATGGCTGCAAAGAATGCTCCTTGTTGAGCCTTTGATACTTGCTCTTCGTCTTCCAGTTCTTACTTTGCGGACATTAAACATACGCATTCGAGTGGCCTGCTGTAAATTTACATATGATACTATACTGAACACTTCCTAATAAATCTAAGATTCCTAGATCCTTATTAGACATGTCATTGTAGATAATTCATCGTTCTTATCGAAATTTAAATAAATAAATAAATAAAAATATATAAATAAATAAATAAACTCCACGGGGTGTAAAGCGTTTTTATAAATCCAGAAAAAGAGATGCCATGTACGAATTCATTCACATTCACATTCAAATTTTCGTGCTGTGTAAAATATACTTCATTCTTGTAAACTATAACGTTCTTTTGGTATTTTTGCAAGAATTTGGTTACTATATTATAAGATCCCAAGTATAAAGTTTTAGAAATACAATCATTTATAAAACTAACTAAAACATCTTTAAAATGATCAGTGGACAAACAATATGGATGCATCTTTAAGTCTAATACTCTAATTAAGCCTTGAATTAGATTTAAATTAAATATATTTCATGAATGTGACTACGGAAGACTTACCATACAATCGAGTTCACCATTTTTTTTATTATTTTTATTATTATTATTTATTTTTTATTATTTTTTTATATTTTTTTGTAGTTATTAGAACTATAGCCTATTGCCATAAACTCAAAACATAACCTGTACACCTTATAATGCAAAGCTACTTAATCATATAAAATGCATTTTTTGACAGATGAGATAATAGTAAGCTAACAAACATCACAAACTCAGATCAATTCTAAAGGAAATACCTAATCATTAAAGTAACATATTGAAGCCTACTAAGTTCAGGGAATGACGGTTGACTTTTGTCTTTCTAGTCATTATAGCTATAAAGCCTATAACGTCTACCACGATCACAAATCAGTTGCTTATTAGCCAACTAAAGTTTTATACCACACCACTTTTTGAATAAACAACTGCTTATACATACTGTACATAATTTTACGACACAAAATAGTTAGCATTTGAACCAATTAATTTGCAAAAGTGATATCAAATTATCAATAAGCTACAAATCCTTCCTTACATAACCATATATCCAACGGTTACTCCTTCAAGAGCCATCGTGAGTCCGTGCCTACTACTTAAACAACCGATAACTAATATTCGCATCTTATCAACCCGTACATACAGCTGAAAGTAAACAAACAGGTACAACTAACTATAAAACATTCTAGTCATTTAAAACTCGTAAAGCTAAACAATTAAACAACTTATAATCACTAAAACGACCTGTGTTCATCTTTTATATAATATAGGATGTATTCAAAATAGTTTTCTATGGAAGATATTAAGGTACTGAACCTGTATATGCAGGTCACCAAACTATGTTTTAAGTGTGTGAAATTGAGAATATTTGGCACTATCTATGGAACATTTGGCACTCAGTTGTTGCATGCCTTCTTCTTATGATTATTTGTTAGGAACGGGATTTGTTTTATAGATTATAGTCACGAAAATATGTTAATAAGGCTATGAATACTACATCATTCTAAAACGCAAATTTTGGCCAAGAAAAATCAACTAAATCAATCTAATGAGATGCTTTTGACGTAAATATAGTGTTCAATCAATATAAAAAATTGTTAGTAGCCTCGATGACAACTTTAGCTAACCATAAACGCATTGCACATGTCTAAGGCTATAATGATTTCGATAGAGCAGCTGACATTTGAGTGTTTGATGGAAATTAGGTTGTCCTTGCCTCATAGTAATAATACTTGTTATTTATATAACTAACTAATTAATAAGCTTGAAAAATGACAACACATGGAATTTAACCAACTAAAATACCTGTGTATAGAATGATGAAGAAATCGTACCCCTTTTCACTAAGAAAGCTTTTTACAGCTACTGGAAGCGCAGCTTCTCCTCGGCTGTGATTACCTTTCCCTGCATAAGTACGAAAACAATAAATAATAAAACCTAACTTATAATATCAATTTATTTGGTGGTATGCCACACTTCATAAACCTTAGAAGCATATTCAACCTTATATATTCCTCAATATATGGGGTTAACTTGGTTGCAACTAAATGCAGTTGGTTCACTCCTATATCTTGCCAATAACAACCCTATATGATGCTTTAAATTCGTAGCAAGAAATCGAGTGTCATGTTTTGGCTTACTTTCTATACAATACATTGATACGAATTTCATCCGCTTATCACCCAAGTCTGCAAAGATTCACATATCATAAAGTATGATTTTGACCAAACTGGTTTTCTAGGAAGAAATAAGAGCTATACTTTTTACTCAACTTAATAAAAGAGGAACAACATCATTACATATCACATAATTCAAGCCCTAGCAACGTCATAAATGCTTTTGACACATGAAATTACAACTTGAAAAGCAGTGGTAATCGTAACACTAAAAAGCCATTAATTTATCTGGTGATGTGTAGTCTATGATGCAAAAGTCAATGAACATATGACATTCTAATCTATCCGTTGATGTCGCCTAAACAACCACACAACTGAAAATAACCTCACCATTTATAATGCAGAGTCACATCTTGTAAAATGCTTTCATCTTTAATGGCATGAAAAGCCAAAGACAACATAAAAAGATTCATCATCTAATTACAAAAATGATAATGAGATCATAATCAAAAATGTATCGAGACTGCTATTCTTAGTTTCTTACAAATGGTAGTGGAAGTAATTATTTATAACTAACATCCAGATTTATGGCACAAAAGTAATTTACAAAGACCTAACTAAGTTCCATAACCTCAGACGCACCTTGATGATCCTCGAGGTAAAGGAATTGACATTTGATTTGCTTGATTTTGTTGATTGTTTGACTGTGCTTGTGCGTGACCCAATTGGTTAACCTTTTGTTGTGACTGTGCAACCTGCTCCAGTCATAAAATCATAAAATCAAAGACGCATCAAAACATGTATATACCTGCAGATTTAATAACCAATTCATAGCCACCAATCCTCTTACTCTCTGATCTTCTTCCTTTTCATCTTTATTCAAATTAGAGTTTCAATAAAACCCTAATTTTTTTTTCCACAAACTGAAACAAAATTAATGGAAAATTCACAAACCTTTTCTAGAATGTAACTAAAAGCCCTATATCAATTTTAAACAAAATAAGCTAATTAGATTTCAAAAATCATACCTTTAGACCATTGAAAGAGTTTCTGTTATTCTATAAATATTATCAAACTTATATTCTGTAACAATAACAAAAGTGAAACAGATTCACCCTTTAGGGTTCGACTTGAGAGTGGGTTGGAAGAAACATAGTCGTGTTTTTTGTTTCTGTTTTTTTTTTCTTTTGTTTTTTGAGTGGCGTATGTTGAAGGGAGACATAAAGTTTGGTTTTGACCCCTATCTTTTTGTAGATTTGCTCCGCCCTTTTAAAGTTTTAATTTTTTATATTTTTGACACATATAACTTTGTACTCACTTTTTTCTAAAAACGAAAATTACAAACATTATTGACAAATATGGAAGTATTCATAGATTTTTAATTAAACTATTTAAAATAAATAAATAATAGTAATTAAAAAAATATTACCAAATAAGGTATGATTTGATTTTTTTGAAATGCAAAAGTCCCCACTTGGGGTTTTGATTTATTATATAAAAGATATATAAAAGATTTGCTATTTTTATCTTGATTATAACATATTTTTTTTTAAACCAAAACTCTGCATATAAACCAAAGTTACCAAACCAAAAAACACAAGAACAACAACAATGTCTTTCTCTTCAAACCCCTTATCCCTGAGCGTCCCCGACCCAAACTTCGAAACCTGGCTCCGCGACTCCGGCTACCTCGAAATCCTCGACCAACGCACCTCCGATCTCCACCGCATCTCCTCCACCACACCCTCACCATCATCCTCCACCACCACCGCACCAACCAAAGTCGCCACCACCACAACAGTCACAACCAGCTTCCTGCTTTCTGTTTTTAACCACATAGGAATACTACTATCTTTAATAACAGTAAACCCGTTTTCCAAGCTGACGAATGAGGACTTTGCAGGTGACACGCCACCTTGGACTCTGGGGTTTATTGGGTATTCGGATTCGTACTCGTTTCCTAAGTCTAGGAATCAAGCGAGTATGAGAGTTACTGAGAATAATAAAAGATATTGTCGGAATTATGCTACTTTGTTCATCCTCTTCTTCGCTTGCTCTTTGTAAGTATTTCCTAACCCATTGTGTTTTTTTTAAATCATAAATGGTCCCTTTTGGTAATTATTTTTGGATTTGGTAAGGGTGTTTGGGATTACTTTTTTTTTTTTTTTGGGTAACCATGGTTTCCGACCTTTTGAACCCACCGCTAAAGAGATTCAAACCGAGGTTGGCGTGACGTTACTTATGCTGTAATAAACTATACATTAATTACAACCAACTGGCTCAGTTGGCCACCTGAGTTCCTTCTGGAGCTTGGGGAGGGGTTTTACCCGGGTTCGAGTCTCGCAAGCGATAAAGAAAATCCGGACTTTCCTCATAGTGCGAAGCCATGAGTTCTAGGGGTTTCCCTTTGCGGGTATCTCCTAGTGGTTCGGGTCCCGGGGCCTGCGCCCGTTTGGATGGTTTAACTCAGGGGTCGGATTTCAAGTGTAGTGCCGTTCTAAAAAAAACTATACATTAATTACATACTAATGAGACTTTGGTTTTAAGGTTAGATATTAAAGTTAAAAGGTCATTCTAATGAAATAAGCAGCTTATTGGAAACGGTTCCAAAATAAGTAATCACAAGTTGTTTGGATTATTAGAAAAAATAAATAAAAGATAAAATATCAATCCCAAACACCCTTCTAATTTGGTAACTGAAGGTTTTTTTAGTCCTTTTTTTTTTTTTTTTTTTTTTTTTTTTTTTTTCTTAAACGGCGAAGGTTTTTTGAGTCCTACCTTTCAATTAGCGTTTTTCGCTACTACTAATTATTAGTTTTATAAGCTGTATTTACTATATTAGGTCATTTCAGATATAATAGTTACTAAAATGGACTGAACATGAAAGTTTTTATTGTTATTTTGTATCAAGTTATGTGTTTTGATATAATATGTTTGTGGGTTTTATTGTTGATAAGCGTTGTTTGTAATGTTGTAGGTATCAGAGACCTATTGCACTTGTTGGTTTGGTATCAAGTTTAGCACTTTGGGACTTGTTTGCGTATTGTGGTAACCGTTGGGGGTTAGATGATTATCCGGTTACTCGAGGGTGCTTGCTTCGTCTGCTACAATGCGGTTAGTTTTGATATCCGTATTACTTATGTTTGTTATTGCCTTTATGTCATGTTTGTTGGTTATTGAAATTCATTAGAGTAAGCTTTTGCATGTTCGCACGTATAGCATTTTACCAACATCGTAGCATCTGATTAGATTATGTGTCATTCGACTTAATTCTATCATTTGTTAGTTTGTTTGAGGTTAATCATGCTACTAAAGTTCTGAGTTATGGTATATAGGTATATCAGTAGACACTGACCATAGAAAGTATTAACTTTGCGTAAAAAGCATATGCTGAAGGTAATTGTTGTAAGAGTCGGATAAAATGTATGCAACGGATTTCTAACTTAAGGGCTTCTTGAGGCTTGCTGGTGGCTCTATAAGGTTGTGCACTTGCGTTATAAGGGGGATGCTAAGATTAGTTGTGATATAGCTAGTATTGTTGACATGGGAATTGTGTAAGATTGCATGTATTGGATGCTAAAATTTGTCATTTCCGCATCTTGTCCTTAATTTCAGAATTGGAATTATAATGGGTTAAGGTTTGTTAGCTGACTATAGTGAGAAACTGAGAATGGACATAAATTTGGTAATCCAGCATGTTCACAGAAGCATATGATGTGGCTCAGATTTTCGTATCTTTATATTCCCCCTTACAGTTATTTACACGCGACTATAATCCATTGCTTTTTAAGATCATTTTCTAATCGACCCATTTGTGGCAACCATTCTGCACGAATATCTAAACTTTTGCACACAAAAACTTTATTAGTTTCTAATCAAATCTTACTGATCTCCGTATTGCAGCCACTGCTGTCATCATATTTTTGTGCAATGTTCAAATGGCAGTGCTATATGCTCTTGGAGTCAGTTATGCAGGTCAGTTGAACCAACTCTTTTATGACCACTCGTGTCTGTACTTTTTCTAGAGGTGGCAAACCGGGCGGGCACGGGCCAAATGGGCTCGTGCCCGAACGGGCACGGGCCAAATAGGCTCATGTTATACGAATCGCTTTAGAAAAGACCCAAAACGATGAAATAAATTCCGTAAACGCAACACCTCATTTATATTTAAAAAATTGAATATATTATATATATGTGTTTTTTTTAAACAATTGTATTGTTCTCCAATTGAGAGAAAATATGTGCTCGTTAGTGCCCACTTCAAGAAAAGAAGGGGCTAAATGTGCCAAAATCTTTTACAAATTAGCCCATTTTTTTTTTTTTTATTTTGGTCACAAATTGCACCTCTAACTTTTTCTTATAAGTTATAGTATTGTTTTCTAAATCATGAAATCCGTGTAGTGATGATGGTGCATGCCTCATTCCGGAAGCTGACTCCTGTCAAGCAACCTATAAAAGGGAAACATAAATAGAAAAATTGACAAAGAAGGTGCAAGGTCAACCAAAATAGGATGTTTTCGTGATCTATAGTTGGAGGTGAACTAGTGGTTCATCTATGCAGAGTCAGTTAAGGTGGGTCTCATTGTTTTGACCATGTACTGAAAATTAACATATATGTACACCACATAAATTAGGCGATGTTTCTCTTAATCGAAGTTAAGTTCTAAAAGTTAATACTTCTTCGAGGTAAATTTTGGTAGTTTTGTATAAATTCTATAAGATCGAGTATTCTTTTGTGTAACTCATATGGCAACTGTGTCCAAATTCATCAAGAAACCAAGCTCAACCATACATGCATACTATATATACAACATGTATAGTGTGTGCATCCATACCATAGTAGGTTCATTAGTCATATTCTAAATGGATGTGGCCGCCTGTTCTTTTTGTTAGTGGTGAGTTTGTTTGAAATGGCTGCTGAAATATAAGTTTGACAATAGCACTCGTAAGTTTTAGTCCTCGTCAGAAAGAGAAGTACAAGTTTAAGGGGTATTTGGATGTTGGTTTGTAAAAAAGTGGTTATTGCAGCTGTAGAATGAAAATCAATTTATCAGATATCATTTGATTAAATTAGTGGCTCTTGCTTAGTTTGACATTAACTTTTTGTAGCATGATTCTCAAAATACTGATACTAATTAGTTAAATACGAGTAGCAAAAGTCATATATCTGTAAGAACTAAGAAACATGTTATTGTTTGATGAGAAGTTGTAGTCATGTACGAGTGCATTCGGGCAATGTGTTTTGTGGTAGAAGTAATATATAACAAATTACACAACCGAATTATTTGGATCTTAAGATAGAAACAAACTTGGTCAACGTGAACTCATATATTCCAAACACATTGTTGCTGCTGTAGACAATGACATAGATAACCACTGATGCATAATGTGCCGAAAGTGATGACCCCAGACCTTGGTTAGTTTTGACAATACATATACTCTAAACGTTGATTATAATATTTCAGTCATGTCCAACAATGTATTTCTAAGTTGACAATGTATGAAACTATGTGGCATCAGTTTATTACAAGCGAATGACCCTGAGACTGTGAGGGGTCTTTGCAATCTGCAATAGTCCATCCTATCTTTTGATTCTCATTGTCATAGATGACGAGTTTGTCAAGGAATGATATGGCTGCAAATACCAAGGGTAGAAAAACCAAGTTTATTATGCTACAACGAGAAATGATTAATTTAGTTAACTGATTTGTCTAGTAAGTTTTTCCTACCTCCAATTAGATTAACGGTTGGAGCTTCAATTACTGTGCTATCCAAGATCCCCAGGCAAACATTTCCATCTTTCTGCAACAGCATATGCAAATGTTAAGCCACATTGCCAATAATATGACTAAATTTTTTTTAAGTGTGGAGGATTGACTACTTACAGTGATGATAAGATATGCCTCAGGGTACATCTCGAACCATGTATTCTGTGAATTTTCAAAGCTTAAAGCTATTGGTTTAAATATGTTTTTGACATCTTGGATGGACTCAAAAGGTCGCGAGCCTCTCCAACATACTGGGAGGTATTCATCATGTACAATGTACATCTGCTTTTCTTTTATGTCATTCGTAAGCTGCAATAGGTTTGGATATTATTTAGTCCTGACATGTATAAAGAATTAAAGATATTCACATCGTAAGAAATACTAGTAACATGTTAATGCCTAAATGGTGATCCTAATCGGTGTTACTAACCCCTAAGGGGTTGGCCGGGCAATCAATCAACGGAGCTGATACCACATTGAAAAATGGCATCGGGTCTTAAGTTTAATTAGTTTGATGTGTGAGATACAATTAGGGGATTATGAGGTCAAGAATGATTTCCCTCACCATAGAAACTAAAGCACCATAGGCTTCAGGAGCGAAGAAACTGAAGGTGGTTCCACTATCAAACAATACGCGGAGATCTCTAATCCCGGTTGCTAATCCACCAACATAGAGTTCGGCAACTCCCAAGAAGTACCGTTTACTGAAAAGCCAAATTGTAGAAGTTATTATAGGTTTTGACAAATCATAGTATGCAAAACAATCATATATGCGTAATTTACAAGAAAAGTTCTTACGCAAATTCGTTTGTTGTTATCATGGGAGTCCACACGAAACTTGAAGGGACAAATTCATCACCTAATAACAGGTATCCACCACCTTGTGTACTTAAACAATGACCCACTACGTTTTTTATTACGCCAAGTTCTTGCAGTTGGCTTAAAATGCCTTCTTTGCCCGAGCCTAGACCAAGGATCCCATCTACGTAAGGTCGATTCTTTGGGTCTGGATGTTTTTGGTGGTAACCACATCTGAATAGATAAAACCAAAATATGGAACTTGGTAAATTATATATGAAATTCGAATTGTTTTATAAATAATGATCATAAAGAGCTAAGCTTACCCAAATGAAATATGAGGTTTGATTACAGTTCCATTGGTGTATTGTAAAGTGAACGGGTCGTTTATTGCCACACCAAGAGATGATCCACCGTCAGCATATCTTAAATAGTAGGTACAAGGCTCATTTGTAGACTCGCAAACGTGGTGGTCCTTTGGGTAGCGAATATCGTCACAGATAGGATCTCTGCATCCCACAAGTTTCCATGTAACCGGTTTATAAGACGGGTGAGGAGCCTACAAATCACAGATAATAAAAAACTGAAAATATGTAGAGAAAAGTGAGTGTGAATGTTTGGTATGCAAGCTTAGATATAAAACCAACAAATATTGCGTCCAACTAGGTTCTATGCTAATTCAATAAACATATTTACATTTTTTGTTATTTTGTATATTAGGCCTCTAAAAATGGTTTGTAGTTAGGCTTAATACTTATGAGAGGTGATTTGTACACAATTTTAGTCATTCACATGCATTTTTGGGTTACGCGGTGGTGTGCAATGTGTTGCGGAAGTTGCACTGTATATATGCTAAGATTGAATAAAATTACAGGGAGGCATTTCTGGCAAGGTGCATCACACTGAATCCAAGTGAAATGACTCCCAGTGTCGAAGTCGAGATGATAAGGTAATGACGGATCCCCGAGATACACCGTCACGTAATAATACCTGCACATACAAGTAACAAGTGAGAAAATAGATAACATAGTTCAAACATACTGTACCAAGCTTTATATCTACTTTTTTGATAAATTTCATAGTGACCAATGTAATACATTGGCATGCTATTAGCTGATATACTGTAATAAATCCGATCCAATAGTAACTTTATTTCTAAATATAGTAAGGTCGGCATCAAAAGTACTCTGTAATAGTCTGTATTAAACTAGTTATAATGACTATGAAATAGGTCTATGTATTAAATGTTTCCAACAAATATTATTATCTTAGTAATGAGTTTTTAGGATCATATATTTATAATCGATTTTTGCTAATATATGCATCCAGTCACACATGTAAGAACGTTTGTACTCACTTTTTAGTACTAAGTTTTTATTTTTATTTAAATATATTTTTTGATGTAATAACCTAAAACGTTCGTACTCACTTTATGATTTAAAAAAAAAGAAAAAAAAAAAAAAAAAAAGAAAAAGAAAAAAAGGTTAGCCGATCGATAGACAATTTAAAAAATATGAAGAACTGTCTTTACACATTTCACACAAACAAATGTACATACCTATTTATGGTCAAAGACTCGAAATGTGTTTGCTCACAGGCCAAATCGGACGTTCTAAACGTGGGTGGAAATGATATACTTTTTTGAGCAAAGGTCGGGACAGATAGGCATGCAGATTTTTCATTTTTTTGAGTGATGTCCCTCTTTGGTTTTTCTTTTGTGACAAAAGTTTGTAATTGGTTTGGGAGGGTTTGGCATTGACATCAACAAAATTACTTAGCTATCAATGCTACAATGGTTCATACACTATGATCAAAGGGTTCGTGTTTTCAAAATTTCATGACAAGTTTCACGAATTAAAGATTGATAGTCAAGGTATTTTAGTTTCATGCAGTTCATTGTTGTTGTTTCAATAGTTTTCAATTTGGTGAAGGCAACTTACCTTCCTCAATCAGTTTGGATCTTTTTAAGATTCATAACCAGATATCACATGTTTCACCAAATTAAAACAAAAAGTCGCATCAAAGTATTAAGCTAATAAACTGTTTTATTTTTAAATTTATATCAGAATTTTAGTAATAACCTTTTGTGATCATATCTTAGAAATAAATCGTCTGTACAATATAAATAAAAGCAACCAAAAAATGTTTGGGGGTCAACACAAAAAAAAAGAGAAAATAAAAATAATAATAATCTCAAATTTTTACTGTTTTGTTCATTTGTGCCAAAATCTATAGAACATAAACAAAGAAAACAGAAGATGTGGATACCCATCAGGATAAATATTTCCGGCGACTTGAAACAGGATAGACGACGGGGAAGCGCAGTGATCAGTTGGAGTCTTGGCATCCCTGAGCTGATTTGCTTCTGAATAACATCGCTGAAATGTCGCATAAAGAGCTAACAAGTGCAAGAGCATTTTGATGAAATGCATCTTTGAATACATGTTGAATATGAGTCCTAATGCTTAATAAAATATAGTGATGGAAGTCTTTGTAAGTTAATTGAAGATTTGCTAGTATATTTATAGCTATATAGTTAGTATTTACTATTTAAACTCAACAAAAATATACAACATATAAGGTAATTTATCCATTTCTTATCATACTGTTATAATATATCCTTGTAAGTTTACTTAATTAATACCTGCTTTTATGATAGAGATGATCATGATAGGATACCAATTATGACATATACATACATATAATGTAAAGGAAGGAACAAGGCATGTATGTGGTGATCGAGTTTGATACTTTGCATAGTAATCGTAACTGACTTTTACATTCGAAGATAGCACTTTTATAGTTTTGTACACATTAAAGCATGTTGTCCTTTGAACCAAAATGATTTGCTGATAAAATACAAGTGCGGGCTGAAGGGGCGTTTGGATGCGTGTTTGCAATGCAGCTTTGATAATCAAAAATCAATTAATCAGATATTGTTTTATTACAGTTAATGACACTTAAGTATTTTTACATTTACTTTGGCAACTTGTTTTCAGAATAATCAATAGAAGTTTTTAAAAAGCTGTAAACATATATCTTAAGAAAAAAAATATTATGGTTTGATGATACGATGAAGGCAACAAGAGCACATATACGCTGCAGTGTGTTTTGTGATTAAAGTCGTGTATCATTTTCGAGATCCCAAATTCTTGGTTTGATAAATAAAGGAAGGTTATTTAGTATTTGCGTGATGAAAAAGTAGTCTTTCTGTTCATCTTGTAAGACAAAATGTTTTAATATTTTTCTAGGTGTGTATTGATCTGAGGTGATACATTAACAACCAAGTGACTGTCAGTGCTATGTTGAACCAAAGGGCCTTTGAGAGACTGGTCGAAGAAATTAGCTTTTCAACTTCATTTCGCACTATATTCTTAGATGGACAGAAAAATAGAATGGTATGAAAGTCATGTAGCATTCAGTTTTTTAAAACAGAATGACACTGAGACTGTGGGGGATTGTTGCAATTTGCTGTAGTCCATCCTATCTTTTGATTCTCATTGTCATAGATGATGAATTTGTCTTGGAATGATACGGCTGCAAATACCAAGAGAAAAAAAACCCAAGTTATAATGCATGTAACGGGAAATGATCTATTAGTAGGACTAAGTTGTCTTGTAAGTTTTTTACCTCCAATTAAAGTAACCGTTGGAGCTTATTACACTATCCAAGATAATAAGGCAAACATTTCCATGTTTCTGCAACAGTGTATGCAAATGTTCAACTACATTGTGAAGAAAAAGGATTGATTTATTTTTAGGTTCAGAATCGACTACTTACAACGATGAGATATGCTTCTGGGTCCATCTCGAACAATGTAGTCTCTGGATTTTCAAAAAAGCTCAACGTTATTGGCCTAAATATGTGGATGACATCTTCATATCCGGATTTCTTCTGTATGTTATTACCTTTATGTAATGCTTACTGGTTATTACGATTCGATAGAGTTAGCTTTAACTAGTTCATATGCACATTAACAACATCTTAGCATCTAATTAGATCCTATGTCATTCGGTTTGGTTTTTATCATCTGCAAGTTTGCTTTAGGTTAATCCTGCTAGAACAGTTTTGAGTTTTGGTATATTAGTATGTCAAAGTACACTGCTCATAGAAAGGATTAATGTTGCATAATAAGCATATGCTGAATGTAAGTGCTATAAGAGTCGGATAACATGTATGCAACAGAACATATTGCTGAAGCTTACTGGTGGCTCTATAAGGTTGTGCACTTTCATTGTTAGGGGAATACAAAGATTAGTTGCTATATAGCTAGTATAGTTAAGATTGGAATTGTCTAAGTTTGCGTATATTGGATGCTAACGGATCAATCATAGAGCACCAAATCACCTTATTTTGCACCATACCATCTAGCTACATTTTCATCTTACCCTCCCACCATGATCACTCAACCAACACCCACAATAATCACAGTAAGATGGGACTTTTTATGATCATATCTTAGACATTACAACAATAGTTTTATACAATATAAAGAAAAGCAACCAAGCATTTTTATTTTTATTTTTGTTAGTTTTTAAAGATACTAGTTGCATCTTGCATGTATGTTAAATCAAACATGAAGATTAACAAAAAGAACTCAAAATTTCACTGTTTTGTTCATTTTTGTTGATAGTTAACCTAAACTTTGGGTTAAATATATCAAATTAGAAAGTATGTATGTATTATGTAAATAAATAAAAGGGCATGACTCTTGGCAAGAGACACAACCAAAGTGAAGGGGTACAACTATTCATCAAGGGGTGGTTATTGTTAGTTAGTTAGTTATTGTCAGTTAGTTAGTTAGTTATTAGGATAAGATACCTTTTAGTGAAACAACACATTGTTTCATGATGATTTTTCAGTGTTTATAAATAGGGTCAATGTATTTGTAAATCACATGAACAAAAATTGCAAGTATCAATCAATAGAAAGTATATTCATATATTACCTGTGATTTTGTTGATCATTAGCAAGTCTTGTTCCAACATTTGGTATCAGAGCAAGATCGATTCCGGGAAAGAAGAAAGCAGCGACTACTGTTCATCGATTAAAGAAGATACCTGTTCGTTGACGAGATCGAAATACAGAAACGGTTTGTTGTAACCGGATTGAAGCAGTAACATTTTCTTTGATTCTAACCGGAGTTTGACCGGAGAAGACAACCGGTTTATTGAAACCACTGATTGTGGTTACCCAAATCGGAGAAGGCAACCGGAGTAAGACCAGAAATAAAGACCAGACATATCGTCGATTGAAAGCAACACTTCTGATCATACCAGCAATTGATTAAAAAGGGAAGAAAGAACACAACAAGAAGTTTTGTGATATTCCCAAAGGAGTGTTGAAATCAAAAAAGAAAGAGAGATTGAAAGATCGTTTTGCAAGAAAGGATCAATTATTTTGATCAAAGCAAGCAAGAACCTGATTAGCAAGTGGGTCAGGAGGCACGAACTGATTAGCAAGTAGGTCAGATACGTGCAGTAAGAGCCAGATTAGCAAGTGGGTCTGGAAAACACAATATTGATTAGCAAGTTGGTCAATATTGAGCAAGTTTAGCAAGAAAACCTGGTTAGCAAGTTGGCCAGTAGCAAGTAAGAGTTTTTGATCTTTTGATCAAACACAAGAGCAAGAAAACCAGAAACCATCTCGGTTCTGATTGTAAGAAAGTACGCAAGTAAGAAAGCAAGCAAGAACGCAAGTAAGTAAGCAAGAAGCAACGTAAGTAAAAAAGCAACAAAGCATGAAGATAGGAGAAACATCTACACCAACTCGTGAGCAAAATATAGCACTTCAATGTCCGAAACTGAATGAATCAAACTACACCACATGGGCAATTATGATGGAAACAATCTTAAAAGCTTATGGTCTGTGGGAAATACTTGAAGCTACAAAAGTCGCAGATGAAAAAAAGATGAATACAACAAAAGCAATGATCCTCACAACATTACCAGAAGATATTCTAATGCAAGTTGCACAATACTCGAAAGCGAAGGAAGTATGGGAATCAATTAAGGTACGATATATAGGAGAGGATAGAGTTCAGAAAGCACGGCTACAAACTTTAAGGAGCGAATTGGAGACTTTGAAAATGAAAAACAACGAAACTGTAAGCGACTTTGCCGGAAAATTGGGAAGCATAAGAGGCAAATTTAAAAGTCTTGGTTCAACTCTTAAAGACAAAACACTCGTCAGAAAGTTACTTAACTCCGTTCCAAAGAAGTTTCTACCGATCGTGGCATCTATCGAGCAATATTCCGAGATTGATAAAATGTCATTTGAAGAAGCAATGGGAAGAATAATAACTTTTGAAGAACGCATCAAAAGTCAAGATGAACCGGAGGCAAATGATCAAGACAAACTTCTGATGGCAAGTTCAAACAACCAAAGTCGTGGTAAAGGGCGAGGTAAAAATTACAACAAAGAAGACAAGGAAAGCATGAAATGGAAGAATAGTCCAAATGCACGTGGGACAAGTACGAGTCAAGGAACTAAAGACGAGCACTTTCAGATGTTATGAATGTGGTGACTTCGGCCACTTTGCGAGGGAATGTACGAAGTGGAAATACAATAAAGACAAGCAAGAAGAGTCTTATCTCATTGATGATGACGAAGGACCAACGCTGCTGTGAAGAGCAAGATAAAAGCAAGTTAAAGACCTACCTTAAACCAAAGTTTAGTTTAAGGGGGAGTGTTGATAGTTAACCTAAACTTTGGGTTAAATATATCAAATTAGAAAGTATGTATGTATTATGTAAATAAATAAAAGGGCATGACTCTTGGCAAGAGACACAACCAAAGTGAAGGGGTACAACTATTCATCAAGGGGTGGTTATTGTTAGTTAGTTAGTTATTGTCAGTTAGTTAGTTAGTTATTAGGATAAGATACCTTTTAGTGAAATAACACATTGTTTCATGATGACTTTTCAGTGTTTATAAATAGGGTCAATGTATTTGTAAATCACATGAACAAAAATTGCAAGTATCAATCAATAGAAAGTATATTCATATATTACATGTGATTTTGTTGATCATTAGCAAGTCTTGTTCCAACAATTTTTGCCATAATTATATAAGAGTAAATTACACCGTTCGTCCTTGTGGTTTGCGTTGACCGCAGCCTATCGTCCTTTGACCGAAAAAAATGCACCGTTCGTTCTTAAGTGGCAAACGTTATCCGCTGTTTGTCCCTCCCTCTAACGGCCCTCACTAACCTTCGTTAAATTAAATTTCTCATGTGTCATGCACATGAGGGTATAGTCATTCTACATTTAACTTCATCTATTTTCTTTAAACTTTTCTCTATCATCATCTTCATCTACAAACCATCAACACCACCCACCACCATCTTTCCAAACATATCCGGCCACCACCACCACCACCACCATCTGTCTCTTAAAAACGGATCACCACCACATTCATATAAAAAAATCAAACTTTACCAAAAAATCAAGCATAATCATTCCATTTTCACATTCACCAACTTTTCTAAAACACACAAACATATTCTTTAGATCGCAAAACAAATTCAAATCAAACCCCAAAAATCAAAATTAATTCTGAACCACATAAAAATTTTAATCAAACTAAAACACCCATTTCAAAACCAAAATCCTCCCAAATAACCCCAATGTCATCATCTTCATCCATTCACATCGTATCTATCTTTTAACCCCACTCCCCCCAAATCTTTTAGTTTTCCCCAAAAACAAATCTATGAAAGAACACAATTTCAAATTTGTTGAAACTGATCATCTTTGTAATTCGATTTTACAATCAAATTCACTATTTTGTTGTAATATAAATTTTCAATTTAGTTTGTGTTTTGTTGCGTAGTAAAATAAATACTATATAAAATGGTAAATTGTCATCAGATTTTGATGATGATGCGAATGGGTATTTTCTTAATATTTTATTTATCTGGTGAGAGGGTGTTTGTATTTGTTAGATCAATAAGTTAAATGTAGAATGACTAGTATACCTCATGTGCATGGCACATGAGAAATTTAACGAAGGTTTGTGACGGTCATTTGAGGGAGAGAAAAACGGCGGATAACGTTTGTCACTTAAGGACGAACGGTGCATTTTTTTGGGTCAAAGGACGATAAGCTGCAGTCAACGTAAACCAGAAGGACGAACGACATAATTTACTCTTTATATAATTAAAACAAAGTAAACAGATCGAAGAAGTGGATACCCATCAGGATAAATATTTCTGGTGACTTGAAACATGATGGACTATGATGGATTGCAGTCGGTTGGAGTCTTGGCATCCCTGAGCTGATCCGTGGCTGAATAACATCTTTGAAAAGTTGCGCAAAGAGCTAAAAAGTGCAAGAGCATTTTGATGAAATGCATCTTTGAATACATGTTGAATATGAGTCCTAATGCTTAATAAAATACAGTGATGGAAGTCCTTGTAAGTTTATTGAAGACTTGCTAGTATATTTATAGTTATATAATTAGTAGTTACTATTTAAACTAAACATAAATATTTAACATATAAGGTAATCTATCCATTTCGTATCATACAGTTAAAAGTCCTTGTAAGTTTATTAAATACCTACTTTTATGATGGTGACAATATGTTACCAAGGTTTATTTTGGTGTTAAATAGAGTGATTATGTTAGTTTCGGTGTTTTATATTAATGACTCAAACGTACAAATGAATCTCTACTACTTGTTGCTTCAAGGCGAGTGCTCTCTTTCCTTAAAGCGATTTTGCCCCCACTATTCGAATGAATAACGTGCACCGGATTATTGGCGAATTACTTCTCAAGATACAATGAACCAATATGTAGAACTTTATCAAAACTACACGAGGTGGTGATAACCGGATGAACTACCGAGTTTTCAAGGATTTCCGACACTAAGTTTTATGTTTCTAAAGCAACACAAAAAATAACAATCTGGTGAACAATAGAGAAATGTTTTGCTGTGATTTTGTATGTTTTTTTGGTATCTCAAAAGGCCTGGAATGTTGCTCTATTTATAAGCCATTTCGTGACTCATCTGTTGAGTGACAGAAACAATTGATATGAACTAAATTGATCTAAGAAAAATAAAGAGAAACTTGAGAGAACTTGAAGACTTTTAGAAAAGACTTAATTCATATTTTCATTCATAATATTTAATTGAAAAACCTAAGGCCTTTAATAGGCTTACAACCATCCTAAAAAGAAGGAACTGAGAGAACATGTTAATATGGAAACAACTAAATGCAGTAAACATTAAAAGAAAATGGGATCGTGTGGCATGGATGCATGTGAACGTGGCTGGAAGTTAGTGTGAGGTACACAACAATCCCACCCCCTTAAACAATCCTTGTCCTCAAGGAAAAATTCAGGACGTTGCTTGGTAAATCGCCATGGCGGCCTCCACTCGTTTCTTCCGGTGACATTAGGAGAAGTATTATCAAAACACCATGGAGGGTGCCAGTCGTGTTTCGCAGTGGCGCCTTCTGTCCATTCTTTGTTGTTCACAAACAGGTTCAAGCTAAGTTGTGGGGAGGATTTAAAAGGGTTGGTTACTGGTGTGGGCTTTGGGGTTGATGCAGGTGCAAATTTTGGTGCCAACGGGCCGGTTAGCAAGGCTTGTTTTGGTGGTGAGGCAGGTTGTGTTGCGGCGGAAACCGGTGGTGGCGCAGGAGTGGTAATTGGTGGTGGAGATGTAGGGTTGTGGTGAGCGTCAAACGCGGTTCGGGTCGATCGGAGCTCAGAGAACACGGTTTCAAACCGGGATTCGAGTCTCGCAAAGGATTCCCTCCATTGATGAAACTCAGGTTTGGACAGTTTTTGAGCAGCCATAGGTCCGAAGGGGATCACGGCGGCTCTGATACCAATTGATATGAACTCAATTGATCCAAGAAAAATAGAGAGAAACTTGAAGACTTTTAGAAGAGACTTAATTCATATTTTCATTCATAATCTTTAATTGAAAAACCTAAGGCCTTTAACAGGCTTACAACCATCCTAAAAAGAAGGAACTGAGAGAACATGTTAATATGGAAATAACTAAATGCAGTAAACATTAAAAGAAAATGGGATTGTGTGGCATGGATGCATGTGAACGTGGCTGGAAGTTAGTGTGAGGTACACAACAACAGTCAACCAACACAACCTTTTGAACAGTAGCGACGCTTTAATGGTCACTAATCTGTCACTAACTGCCATTATGGCAGTTATTTAACGAAAGGATGCACTGGTTCTGAATGGATACATTGTTTTGACTCATGCATTCATTTATGACGTTTTGTAATACAAAAACACAATTGGCAGCCCACTTATTTTGTTAATCCATGATATTAACAAACAACTAAACACATATATAAATTGGTTTCATCTTTTGTCTACTGGGACAAAGTGAAAACCCACGAAAACAATTCTCTTATTCCTAAGACACAACCTATATGACAAATTTTACTTCTCTATTTTGAAAATTCCCCAAAAGATTAGACTCCTCTTGCATGGGCGATTAGCGTGCATGATCTTGAAACATAAAGAAAGATCTTCGAGTAAACTTGAGGCCAAGGGCCCTATGACGATAAAATTAGACTTTTGAACAACGAACAGCCAAAAAATTTTGTAGCACACTCAAACACTCAATCCACACCTACGTTAGTAATTACGGATCGAGTTGTGAACAAAATGATCTGATTAAAATAGTCAATCATCTGATGGTCTAAGTCAAACAACAGAAAGCTTTTATAGCTAGCACACATCATGTATATGTGTGTGTATCAATACCATCATACCTGCATATGTCATATACATACATGGATGTAAAGGAAGGAACAAGGCATGTATGTGGTGAGTTTGTTACTTTGATAGTAATGCTAATTGACATTTATGTTCAAAGATAGCACTTTTAAAGATTTGTACAAGTTAAATCATGTTGTCCTTTCAACCAAAACGATTTGCTGATAACATACAAGTACGGGCTGAAGGGGTGTTTGGATGCGTGTTTGCAATGCAGTTTTGATAATAACAAATCAATTAATCAGATATCGTTTTATTACAGTTAGAACATTTAAGTATCTTTACATATTTATTTGATAACTTGTTTTTTCAGAATAATCATTAGTAGTTATTCAAAAAAAAAAAAGTTATTAAAAAGCAGTAGTTAACATATATCTTTAGAAAACATATTATGGTTTGATGATAAAAAAAGGTTTGAATTGTTCAAAAGTATGACATATACAGTGCAGTGTGTTTTGTGATTAAAGTCGTGTAGCATTTTCGAGATCCAAATTTCTTCGTTTGATGAATAGAGCAAGGTTATTTAGTATTTGCGTGATGAAAAAGTAGTCTTGCTGTTCATCTTGTAAGAAAAATGTTATAATAATTCTTTAGGTGTGGATTGATCTGAGGTGATACATTAACTGTAAAACCCTAAAATCCGGTTACGCATTTTAATGACTAATTTGTTTGTTAACATAAGTTTATATTATGATTAGCAAATATTTAAAACTTTATGTTATGTAGTAAATACTAATTATTAGTGATAAACTTATGGAAAATTAACTAAATATAATTTGTTACCTTCCTTAATTCACACAACATTTTTTCCTTGTGTACATCCAATTACACGATACAAAAAAATCACAAGAGATAAGACCAAATAAATTTACTAAATAAAAGATATCGTGTTCCCCTTTTTCTTAGCTATTATACATGGTTTTCCCAAGCCATATACACGCTTCCTTTTCTTAAAAAAAAAATTATATTCGGCTCCTTCATCCCCTCCATAAACCGAACAAGAAAAAACCCTAAAACTCCATTGTTTTTCTCTTCCAAGTTCAAGAAGAAGAAGGTGTATTGTTGTTGATTCGTGGTGTTTTGTTCTAGTCTCTTTGATCCTTCCATTCGGCCCTTAAGGTACTCATGTGTCTCCTTTGATTCCACCCTTACACGACATATATATATGAATGAATAAAATCAGACTTAACCATGTTATATTAATCATAGTCATGTTGTTTTCTTCTCTATTTGAATCAGTTTTGAATACAAGCCCTAGGTCATAATTATTAAACCCTAACATGATTATTTAAGGCTCATTAATATGGTGTAAAACCTGGAAACCCTAGATAATTAATAAGGGTCGGATTAGGGTTGTGATGTTTTCTGTCTCAATTACATGCTGTCCAGAATTCGAGTCAACTTGAAAGGGGTCTAAATTAATGATACAAACGTGTTTTTGCAAGATTTTTGAGGCTATAACTAAATTTAGGATGTGTGCTATCTGGATATCAAATTTCATAATTTTTGGAGGTCGGGTAGGTGACTTTCGGATTTTTAGAACATTGGTTGTCAATCCTGAGTTTAGGAGTCTGAAAATTCAGCTGGTGTTTTGGAATTTTAATTTCCAAACAGTAAGAAATTAAGAGGTTTCATTTGACAGGAAGAATTTTTAGGATGTATATGACTTACTGGAATTTTTGTGGATTTTTCCAAAGTTTTTTGATATGCCTTTTGAATGCATACTTTCTGGGTGTTTCAGCAGTTATTTTTCTGGACAGTAGTGTAAAGAGTGATTTTTATTGTGTACTTGTGCTAATGAATAAAATCTGGAAAAAGTTTGAAAAATACTTAAGGTATATATGTATCACTGGGTAAAATTATATAATTAAATGGGCTTGGTTGAGGTGCTATAAAAATTATAAGAATCGGACCTGAGTTATATAAGAATCATGAATCATTAAATAAAACACTTATAAACCTAATATTGGTGTATTTGGACTGTTTGGTGTCATATTTTCCAACCCTCATGTCAACCTAATGATAATATAAATAAGCCCTAAAATCTGTCTTAAATGATCATTAAATGAGGCGTGTGCAATCAGAAAACCTAGGCTGATTTGTGTAATTATTTTACAGATATGTGAAATCGGATAAATGGTTAGGGTTTGGTATGGGTTTGTGAAGGTGCGTTGCTAATATGATTATGAATATATGTTAATATGATGTTTAATTCAGGTCTTGTGAATTTTGTGAACTCGTGTACGTTGGAATAATTAAAACATGTTATATGATGGCCTAAAATGGATTTTTGGAATGGGCAGTATTGAAAACTGAATTTGTGTGCATTACAACTCGAATTTCATAAGTGTTTAATACTGGTTCTTTACTTGTAAACTTATTTTAAGGTCTTAATTAAGTTTTCCAATTGGTTTGGGTTGATTTAGAGTTGATTGGGTTGTCTTTTTGAATTTTATGGAATCATATGTCAAACCTGAGTTTTGGGAACGTAAAATCAGTCAACTTCTACGATTTTTCATTTCAAATCTATAAAGAGTTGAGAGCTCTCCTTTTACAGATAGTATATTTCCCATGTTTACTAACTTTTTGATTTTTTTTAGATTTTTATGAAGTATATAAATGGGTTTGATAAACGTAAACTTTAGGGGTGTTTCTGCAGTTCACTTTCTGGACATGTTTGGGTAAATGATTTTTGAAATGGTGTTTTCACTTGGTAATAAATTCTGGGAAAATTCATGTAAGCTCACAAGACATATAGGTACATGTGTAAATTTTTATAGCTTCTGAGTAAGAGTCTTAATATGGTTTGAGAATTCGTAAAGTGGAGGCAAAAGTATACTAAAATCAGAAAATTTGTTAAAGAACTTAGGTCTTTGTGAAATAATACCAATTGATGTGTCTTGAACCCTAAAGTGTACTTAATTGATAATTATGATGTAATTGATCATATATTAACCTAAATTAGGTAATGGAACCCTAATCACATTAATGAACTACTATAAGTATTTATGAGTCAGTTATGACAATTAATGGACTCCTAAGTATTATATGAACCCTAATTCGTGTAGATTTGTTGAAGAAGGCGTGACGTTGTTTCCTTGTGTTCACTTTTCCGTTTGCTTCCAGTTCATTCGCTAAGGTAGGTATTCTCTACCCTTTCTCAGTAAGGGTTTCACATTGACTCTTCGATCCTTGACTTTATTTCATTCGTATGATATTCGTTGGTGATTTCCATTTGATATGATTTCTTATGATATGATATTTAGTTCTATGTCATTTGATATGGCATTCATTCATGTTTTTATACTGTTTGGAGATACTATAATTAATTCATTATGATGTAATAGCTTTGTTTATTCTGTTACCCGAGCTAACTAGTCATGGAGGTACCATGGCCATGTCATTGAGGCACCAATGGCATGACACTATCTGTGGTAGTGTGATTGGTCCACGGCGTTCCCTTTTGATATGTATATGATTATTGAGCTCGTGCACTTATTTGCCATTTTGGTACGCCAATATATTTATCAGAGTACAGGTGTATGGTGGTGTACATAACTTTGTTTTGCAGGGAGCGTATGAATGCATCTTAGGTATGATTTGTGATATGATTATGTTATGGCTTTGTAGTGAATGGTGGTGTGTGCCATACACCCCATGTCACTTTTGGGAGGTCATGTCTCCATTTGTTATGTTATGATATGATTATAAGCAGGTGGCAAGCTTTGTGAGCTCGTGGATAATTTCTTATGATTCGTTGCCTTCATTACCTTTCACTTAATTTATTATTCGTTTGATTCTCATGACTTGTGACATCTTGTTCGGCTGATTCTTTTGATTTCATTTCATATACTTATTTATATTCAGTTCATTATTCTTTTATATCTGTTCACTGGGCTTTTTAAGCTCGGCCGCATTTTCTTTCCTCTGCGGCAGGTATTCAAGCGGGATGCTGGGATTTGGGTGATGAGAGTAGGAGCTTTTAGAGGACCAACCCAACCTTAGTTTCCCTATCTTTTGGAATTAGTTTATGACTCATGTCTTGGTTATTTTATTTCATTTAAGAGTTGGATTTGATTTGTATTTTTTTGGAAGTCATTTTGTTTCATGACTTGTATTTATTTATTTAAGTCTTCCGCTTGCGTTTATTATGTTCTGATTGACACCATAATGTGACATTTTGACCCTTGTCGGGTTGGGGTGTTACAATTATGGTATCAGAGCTTAGGCTTCGACCTGTAGTACTTTAAGTTATGACCTGTAAAGATTTAGCCCTTAGATTTTGCACTATAGGAGCTTATGAAACATCCTTCGAGATTTTGCTTTAAGTTCTTCCTTTAGAAACTTAGGTTATGACCGGTGAGGTTTGGGTAGACTATAAGACATTTGTTTAAGTATCATTCCTCTGCATCACTTTGATTCATATTCTTGCCTTTAGTTGAGCCCTTGTTAAGATCAATCTTTCCGGAGATTTAGAAAATCTGTTAGGATATGCAACGTAAGTTTAGTGACCAATTAAGTTTAGAATGCTTTGAGAACTTTGTGGTAATGCCTTTTCACCATATAGGTTTCACCTTCTGATATAATCGCATTCATTCCTGAACCTTTGATTCATTTGTTAATTGTTTAGATACTCATTCGTCCATTTTGAGAATTTTGCGATCATGATGTGTTGGACACATTTTGTGGTTTCTCTGCTTTTGCTAAACACCTTAAGGTTTCCCCTACACTATCAGATTATGCCTTACCTATTTCTATTTCCTATGAGAAATCTTGTGGTTCTTAATCACGAGTATAGGAGTTATTCGTCACATTTTCATTTGTTCGTTTGATATCTCAGCTTGAATTAATCGATGAAGTTTTTATCGTTTGGCATTTCCTCCGTATTTAAGTCATCTTCATATTGTGTTTTATGTGTGGAAAACTAGAAGGGGGGGTTGAATAGTTTTATCGGTTTTTAAATCGTCTTAAGAACTTTACTATTGAAAAACTTTGATTCGAATCTTATGTGTAATCAATCAACACCAATATGAACAATTAAACTAAACTATCTAATGTAACTAAATAAAAGTAAAGGAAAGAGATGGAAAGATCAAACCGGGACAAGGAGATTTATAGTGGTTCGGTCACGAAGCTCTTCTTCGCCCTACTCCACTCCCCGAGTACCACACTCGAGAGTTTCAAGCACTATGTCAACAAGACCTCCCTTCAGGCGGAGAAAATCGTACAACGTCGCTTATCCTATTTTCCGACACTAAGCTAAATGTCGAGTGCTAATCTTAGCTAGCACCAATCTACCATGATCTACTTGATCCTTTCTACTTCACACAATCACACAAGACTCGATCTACCCGATCTACCTATTATTAACTTGATCAACACACTAGCCCGCAAGCTTCAAGAGATATCCAAGATCTCGACACGATCACAATGATCAACTCTCACTTGACTCAAGCTACCCTATCTACTCTTGATCAACTTGATCAACACAGTAGCTCACAAGCTACAAGAGATATTCAATATCTCTATAAGATCACAATGATCTTCTCTCACAAACTCTCAAAAGAAAAATGATCTTGATGTATACAGAGATACAATCAAGTGTGTAACAAATGTTACAAGTGCTCTAACTACAACTACAACACTTTGTATCTTCTTGGATACCTTGTGTTCTTCTCTTGCACTTGAAGAGGAATGAAGAGGATCACTTGGATGGATGATTGGATCACTCTTAAAACAAAAGAAAACTAAACTAAATGATCAAGAAGAGAAAATGTGATGAGAGTATTGAACTCAGAAAATTCTGTGTGAAAAAGGATGCCCAAAAACTGTGAATAGGGCTGGTATTTATAGGCAGAGAAAATCTGGCCGTTATGTGGACACGAAACCACTAAAGTTCACATGGCACCACTAAATTTAGAGGTACCGTGCCAGACAAAAACGCTCCTCTTTTTGTCTTTTCTGGTGAAAACTTATTTGGGGAAGTTTGGAGCTGATTTTGGGGGAAAAATAGCTGTTATGTTATCTGAACTTATTTTTCCAATAAAACATTTCTTAATTATTCAAAAATAACTTGTAAAGTATATTTTTGAGAAAATGTTTTGTCACATTAAAAATGTGAAGTTTTAGACACAAATTCACTTTTTTGATCATTTGTCAAGTTGTAAATTTGTTTGTGCATACCTAGAGTGATTTACGTAGAAATGGGAACTTTCGATTAAAAACTTGTTTACGTTAATTTTAACGTAAAGTGTTTTCACATTTTGTCATCCTCAAAACGTGAAGTTATCGAAAGATATAAATAACGTTTTTAGAACATTATTTGCATCAATAATCTCCCCCTTTTTGATGATGACAAAACATAAACTCATTTTAAGTTAAAATTAATTTTAACAAGTTTTTAATGAGTTTATATCTCATTTCTCCCCCTTTTGTTGAAGCAAAAAGGTTGCTAAAGCTTCCCCTTGATGTATACTCCCCCTCGTTTGGAGGACACCAAGGAATCGAGCAATGATTCTTGCTACAAAACAAAGTTAGATGACAAATATACAACATCTAACATGTAGCAAACACGACAAATATCCAACCAACCAAAAGAAAAAAAATTGACTAAGTAGCCAAAAATAAACAACCACATAAAAGGCCCATTCATTCATAAAACCAAATATGACTACATAACAACCAACAAAGAGAAATAACAAGAAGCATAAATCCTTAATGACTAGAGGCAAGCTTCATTTCCAAAAGGGTCCTAAAGGTTTATTGTTGAAAACTAAACATGAACATGTTTAGTTTTGTGGGCTAAGAGGTGGTGGAGATGGTGACATGATTGGGGGTGGTGGTGGTGTCAAGAGATGCTCCACATAGGAAAACATGAAATGAATCTCATCTCTCAAGGAGAAGATGAGGTTACGGTTGTGGAGGCAACATAGGCAATTAGCACTATGTAGATCAAAGGGATGAGGTTGGATTGGTTGTCCCTTGATTGGGGAAGGAGGTGGTGGTGAGTTAGTTGATGATGGGGTTGGCATGGCATAATCCAATGGAGTGATGGGTGAGAGAGTGTAGTCTATGGATGATGGCATGGTGTTGAGAGAGGGAGATGATGAAGATGTGGTTCTAGTGGAAGAAGTCTTGGAAGGAGCATTGGGTGGAGATGGTGAGTGAGGAGTGGCTTGGGAAGGTGGTGTGGTTACTTCATCATCTTTTGTTAGATCAACAAAGAGAGGTTTGGATGGTGGTCTTACGGTTATTCTAGGTTTCTTGGAAATGTGGTTTGTTGACCCTTGTGTGGAAGACATGGTGATTGAGTTGTGTGAGGTTGAAGATGAAGTGCAAGATAAGCTTGCAATGCTGAAGCCTTATATAGGCAAGAGTTGGTGAATTTGAATTAAAGGTGATGGGAGTGTCCTATGGTGTAGGAAGGGAATCTTGGGGTGTATGTGAGTTTGCAAAATTTGCAGGTTTGAGGTTCAGGGATCTAGAGGAAACAGTGAAAATTCGTCAAACAAGGACACGGTACCACTAAATACCACACGGTACCGTTAAATTTAACGGTACCGTGGCCTATTTAACAGTACCGTGACATTGGAGTCACGAATTTTCCTGTGCAGGCTAGTTCTGGGCAGCTAAGGTGAGTTTTCTAGGGGGACTATTTGTAGGAAATGTTGTTGCCTCAAATCACTAAAGATTTATTTTCCTAATGTGTCCCATATTAAGCTACTCCTAGCACATAAAGATTATCATGCAATTTGCTAAGATAATCCATAAGCATGCAAACATAAGGGACAAAATATACTATCATCCAAATACCACATAAAATAATTCATGCAAGGAGATAGATTAAATATCAAGCATGCAAGATGACAAAGAGTATTAATCCCTACTATAGTTAATTATAAAAGTTCTAATAGTTCCATTGACTTGAGCACACCCTCATTCATCATCACTTGATGAAACATCATAGCAAGATGCCGAACCGTCATCATGGTTCCCTTGAGATGATGTACATTCCCAATATAAAGAAAAGCAACCAAGCATTTTTATTTTTATTTTTGTTAGTTATTAAAGAATCTAGTTGCATCTTGCATGTATGTGAAATCAGACATGAAGATTAACAAAAAGAACTCAAAATTTCACTGTTTTGTTCATTTTTGTTGATAGTTAACCTAAACTTTGGTTTAAATATATCAAATTAGAAAGTATGTATGTATTATGTAAATAAATAAAAGGGCATAACTCTTGGCAAAAGACACAACCAAAGTGAAGGGGTACAACTATTCATCAAGGGGTGGTTATTGTTAGTTAGTTAGTTATTGTCAGTTAGTTAGTTAGTTATTAGGATAAGATACCTTTTAGTGAAACAACACATTGTTTCATGATGACTTTTCAGTGTTTATAAATAGGGTCAATGTATTTGTAAATCACATGAACAAAAATTGCAAGTATCAATCAATAGAAAGTATATTCATATATTACCTGTGATTTTGTTGATCATTAGCAAGTCTTGTTCCAACATTTGGTATCAGAGCAAGATCGATTCCGGGAAAGAAGAAAGCAACGACTACTGTTCATCGATTAAAGAAGATGCATGTTCGTTGACGAGATCGAAATACAGAAACGGTTCGTTGTAACCGGATTGAAGCAGTAACATTTTCTTTGATTATAACCGGAGTTTGACCGGAGAAGACAACCGGTTTATTGAAACCACTGATTGTGGTTACCCAAATCGGAGAAGGCAACCGGAGTAAGACCAGAAATAAAGACCAGACATATCGTCGATTGAAAGCAACACTTCTGATCATACTAGCAATTGATTAAAAAAGGAAGAAAGAACACAACAAGAAGTTTTGTGATATTCCCAAAGGAGTGTTGAAATCAAAAAAGAAAGAGAGATTGAAAGATCGTTTTGCAAGAAAGGATCAATTATTTTGATCAAAGCAAGCAAGAACCAGATTAGCAAGTGGGTCAGGAGACACGAACTGATTAGCAAGTAGGTCAGATACGTGCAGTAAGAGCCAGATTAGCAAGTGGGTCTGGAAAACACAATATTGATTAGCAAGTTGGTCAATATTGAGCAAGTTTAGCAAGAAAACCTGGTTAGCAAGTTGGCCAGTAGCAAGTAAGAGTTTTTGATCTTTTGATCAAACACAAGAGCAAGAAAACCAGAAACCATCTCGGTTCTGATTGTAAGAAAGTACGCAAGTAAGAAAGCAAGCAAGAACGCAAGTAAGTAAGCAAGAAGCAACGTAAGTAAGAAAGCAACAAAGCATGAAGATAGGAGAAACATCTACACCAACTCGTGAGCAAAATATAGCACTTCAATGTCCGAAACTGAATGAATCAAACTACACCACATGGGCAATTATGATGGAAACAATCTTAAAAGCTTATGGTCTGTGGGAAATACTTGAAGCTACAGAAGTCGCAGATGAAAAAAAGATGAATACAACAAAAGCAATGATCCTCACAACATTACCAGAAGATATTCTAATGCAAGTTGCACAATACTCGAAAGCGAAGGAAGTATGGGAATCAATTAAGGTACGATATATAGGAGAGGATAGAGTTCAGAAAGCACGGCTACAAACTTTAAGGAGCGAATTGGAGACTTTGAAAATGAAAAACAACGAAACTGTAAGCGACTTTGCCGGAAAATTGGGAAGCATAAGAGGCAAATTTAAAAGTCTTGGTTCAACTCTTAAAGACAAAACACTCGTCAGAAAGTTACTGAACTCCGTTCCAAAGAAGTTTCTACCGATCGTGGCATCTATCGAGCAATATTCCGAGATTGATAAAATGTCATTTGAAGAAGCAATGGGAAGAATAATAACTTTTGAAGAACGCATCAAAAGTCAAGATGAACCGGAGGAAAATGATCAAGACAAACTTCTGATGGCAAGTTCAAACAACCAAAGTCGTGGTAAAAGGCGAGGTAAAAATTACAACAAAGAAGACAAGGAAAGCATGAAATGGAAGAATAGTCCAAATGCACGTGGGACAAGTACGAGTCAAGGAACTAAAGACAAGAGCACTTTCAGATGTTATGAATGTGGTG
This sequence comes from Artemisia tridentata subsp. tridentata, assembly GCA_021014915.2. Taxonomy (NCBI): domain Eukaryota; kingdom Viridiplantae; phylum Streptophyta; class Magnoliopsida; order Asterales; family Asteraceae; genus Artemisia; species Artemisia tridentata. The sequence goes on along the minus strand of CP139508.1, from coordinate 136,814,628 downwards.
ACTTCGGCCACTTTGCGAGGGAATGTACGAAGTGGAAATACAATAAAGACAAGCAAGAAGAGTCTTATCTCATTGATGATGACGAAGGACCAACGCTGCTGTGAAGAGCAAGATAAAAGCAAGTTGAAGACCTACCTTAAACCAAAGTTTAGTTTAAGGGGGAGTGTTGATAGTTAACATAAACTTTGGGTTAAATATATCAAATTAGAAAGTATGTATGTATTATGTAAATAAATAAAAGGGCATGACTCTTGGCAAGAGACACAACCAAAGTGAAGGGGTACAACTATTCATCAAGGGGTGGTTATTGTTAGTTAGTTAGTTATTGTCAGTTAATTAGTTAGTTATTAGGATAAGATACCTTTTAGTTAAATAACACATTGTTTCATGATGACTTTTCAGTGTTTATAAATAGGGTCAATGTATTTGTAAATCACATGAACAAAAATTGCAAGTATCAATCAATAGAAAGTATATTCATATATTACCTGTGATTTTGTTGATCATTAGCAAGTCTTGTTCCAACAATTTTTGCCATAATTTATATAAGAGTAAATTACACCGTTCGTCCTTGTGGTTTGCGTTGACCGCAGCCTATCGTCCTTTGACCGAAAAAAATGCACCGTTCGTTCTTAAGTGGAAAACGTTATCCGCTGTTTGTCCCTCCCTCTAACGGCCCTCACTAACCTTCGTTAAATTAAATTTCTCATGTGTCATGCACATGAGGGTATAGTCATTCTACATTTAACTTCATCTATTTTCTTTAAACTTTTCTCTATCATCATCTTCATCTACAAACCATCAACACCACCCACCACCATCTTTCCAAACATATCCGGCCACCACCACCACCATCTGTCTCTTAAAAACGGATCACCACCACATTCATATAAAAAAATCAAACTTTACCAAAAAATCAAGCATAATCATTCCATTTTCACATTCACCAACTTTTCTATAACACACAAACATATTCTTTAGATCGCAAAACAAATTCAAATCAAACCCCAAAAATCAAAATTAATTCTGAACCACATAAAAATTTTAATCAAACTAAAACACCCATTTCAAAACCAAAATCCTCCCAAATAACCCCAATGTCATCATCTTCATCCATTCACATCGTATCTATCTTTTAACCCCACTCCCCCCAAATCTTTTAGTTTTCCCCAAAAACAAATCTATGAAAGAACACAATTTCAAATTTGTTGAAACTGATCGTCTTTGTAATTCGATTTTACAATCAAATTCACTATTTTGTTGTAATATAAATTTTCAATTTAGTTTGTGTTTTGTTGCGTAGTAAAATAAATACTATATAAAATGGTAAATTGTCATCAGATTTTGATGATGATGCGAATGGGTATTTTCTTAATATTTTATTTATCTGGTGAGAGGGTGTTTGTATTTGTTAGATCAATAAGTTAAATGTCGAATGACTAGTATACCTCATGTGCATGGCACATGAGAAATTTAACGAAGGTTTGTGACGGTTATTTGAGGGAGAGACAAATGGCGGATAACGTTTGTCACTTAAGGACGAACGGTGCATTTTTTTGGGTCAAAGGACAATAAGCTGCAGTCAACTTAAACCAGAAGGACGAACGACATAATTTACACGAGGTGGTGATAACCGGATGAACTACTGAGTTTTCATGGATTTCTGACACTAAGTTTTGTGTTTCTAAAGCAACACAAAAAATAACAATCTGGTGAACAATAGAGAAATGTTTTGCTGTGATTTTGTATGTTTTTTTGGTGTCTCAAAAGGCCTGGAATGTTGCTCTATTTATAAGCCATTTCGTGACTCATCTGTTGAGTGACAGAAACAATTGATATGAACTCAATTGATCCAAGAAAAATAAAGAGAAACTTGAGAGAACTTGAAGACTTTTAGAAAAGACTTAATTCATATTTTCATTCATAATATTTAATTGAAAAACCTAAGGCCTTTAATAGGCTTACAACCATCCTAAAAAGAAGGAACTGAGAGAACATGTTAATATGGAAACAACTAAATGCAGTAAACATTAAAAGAAAATGGGATCGTGTGGCATGGATGCATGTGAACGTGGCTGGAAGTTAGTGTGAGGTACACAACAATCCCACCCCCTTAAACAATCCTTGTCCTCAAGGAAAAATTCAGGACGTTGCTTGGTAAATCGCCATGGCGGCCTCCACTCGTTTCTTCCGGTGACATTAGGAGAAGTATTATCAAAACACCACGGAGGGTGCCAGTCGTGTTTCGCAGTGGCGCCTTCTGTCCATTCTTCCTTGTTCACAAACAGGTTCAAGCTAAGTTGTGGGGAGGATTTGAAAGGGTTGGTTACTGGTGTGGGCTTTGGGGTTGATGCAGGTGCAAATTTTGGTGCCAACGGGCCGGTTAGCAAGGCTTGTTTTGGTGGTGGAGATGTAGGGTTGTGGTGAGCGTCAAACGCGGTTCGGGTCGATCGGAGCTCAGAGAACACGGTTTCAAACCGGGATTCGAGTCTCGCAAAGGATTCCCTCCATTGATGAAACTCAGGTGTGGATAGTTTTTGAGCAGCCATAGGTCCGAAGGGGATCACGGCGACTCTGATACCAATTGATATGAACTCAATTGATCCAAGAAAAATAGAGAGAAACTTGAAGACTTTTAGAAGAGACTTAATTCATATTTTCATTCATAATCTTTAATTGAAAAACCTAAGGCCTTTAACAGGCTTACAACCATCCTAAAAAGAAGGAACTGAGAGAACATGTTAATATGGAAATAACTAAATGCAGTAAACATTAAAAGAAAATGGGATCGTGTGGCATGGATGCATGTGAACGTGGCTGGAAGTTAGTGTGAGGTACACAACAACAGTCAACCAACACAACCTTTTGAACAGTAGCGACGCTTTAATGGTCACTAATCTGTCACTAACTGCCATTATGGCAGTTATTTAACGAAAGGATGCACTGGTTCTGAATGGATACATTGTTTTGACTCATGCATTCATTTATGGTGTTTTGTAATACAAAAACACAATTGGCAGCCCACTAATTTTGTTAATCCATGATATTAAGAAACAACAAAACACATATATAAATTGGTTTCATCTTTTGTCTACTGGGACAAAGTGAAAACCCATGAAAAAAATTCTCTTATTCCTAAGACACAACATATATGACAAATTTTACTTCTTTAATTTGAAAATTCCCCAAAAGATTAGACTCCTCTTGCATGGGCGATTAGCGTGCATGATCTAGAAACATAAAGAAAGATCTTCGAGTAAACTTGAGGCCAAGGGCCCTATGACGATAAAATTAGACTTTTGAACAACGAACAGCCAAAACATTTTGTAGCACACTAAAACACTCAATCCACACCTACGTTAGTAATTACGGATCGAGTTGTGAACAAAATGATCTGATTAAAATAGTCAATCATCTGATGGTCTAAGTCTAACAACAGAAAGCTTTTATGGCTAGCACACATCATGTATATGTGTGTGTATCAATACCATCATACCTGCATATGTCATATACATACATGGATGTAAAGGAAGGAACAAGGCATGTATGTGGTGAGTTTGTTACTTTGATAGTAATGCTAATTGACATTTATGTTCAAAGATAGCACTTTTAAAGATTTGTACAAGTTAAATCATGTTTTCCTTTCAACCAAAACGATTTGCTGATAACATACAAGTACGGGCTGAAGGGGTGTTTGGATGCGTGTTTGCAATGCAGTTTTGATAATAACAAATCAATTAATCAGATATCGTTTTATTACAGTTAGAACATTTAAGTATCTTTACATATTTATTTGATAACTTGTTTTTTCAGAATAATCATTAGTAGTTATTCAAAAAAAAAGTTATTAAAAAGCAGTAGTTAACATATATCTTTAGAAAACATATTATGGTTTGATGATAAAAAAAGGTTTGAATTGTTCAAAAGTATGACATATACAGTGCAGTGTGTTTTGTGATTAAAGTCGTGTAGCATTTTCGAGATCCAAATTTCTTCGTTTGATGAATAGAGCAAGGTTATTTAGTATTTGCGTGATGAAAAAGTAGTCTTGCTGTTCATCTTGTAAGAAAAATGTTATAATAATTCTTTAGGTGTGGATTGATCTGAGGTGATACATTAACTGTAAAACCCTAAAATCCGGTTACGCATTTTAATGACTAATTTGTTTGTTAACCTAAGTTTATATTATGATTAGTAAATATTTAAAACTTTATGTTATGTAGTAAATACTTATTATTAGTGATAAACTTATGGAAAATTAACTAAATATAATTTGTTACCTTCCTTAATTCACACAACATTTTTTCCTTGTGTACATCCAATTACACGATACAAAAAAATCACAAGAGATAAGACCAAATAAATTTACTAAATAAAAGATATTGTGTTCCCCTTTTTCTTAGCTATTATACATGGTTTTCCCAAGCCATATACACGCTTCCTTTTCTTAAAAAAAAATTATATTCGGCTCCTTCATCCCCTCCATAAACCGAACAAGAAAAAACCCTAAAACTCCATTGTTTTTCTCTTCCAAGTTCAAGAAGAAGAAGGTGTATTGTTGTTGATTCGTGGTGTTTTGTTCTAGTCTCTTTGATCCTTCCATTCGGCCCTTAAGGTACTCATGTGTCTCCTTTGATTCCACCCTTACACGACATATATATATGAATGAATAAAATCAGACTTAACCATGTTATATTAATCATAGTCATGTTGTTTTCTTCTCTATTTGAATCAGTTTTGAATACAAGCCCTAGGTCATAATTATTAAACCCTAACATGATTATTTAAGGCTCATTAATATGGTGTAAAACCTGGAAACCCTAGATAATTAATAAGGGTCGAATTAGGGTTGTGATGTTTTCTGTCTCAATTACATGCTGTCCAGAATTCGAGTCAACTTGAAAGGGGTCTAAATTAATGATACAAACGTGTTTTTGCAAGATTTTTGAGGCTATAACTAAATTTAGGATGTGTGCTATCTGGATATCAAATTTCATAATTTTTGGAGGTCGGGTAGGTGACTTTCGGATTTTTAGAACATTGGTTGTCAATCCTGAGTTTAGGAGTCTGAAAATTCAGCTGGTGTTTTGGAATTTTAATTTCCAAACAGTAAGAAATTAAGAGGTTTCATTTGACAGGAAGAATTTTTAGGATGTATATGACTTACTGGAATTTTTGTGGATTTTTCCAAAGTGTTTTGATATACCTTTTGAATGCATACTTTCTGGGTGTTTCAGCAGTTATTTTTCTGGACAGTAGTGTAAAGAGTGATTTTTATTGTGTACTTGTGCTAATGAATAAAATCTGGAAAAATTTTGAAAAATACTTAAGGTATATATGTATCACTGGGTAAAATTATAGAATTAAATGGGCTTGTTTGAGGTGCTTTAAAAATTATAAGAATCGGACCTGAGTTATATAAGAATCATGAATCATTAAATAAAACACTTATAAACCTAATATTGGTGTATTTGGACTGTTTGGTGTCATATTTTCCAACCCTCATGTCAACCTAATGATAATATAAATAAGCCCTAAAATCTGTCTTAAATGATCATTAAATGAGGCGTGTGCAATCAGAAAACCTAGGCTGATTTGTGTAATTATTTTACAGATATGTGAAATCGGATAAATGGTTATGGTTTGGTATGGGTTTGTGAAGGTGCGTTGCTAATATGATTATCAATATATGCTAATATGATGTTTAATTCAGGTCTTGTGAATTTTGTGAACTCGTGTACGTTGGAATAATTAAAACATGTTATATGATGGCCTAAAATGGATTTTTGGAATGGGCAGTATTGAAAACTGAATTTGTGTGCATTACAACTCGAATTTCATAAGTGTTTAATACTGGTTCTTTACTTGTAAACTTATTTTAAGGTCTTAATTAAGTTTTCCAATTGGTTTGGGTTGATTTAGAGTTGACTGGGTTGTCTTTTTGAATTTTATGGAATCATATGTCAAACCTGAGTTTTGGGAATGTAAAATCAGTCAACTTCTACGATTTTTCATTTCAAATCTATAAAGACTTGAGAGCTCTCCTTTTACACATAGTATATTTCCCATGTTTACTAACTTCTGGAATTTTTGTAGATTTTTATGAAGTATATAAATGGGTTTGATAAATGTAAACTTTAGGGGTGTTTCTGCAGTTCACTTTCTGGACATGTTTGGTTAAATGATTTTAGAAATGGTGTTTTCACTTGGTAATAAATTCTGGGAAAATTCATGTAAGCTTACAAGACATATAGGTACATTTTTAAATTTTTATAGCTTCTGAGTAAGAGTCTTAATATGGTTTGAAAATTCGTAAAGTGGAGGCAAAAGTATACTAAAATCAGAAAAATTGTTAAAGAACTTAGGTCTTTGTGAAATAATACCAATTGATGTGTCTTGAACCCTAAAGTGTACTTAATTGATAATTATGATGTAATTGATCATATATTAACCTAAATTAGGTAATGGCACCCTAATCACATTAATGAACTACTATAAGCAAGGTTGCAAAAATCGTGAATCGATAGTCGGGCGGTCGACCACCTTGTAGCTTGTAATCGGTCTAGGCGGGATTAATCGGTGATTAATCGGATTGGCATTACTGACAAATTTTAGTTATTTCCGGCAAGTTTTGTGTATTTTCGGTGAGTTTTAGGTATTTCCAGCAATGTATTTTCTAAAAAACAACTTGTAATAGACTTAAAGAGCTAATATAAGTGATCAAAATAAGTTTACAGTGAGTTTTGGGTACTTCCGGCAAGATTTATAGGTTTCCGGCAAGTTTGACCACCATTGACCTCCGTTGATAGCCGTTGACCACAATTGACCTACTTGTTTAACCCAGTTACATAAATCGGCAAGGTCGGTGGCCTTGTAGCACCTAATCGGTGATTAATCGGCCTTGTAGACCTTTTTTTGCAACACTGACTATAAGTATTTATGAGTCAGTTATGACAATTAATGGACTTATAAAATGGACTCCTAAGTATTATATGAACCCTAATTCGTGTAGATTCGTTGAAGAAGGCGTGACGTTGTTTCCTTGTGTTCACTTTTCCGTTTGCTTCCAGTTCATTCGCTAAGGTACGTATATTCTACCCTTTCTCAGTAAGGGTTTCGCATTGACTCTTCGATCCTTGACTTTATTTCATTCGTATGATATTCGTTGGTGATTTCCGTTTGATATGATTTCTTATGATATGATATTTAGTTCTATGTCATTTGATATGACATTCATTCATGTTTTTATACTGTTTGGAGATACTATAATTAATTCATTATGATGTAATAGCTTTGTTTATTCTGTTACCCGAGCTAACTAGTCATGGAGGTACCATGGCCATGTCATTAAGGCACCAATGGCATGACACTATCTGTGGCAGTATGATTGGTCCACGGCATTCCCTTTTGATATGTATATGATTATTGAGCTCGTGCACTTATTTGCCATTTTGGTACGCCAATATATTTGTCAGAGTAAAGGTGTATGGTGGTGTACATAACTTTGTTTTGCAGGGAGCGTATGGATGCATCCTAGGTATGATTTGTGATATGATTATGTTATGGCTTTGTAGTGAATGGTAGTGTGTGCCATACACCCCATGTCACTTTTGGGAGGTCATGTCTCCATTTGTTATGTTATGATATGATTATAAGCAGGTGGCAAGCTTTGTGAGCTCGTGGATAATTTCTTATGATTCGTTGCCTTCATTACCTTTCACTTAATTTATTATTCGTTTGATTCTCATGACTTGTGACATCTTGTTCGGCTGATTCTTTTGATTTCATTTCATATACTTATTTATATTCAGTTCATTATTCTTTTATATCTGTTCACTGGGCTTTTTAAGCTCGGCCGCATTTTCTTTCCTCTGCGGCAGGTATTCAAGCGGGATGCTGGGATTTGAGTGATGAGAGTAGGAGCTTTTAGAGGACCAACCCAACCTTAGTTTCCCTATCTTCTGGAATTAGTTTATGACTCATGTCTTGGTTATTTTATTTCATTTTAGAGTTAGATTTGATTTGTATTTCTTTGGAAGTCATTTTGTTTCATGACTTGTATTTATTTATTTAAGTCTTCCGCTTGCGTTTATTATGTTCTGATTGACACCATAATGTGACATTTTGACCCTTGTTGGGTTGGGGTGTTACAATTATGGTATCATAGCTTAGGCTTCGACCTGTAGTACTTTAAGTTATGACCTGTAAAGATTTAGCCCTTAGATTTTGCACTATAGGAGCTTATGAAACATCCTTCGAGATTTTGCTTTAAGTTCTTCCTTTAGAAACTTAGGTTATGACCGGTGAGGTTTGGGTAGACTATAAGACATTTGTTTAAGTATCATTCCTCTGCATCACTTTGATTCATATTCTTGCCTTTAGTTGAGCCCTTGTTAAGATCATTCTTTCCGGAGATTTAGAAAATCTGTTAGGATACGCAACGTAAGTTTAGTGACCAATTAAGTTTAGAATGCTTTGAGAACTTTGTGGTAATGCCTTTTCACCATATAGGTTTCACCTTCTGATATAATCGCATTCATTCCTGAACCTTTGATTCATTTGTTAATTGTTTAGATGCTCATTCGTCCATTTTGAGAATTTTGCGATCATGATGTGTTGGACACATTTTGTGGTTTCTCTGCTTTTGCTAAACACCTTAAGGTTTCCCCTACACTATCAGATTATGCCTTACCCATTTCTATTTCCTATGAGAAATCTTGTGGTTCTTAATCACGAGTATAGGAGTTATTCGTCACATTTTCATTTGTTCGTTCGATATCTCAGCTTGAATTAATCGATGAAGTTTTTATCGTTTGGCATTTCCTCCGTATTTATGTCATCTTCATATTGTGTTTTATGTGTGGAAAACTAGAAAGGGGGGGTTGAATAGTTTTATCGGTTTTTAAATCGTCTTAAGAACTTTACTATTGAAAAACTTTGATTCGAATCTTATGTGTAATCAATCAACACCAATATGAACAATTAAACTAAACTATCTAATGTAACTAAATAAAAGTAAAGGAAAGAGATGGAAAGATCAAACCGGGACAAGGAGATTTATAGTGGTTCGGTCACGAAGCTCTTCTTCGCCCTACTCCACTCCCCGAGTACCACACTCGAGAGTTTCAAGCACTATGTCAACAAGACCTCCCTTCAGGCGGAGAAAATCGTACAACGTCGCTTATCCTATTTTTCGACACTAAGCTAAATGTCGAGTGCTAATCTTAGCTAGCACCAATCTACCATGATCTACTTGATCCTTTCTACTTCACACAATCACACAAGACTCGATCTACCCGATCTACCTATGATCAACTTGATCAACACACTAGCCCGCAAGCTTTATGAGATATCCAAGATCTCGACACGATCACAATGATCAACTCTCACTTGACTCAAGCTACCCTATCTACTCTTGATCAACTTGATCAACACAGTAGCTCACAAGCTACAAGAGATATTCAATATCTCTATAAGATCACAATGATCTTCTCTCACAAACTCTCAAAAGAAAAATGATCTTGATGTATATACAGAGATACAATCAAGTGTGTAACAAATGTTACAAGTGCTCTAACTACAACTACAACACTTTGTATCTTCTTGGATACCTTGTGTTCTTCTCTTGCACTTGAAGAGGAATGAAGAGGATCACTTGGATGGATGATTGGATCACTCTTAAAACAAAAGAAAACTAAACTAAATGATCAAGAAGAGAAAATGTGATGAGAGTATTGAACTCAGAAAATTGTGTGTGAAAAAGGATGCCCAAAAATTGTGAATAGGGCTGGTATTTATAGGCAGAGAAAATCTGGCCGTTATGTGGACACGAAACCACTAAAGTTCACACGGCACCACTAAATTTAGTGGTACCGTGGTACCGCGCCAGAAAAAAACGCTCCTCTTTTTGTCTTTTCTGGTGAAAACTTATTTGGGGAAGTTTGGAGCTGATTTTGGGGGGAAAAATAGCTGTTATGTTATCTGAACTTATTTTTCCAAAAAAACATTTCTTAATTATTCAAAAATAACTTGTAAAGTATATTTTTGAGAAAATGTTTTGTCACATTAAAAATGTGAAGTTTTAGACACAAATTCACTTCTTTGATCATTTGTCAAGTTGTAAATTTGTTTGTGCATACCTAGAGTGATTTACGTAGAAATGGGAACTTTCGATTAAAAACTTGTTTACGTTAATTTTAACGTAAAGTGTTTTCACATTTTGTCATCCTCAAAACGTGAAGTTATCGAAAGATATAAATAACGTTTTTAGAACATTATTTGCATCAACAATCTCCCCCTTTTTGATGATGACAAAACATAAACTCATTTTAAGTTAAAATTAATTTTAACAAGTTTTTAATGAGTTTATATCTCATTTCTCCCCCTTTTTGTCGAAGCAAAAAGGTTGCTAAAGCTTCCCCTTGATGTATACTCCCCCTCGTTTGGAGGACACCAAGGAATCGAGCAATGATTCTTGCTACAAAACAAAGTTAGATGACAAATATACAACATCTAACATGTAGCAAACACGACAAATATCCAACCAACCAAAAGAAAAAAAAATTGACTAAGTAGCCAAAAATAAACAACCACATAAAAGGCCCATTCATTCATAAAACCAAATGTCATACATAGGTATGACTACATAACAACCAACAAAGAGAAATAACAAGAAGCATAAATCCTTAATGACTAGAGGCAAGCTTCATTTCCAAAAGGGTCCTAAAGGTTTATTGTTGAAAACTAAACATGAACATGTTTAGTTTTGTGGGCTAAGAGGTGGTGGAGATGGTGACATGATTGGGGGTGGTGGTGGTGTCAAGAGATGCTCCACATAGGAAAACATGAATTGATTCTCATCTCTCATGGAGAAGATGAGGTTACGGTTGTGGAGGCAACATATGCAATTAGCACTATGTAGATCAAAGGGATGAGGTTGGATTGGTTGTCCCAAGAATGGGGAAGGAGGTGGTGGTGAGTTAGTTGATGATGGGGTTGGCATGTCATAATCCAATGGAGTGATGGGTGAGAGAGTGTAGTCCATGGATGATGGCATGGTGTTGAGAGAGGGAGATGATGAAGATGTGGTTCTAGTGGAAGAAGTCTTGGAAGGAGCATTGGGTGGAGATGGTGAGTGAGGAGTGGCTTGGGAAGGTGGTGGTTACTTCATCATCTTTTGTTAGATCAACAAAGAGAGGTTTGGATGGTGGTCTTACGGTTATTCTAGGTTTCTTGGAAATGTGGTTTGTTGATCCTTGTGTGGAAGACATGGTGATTGAGTTGTGTGAGGTTGAAGATGAAGTGCAAGATAAGCTTGCAATGGTGAAGCCTTATATAGGCAAAAGTTGGTGAATTTGAATTAAAGGTGATGGGAGTGTCCTATGGTGTAGGAAGGGAATCTTGGGGTGTATGTGAGTTTGCAAAATTTGCAGGTTTGAGGTTCAGGGATCTAGAGGAAACAGTGAAAATTCGTCAAACAAGGACACGGTACCACTAAATACCATACGGTACCGTGGCCTATTTAACGGTACCGTGACATTGGAGTCATGAATTTTCCTGTGCAGGCTAGTTCTGGCAGCTAAGGTGAGTTTTCTAGGGGGACTATTTGCAGGAAATGTTGTTGCCTCAAATCACTAAAGATTTATTTTCCTAATGTGTCCCATATTAAGCTACTCCTAGCACATAAAGATTATCATGCAATTTGCTAGGATAATCCATAAGCATGCAAACATAAAGGACAAAATAAAGTATCATCCAAATATCACATAAAATAATTCATGCATGGTGATAGATTAAATATCAAGCGTGCAAGATGACAAAGAGTATTAATCCCTACTATAGTTAATTATAAAAGTTCTAATAGTTCCATTGACTTGAGCACACCCTCATTCATCATCACTTGATGAAACATCATAGCAAGATGCTGAACCGTCATCATGGTTCCCTTGAGATGATGTACATTCCCAGTATAGAGAGGTATAGGTGGTTTGGGTTAGAGGGGCCATGGTGGGATTGTCACACCCCGAAAATTGGATCCAACAGAAACATACATGTCACTGGGGTGCTACTCAATTGGTATCACAACACAAGGTACAAAGAACAGTTTTACCTCAACTGTTTTGAAGAAAATTCATTAACCAAAAAGTGTTAAATTTACATTATTCGAAAGTAGTGCGGAAATAGGCCCATAAATAAATAAAGCGGTCCCAACATATATACCAGTGTCGTCTATGACCGTGCCCCTTGCCAAGCGCCTCTAAAATAAGTTGTTGCCTTAACCTGAAAATACATGCTAAAAGTGTCAACACGAGGTTGGTGAGTTCATAGGTTTTTGTTTGAAACAATATGGTTGAACCACAAGGTTCCGAGTTCAAAACATCTTTCACAAACAAGTCAAATTCAACGTAGGCTTACATTGCCTAAATCACAGTACAAAAACCAATCCGCAAACAATATCATAATTCAAAACACCTCGAGCCATAATCAATCATACAGATACTACACTCATATAGTGACGCGCCAACTGAACCTATTGTGTTCATCATACTCATAACCAATATCACGTGGGGAGCTACCCCGATAGATCTATCAACATGTGGGCTCTCAAAGAGAGTTAACAGTTGCACCAACTGAACCTATCAACTTGTGGGCTCTCAATAGAGAGTTAACAATTACACTGACTGAACCTATAACTTGTGGGCCCTCAGCAGAGAGTTAACAGTGGCGCAGTCATGTACTCACAAAACAAACATGTCACAACATATAACCGCATCATCACACACATATGTCCAAAATCATGTAAACAGTAGTTCCCAGCATAGAAACATTTGTAAAGCATTAAGTTTGGTGAAAAAGAATGAGCATGTATTCTCCCCCAAAACAGTTATAAAATAAGTAAAAGTAGGGGCCATGAACTTACCTTGGCCACCGCAATGCAAAGATCACAACTGACACTACTGGCATCGAGAAGCAAAACACAACAGTCTCAAGACATACGGCACGACAGTTCCAAGATATACAGGCACAACGGTACACAACGGTCTAGGATCGGCACAACCTAATACGTATACGGTTATCTCAAAATACGTCTCGCACAAATATAGAGTCTATAAAAGACAACGTGTCGTAGTTTTCGTGGATTACTCAATTTCAATACTTATCAAAAGTTTAGTATCAACGTTTCGTGTTGTGTGGTAAGAAAACAAGGACTCAAAATGTAACTCACGCCAAAGAGGAAAAGACATCGACACAGTCAAGGGTTACTGACGAGAACTCAAACCAAGAAGACAATCTAGAAGTTAACGACAATAAACACCTCAAATAAAATAAATCAGTTTGTACGTTTCGGTATTTACCCCGATATCCCAAATAATTTGTATAAAACATAAACGCCTTATAAATAGAAATAGTTTAACTAATAAAAATCAGTTTTCTCAAGTCGTTGTGACTTTAGTTAACCAAGTTTGACATTACAATATTTTATAAGTTTTATGTCCCATTATCATTCGCGTAATTATTAGTTTTGGGTTTATTGAAGATTTTGTGTCCGTTTCATGTCTAATATATTAAATTCATTTCGAATCTAATATATTATACCGTCTCGAGTCCTAAAATGTCCAATAAGTCCAATGCCTAACATCGTAAATCCAATAACGATCCAATACTTGTCCAAACGATAAAATTCCATTATATGTCCAAAATAGTGCCATAATCCGTATTCAAATCCAATCAGAATCCCAAGTTTCGTTATTCCGAAATGTACTAATATACATCAATAGTCAACCAAAATATATATCTTCTACAAGTTAATTATGTATGTTTAGCAAGACAAGTTTGTACTCAAAACTTATTTGAAATCAACACACTCTAGTTATTACATGGACTCATGTCCTATTAAATAATAAGCAAACTCACCCTTAAGTTACGGGCTTGAGGCCCATGACAACCAAACGCACCCATGTCTTGTGTTTGAACCATTTCACCCCAACATACACAAACAAAATTACAACCACAGATTTCAACACAACAGAAATGTAGAAACATAAAGGTGACGCCCCAAGGTGTTATCCGTGAACCGAGAACCAAAATTAAAATAAGCACTTCGTGTATATAAGATACCAAATATGCTATAAGTCTCCAAAACCAAACTTCATCAATAAACATTGATTAAACCAAAGAAATGTAAGTCGAGACCAAGACATGACTCACAAACCAAATAAGCGATAATAACTTATTGAAAGACCAGGCTACAACTTATCACAATAAGTTCAAACAATCCGAATCCAAACTGAGACCATCGGGTTTGACCCGACCCGTGAACAAACCCGAATCAACCAGACGACTTCTTAAACAATTTCTTACCACACGATAAATTTCCAAATCACGTTTTAATCAGTTTTTAAATCACGAATCCAATAACGAGTTTTATCAGTTTTGAGTCCACGAAAACAGTAACAAAATAAGTAAAATCGGTTAAGTAAATAAACAATATGAGTGGTTTTACCATACCACATGGACGAACGAGGGTGGGAAGAGAGGTGGCGGAGGTGGTGGTGACGCGTTGTGGTGGAGGCTGTGGTGGCTGGTGGTGACTCGAACTGAGACAACTCCTGAAACCACCTTCGATCTACACTCGTATGGCCATAACTTGTGTCGCCGGAAATCTCACCGGAAAAACTTTGGGTTATCGAAAGAGAAAGAAGAAAGATGAGGGTGTGATGGTGGATGTGATGTTGATGGTGGCCACGGCGGCAGAGGTTGGCTGTGGGTGATTGCCGGATGTTGGCCGGACAGGAGGGGGGCTACCGGATTTTAGAGGGTATAAAAACCCTAAAATGAGTATAATAGAGTTATAAAGTTGTTTATATAGTGCTAGGTTTAGGTTTAGAAAACCCTAGGGACCAAATCCGTCACCATTTAAGTCTAGGGGCAGTGGGGTGATATTCCACAGGGACCATTTCTGGAATTTTTGCAATCTTTCACGAAATCAAGTCTGGGGCTCGTTTAGACTAGTAAACGATAGATTCAAGACACGAGAATTACGCCATTGCGCTCAGAATTATTTTTCCAATAAAAATGACTATTCATACGCCTTGTTTCTCACAAATAACAAAATAATCAAATCAAATCGTCGGTTGTGCCAGTACGCATTGTGTACAAATTTCCAAATTTCGCTAGATAACTTCACGTTTTAAACCCAATGAGTTCAAAAAAGTTCATATATGAAAAACAGGGATAATCTCATATAGAAATACGTTCGGAAAATTACGGGTTATTATAGTCTCATCTCCTTAAACAGAATCGCGACCTCGCGATTCAATTCAATAGGTTTACGTCATTTGTCAGCATAACTCTTTTAAAAATTTGTGAGCAGTTTGCAACTCGATTATGGTCTGAACGATCTTCTCGGTAGTCTCATGAACAAGTTCAGGGTTTGTAAGTTGGGTATCTCCAACTTCTACTTAACAATTCGGCGATCGACCAAAAAGCACCTCACACGGTGTTGTTGAAATACTGGAGTCGTAGGTATCATTATAAGAGAATTTGGCCAACGGGTGGTGTCTATCCCAACCATTGCCACACTCGATTACTCAGGTAGTAGTGTGGAATTCACTCCCGAGGTCTATCTTCTGATATAGTAGCAAAAACACCAAATCGTCTTACAAAATGATCTATGAAATAATTTGTGAAGCAGCTTATAGGATAATAGGAAAACAAGTTCATCGTTTTTAAAATTGTAGCAAGGTCAAAATTTTGATTTTTAGTTTGATTCATAACATCGTAACAGGAAACCAGTTCGCCATTTATAAAATGGTAGTAAGATCAAAAATTTGTTTTTCGTGAAATAACAGTAAAACATTTTGTGGGATGACTGCAAATGGTCGGTAGAAAAATCAAAAGCAGTTTGTAAATTAATGACAAAACAGTTTATTATCCTATAAGGGGTTAACAAAGATAACTGTATTCCCGAGGGCGAGAGAAAAATTAGGTAATTGTCCCAAGGAACGTGGTTCAGGTTACTCATTAGGGTCTTAAGATTTCTGTTGAGCGTGGAATCTCTGCCAAATGGAGAGTTTAGCGAGTTCAGAGTACAACTCTGAGGGAAGATGTTGATTGCTACTAGCAATCAGTCGGTTGAATCAATAATTTACATAGTCCTTAAATTGGGAGGTACAACATTGATTGAACAGCTTCGATTGAACAACATCGATTGAGCACAAGGCTTAGGGTAGAGGCGACTGTAACAAGGCCACAAAAAAACAAGGCCGAATAACGATTCCAAATCTGGAATGAGATCTAAATCACAAAATCAGACAATCCAAATTCAATCAGAATCAAAACCAATCCAAACATAGCCAATATCAAATCCAAACGTAGCCAAAATCAAATCCAAACATTCTAATAAGTAACTCGAATTCAAACGGTGCCAATCGGGTCTAACCCGACCTGATGCAAACTATGGCTAGACGGCGACAAATTGGAATTCCATATAGCGGAGACGTATAGCGGTGCCAGAAGTATTACGGTTCATGCGGTGTTGTGATGCCAGTGTGTTGTGTGTGTGGAAATAATATTCCATGTCCGTGTACACACGCAAAACTTTTCCATTTCCAAAATCAAAAGTCAACTCGGACATAATTCCATTATAACTATTCTCAATATTGCAAAATTCACCTCTGAGTCGGTCATAGGTGATCAGGCTATGTCCCACTGTACTTGGTTGAATATAGGTGATCAGTCTATATTCACCCGAGGTTCAATGAATTTTGAAATATTCAACCTAGTTATACTAGTAGTATATCCGTTACATCCAAAATCAATCCCAAAACCACGAAAAGTGTACAAACTCGACATTCAATAATGAGATTACGCAAGGAAATAGCATAACTCCTCGACAGGTACGGTGCGTGCATAAGCATATGGAAATGCTTATCGTGAACAGCTAGAATAGGCGGATATAAGATATTCGATAGTCAGTGTAAAACCAGAAAATTTTGAACACGTAAAATACCCAGAATACCCTTTGATCTCAAATTTATAAAAGACATTTCACCCCGAATAAAACCTAAGTATCTAATGGTTAATAATCAAACGAATAAAAGTAATACGAAAATAAAAGATTTATAATAAAACGAGTGTTACACATTTATTTATTAATGTACACGACTACACGTTTTCGGTTAAGGTCCCATTTCTTTTTATTTTGTGCACAACTTACGCTAAACTAAATTAATGAAAAGAAGATATTTTTAAATTTGGAAGGGGAGAGATTTACTCCTATCCCTCCCCTAATAACCGGCCTTACCCTCCCCATTTGCACATCATCCGGTTTGCTTTTGTTATCCAATATTTCTATCACCAAATAAACCCTAAACTCCCTTCATCAAACAACAATCAGCCGCACCAAATTGGTGTTCTTCTTTTTCGATCGATCAGCAGCAATCACAAGGAGGCTTGGACTCGACAAAGGTCTGTGAACATGGGCGGTGATCGTGGTTTCATGTTGGTCCAAGAGGTGGGAGCCGAGGGGTGGAGTGCTCGGTTTTCCTTTTGGTTCTTGTTTCGTCCGATTTGATCTTCAAGGGTAACAATCCATATCGTTTTGTTTCCTTCATTTGATTCCTTCTATATCATGTAATATGTCACATAAGAGGCTTATACGATTCGGCTAAACTAATGCATATGAATCGGCCAATAAAAGTTTACATAAAACCATGAACAAGTTCACATAAAATCATAGATCTACACATGAAATAACGAATTAAGGCGAGGGTTTTGATAGAATTCGTGGGTAATTTGATGTGGGATTTTAGAACATGTTAATATGGTATTAAAATTCAGGTTGTATGAATTATGAGGGTCATGGATGTGTTTGGGTGCGTTAACAATCGTTATAGTGGTCTAAGATGAAACCCTAAAACTGGACAGCATGTATAACCGATTTTGTGAACGAGTTTTGGTCATGTTATAGAATGGTTTGATTCAGTTTCTTTTCATGAAAACTTAGTTTTTTGTCTTAGTTAAGTTCTCCAATTCAGTTTGAGTGATTTCGAGTTGTTTTGGTCGTGTTTTTGATTTTTGTGTGATTAAGTGTTGTTGCTGAATTTGAGAGTCTGGAAATCAGTCCACTTTGCCCATTTTTCATTTACAAACCATAAGGAGTTGAGTCATAAAACTCTCCAGTAATTAACTTCTATATGTTTAGTAATGTCATGAATTTTTGGGGATTTTTCCTGGATGTATTGGTGGGTCTTTCAAGTGGGTACTTTCTGGGTACTACAACAGGTAGATTTTCTGGGTAGTCTGAGTTAGAGTATTTTTTGTGTGGGGTTAAACTAACTAATAAATTCTGGGAAAATTCTTGTGGGTTCTAAAGACATTGAAGTATCAATTAAAATGTTTGTGGAATTTATCCTTGAGTTCTGATATGGTAGAAAAATTCGTCAAGTTGTGATCTGTTTATGGGTAAAAGCTGATAAAACGTTAAAAAGGCTAAATAAATGTTTTAAACCTAATTGTCACTAACATGTTTTAATCTAATTACACTTTATCATTATTATAACCTTTAAAGGCGTAATTACGATACCTTAATACATTTCATAACTTAAAATTGGCCTATGACATGATTAGTGCATGTATTAAATGTTAAACCTAAGATTAAAACCCTAATTAAGATAAAGGTAACCCTAAGATAACATATATGGAAACTTACTAAATATGGAAACTTGCTAATTCGGGAAACCTGCTAAAAATAGAAAGTTACTTAAAATGGTTAAACTACTTAAAGAGGAAACTTACTATTTTTGGAAAGTTACTATTTTTGGAAAGCTGCTATAAAAGGAAAGTTACTAAAAATGGAAAGCCGACTAAAATGAGTAATCCAATTTAAAATAAGTTATTAATAAGACAATCATGAATTCGTTTAGATTCGCTGAAGATGGAGTTTGCTTCCGATCTTTATGTTTCTAGTTGTGTTTTCACTTGCGGTCCAAGGTACAGATATTCTGACCTTATCTCTTAAGGTTTCTCATGATTCGTACACATCTTTTAGATATTAGCTTTGACTATGATGCCGTTGATCTGAGCCTTCTTATTATGGCTTTCTTATTTGATCTATGCCTTTGCTATGCTACCTTAGATTGTAAACCATTGATATTGTAACTGGATGTGAAAACCTTTCTTAATTATATCATGGAAATGTTTTGAGAAAAACTATTTTAAAATGATGTTTATGAGCACGATGCGTTACCACTTTTATATGGAATTTTACTAACTTTTATGAAAACTACTTTTACGAACTACCTTTATGAGAACCGTTATTAAAGATCATTTTTATGAAAACCATTATTAAGAGATTTCTTTAAATGAACATTTGATAGAAAACTTTGACTATGAACCTTTGCTATGAAACTTATGGACCTTTGATATAATATGACTTTTAAACCTTATAGTTTGATACCCGAGCCACTATGTTTCCTAGTCATGGGGGTTCCATGGCCATGTCATTGATGCACCAATGGCATGACTCTAGTGTGGTCGAGTGATGTTCCACACCGTCCCTTTTCTGTTATTTATTATGAGCTCAATTATTATATATATGTTTGGCCACTAACACCTTTGTAGGGGCGTATGGATGCATCCTAGGTTTGCTTTGTATATGATATGATATGATATGATATAACTTGATTTGGTGATTGATGCTGTGTGCATTACACGTCCTTCACATATTTGAGAGGTCGCTCCTCTATGGTTACTATGAGATTAGATTTAATTTGTTTGGGCTCGTGGTAGATTACTGACCTATTCTTACACTTGATATCCATTTATTTATACCTTATGTTTTTCCCCAATGCACCATATTATATTCTTGCTCCTTATCTTTTGCTTCGTTTATACATATCTGTTCACTGGGCTTTTTAAGCTCAGCCGCATTTCTTTTCCTGCAGCAGGTTTTAGTTGGAAGCTGGGTTATGAGTGGAGAGTACTTTGGACTTAGAAGACTATACCTTGATAGCTATTCTGGATTAGAGATGACTAGAAGTGATTATATTTTAGACTTAGTATTTATTGAAATTCTCATTTGTAACTTTGTATTTCATATTTTCCCTTTGTAACCTTTGAAATTCTTTTGTATTATTTAAGTCATATGCTTGTGTTTGCTTTGATATGTCACCATAACGTAATACTTCTACCCTTATCGGGTTGGGGTGTTACAATTATGGTATCAGAGACCAGGTTGCGACTTGTAGTACATTAAATCTTGACCTGTGAAGTTTGGACCCTTAAGTTTCCACTGTAGGCGCTCATAAGATAACCTTTGAGAATTTGCTTTAGGATCTCCCCATAGGAACATAAGTTATAACCTGTGAGGAATGGGTAGACTAGGACATCTATGTAAGTAGCATTGCTTCCGCATCACCCTGATTCGTGCCACTGCCTTTAGCTATGCCTTATAAGAACATTTGTTTCAGAATCTAGAAAGTTTTGCAACCTAAGCTTAGTAACCAAGTAAGTTTGGAATACCTCGGGAACTACATGGATACCTTACACCACTTAAGTTTCACTTCCTGATTCTGATCTCCATCTTCGATTCGTTGGATAAACAATTTGATACCTCTCCGACCATCCCAAAGGTCATTCAACCGTAATGTGTTTGACACATTCTGTGAATTCATTGCATGTGCTGGATATAATGTATCATCTGATACTACTCAGTCCTGTAAAATCCATTACTACTCCTATGAGAACTCTGGTAATTATTAACCACGAATATAGGAAGTTTTGTTCCCTCCCTTTGAATGATGAACCTTGTCTGTCAACCAGTTCCTTTGGAAGGACATGATGTAAATACTATCTCAGTACGGAATTGTTAACTGAGCATGATGATGCTGATAACTAATATTCCATACATCTCACTTTTGACAGTTATACGATGTTCGTATTACCAATGATACACACCCTACCTGTCCCTTATGCTAAAAAGCTAAACAAAATTCCAACACCTTGAATTGTTCGCTTATCTATCTCAACACTCTGATGAACCCTGTACTTGACTCTGATATATGAACTATCCGTCTGGTTTAACGACCGTATCCGTTCTACGGATCTGTTACTCTTGATATAATTGACCTTGAGGTCTTTTGGTTATGGATTGGATGGCTTTCGTAAAGCTACCATGGACTACCATATCCGATATGTGACCTTTAACCATCTACTTCGTTCTACTTTTGCTTTGATGACTCTCAACCACTTAAATCTATTAAGATTAATGCTGCTATGGAAACACTTACTCTGATCTCATTTGATTGTCAAATTTCTCCTGACACCTATTAGTATCCACCCTTAGAAAGCTCTGGCATTGGAAGTTTTTGTTGTACAAAATTTTTTGGTGTTTTCTGATGAACCTCTTGGGATTCCCCCTGCTTGGGAAGTGGAGTTGGCATTGAATTGATCTCAGTTGACGAAACCATGATGCCATAGAAGTTGAGAGATTGAAGGAACTGATGGAATATGATTTTGATCACCTCAGTGTTTCTCTTTGGATGCTCCTGTTGGTTTATGAAGAAGAAAGAGGGGAGTATGCGGCGGTGTATCGACTATCGTGAACTTAACCGTATCACTATCCGTAATCATTACCCATTTCCGCGTATCAATGATTTATTTGGTCTATCTTTGAAACTCCGTATCAGACGGCCTCAATTAAGTTTGAAGGACTGAAGAAGCAACCACAAGAACTTCTAAGAAGGGAGTTGACTAACTGAGAGTAACCTCCGCGAAGCATTTTAGTTTTATTCGTGAAGAGGAAGATAGGTGATGTGAAGTAGATATGAAGTTTCCCTAAGACGATTCCTGAAGCTGCTTTCGTACTCGTTGTGATCATTATGAGTTTTAATGATGCCAATTGTATTGGCTAATAGAATCATGTTTTCGCGAGTAATTGGACAAATTGTCATAGTATGACGTTGTGTTGTGTCCAGAGACGAAAGAGGAACATGTAGATCATTTTCGTATTAAGTAGAATGACCCTTTGTTCTGGAAGAGTAGGTTTGATTGGCGTTCAGAGATTGTAGCAGACAGCACTACCAGGTATCCTGTGATGACAGTTTCCCACATAAAGGACCAAGATTGACGATCGTTATCGTAGCTAGAAACCTTGTAGAAGAGTAGTAGGAGATGATCGTGACAGGTGTTACCGTGGAAGAAGCATATAAGAAGAAGAGAGAAACTGAGAAAGGACTAGATTATATTTCATGCAGCACGTGGAGATTTCAGTTCGGGCATCAAGACAACCAGACCGTAGGAGACGAACTATTCAACTCATCACCTGGAGGGGACAACAGCGGTGTTCACCTTGAAGATTGGAAGACCTTTCTTGCAAGACGAAGGTGGTGGCGGACATAGAAGGAGAATGTAATCGAGTTGGCGAATTTAGAGCTGTGCTAGAAGACCTGTCGAAGACACGCAGTCTTGCTTCTCTTTTCATTTTGGTTGTACTAAGATGAATTGATAGCAGAAGCAGACTTGCGGATGGAAGAGATTTGAGATCATGTATTTGAATGGATGAATTTTGAAGCAAACGTTTGGGTTTGGAAGAGTTGATTCTGTGAAGGATGAAGCTATTGATGACGTAATTCACTTCCTCTCAACCTACTTAAGTTTCCGTTACCTGATGATAAGATCCTTTGAATGATTCGGGTTCTCTATTAGTATTTCCGTTTTATGTTCTTCCTGCGTATGTTGGATGATGGTTTTAATATGATAACTTTGATGAATTGTGGAAGAATTGATGCTTTTGACGACAAGCTTCATTCAATGATACTTACTAGGTTCCGTCACATTATCTATGCGATCTGTTTCTTTGATTTCGAATCCGTAGTGATGATTTGATTCGGACCAACCCTAGGAGGTAGAATGACTGTTAGGTGATTAAGATAAGTTGCTTTTTTTCACGACTTGAGATAAAGTATGGTCATCATGAGGGCATACTTATATGATGCTAGTATTATGACGTCTGGCCAACATGATAATACTTACATCATATAACGTGCACTTATTGTGATCATAGGATATTTCGAGGAGTACCTTAGAAGCCTTAGAATTTCTGATAGCTGTTTGAGATTATCTGCGTTAGTGAGACTTTAGGTTCATTCCACCTATACGCTTAATTTGCCTTCACCGTTATACGATTTGATACGTTTGGATTCTCGTCACGCGTTTGCTGACCGCTATACTTCCGATAAGAATCTTAGGTTCTGTTGTAGAGCTTTCTGCTGGTTGATGATATCAAACAATCTATTTTCTGTACGTTCTCATCTGGTTTGTCTAATCAGATTCCACGGACGATATATCCGTCAAATCCTACGTATTCCCTGTATCTCTTCGGAGAGAATATGTTACGTTTGGTATATCATTTTTGATCTGGATTCAGTATGATATGCTTTTACTGAGGAAACCGAAGCTATTTTGATCAACAAGATAGAGTCATGAGAATCAAGTCTTTCACATTTCTGCTCCCAGTCCATTGTGTTTCCGTTTCGTTTCACTTCAATTTTCGAGGACGAAAAATTTTTTTTTAGAGGGGAAGAGTTGTAAAACCCAAAAATTTTGAACACGTAAAATACCCAGAATACCCTTTGATCTCAAATTTATAAAAGACATTTCACCCCGAATAAAACCTAAGTATCTAACGGTTAATAATCAAACGAATAAAAGTAATACGATAATAAAAGACTTATAATAAAACGAGTGTTACACATTTATTTATTAATGTACACGACTACACGTTTTTGGTTAAGGTCCCATTTCTTTTTATTTTGTGCACAACTTACACTACACTAAATTAATAAAAAGAAGATATTTTTAAATTTGGAAGGGGAGAGATTTACTCCTATCCCTCCCCTAATAACCGGCCTTACCCTCCCCATTTGCACATCATCCGGTTTGCTTTTGTTATCCAATATTTCTATCACCAAATAAACCCTAAACTCCCTTCATCAAACAACAATCGGCCGCACCAAATTGGTGTTCTTCTTTACCGATCGATCAGCAGCAATCACAAGGAGGCTTGGACTCGACAAAGGTCTGTGAACGTGGGCGGTGATCGTGGTTTCATGTTGGTCCGAGAGGTGGGAGTCGAGGGGTGGAGTGCTCGGTTTTCCTTTTGGTTCTTGTTTCGTCCGATTTGATCTTCAAGGGTAACAATCCATATCGTTTTGTTTCCTTCATTTGATTCCTTCTATATCGTGTAATATGTCACATAAGAGGCTTATATGATTCGGCTAAACTAATGCATATGAATCGGCCAATAAAAGTTTACATAAAACCAAGAACAAGTTCACATAAAATCATAGATCTACACATGAAATAACGAATTAAGGCTAGGGTTTTGATAGAATTCGTGGGTAATTTGATGTGGGATTTTAGAACACGTTAATATGGTATTAAAATTCAGGTTTTATGAATTATGAGGGTCATGGATGTGTTTGGGTGCGTTAACAATCGTTATAGTGGTCTAAGATGAAACCCTAAAACTGGACAGCATGTATAACCGATTTTGTGAATGAGTTTTGGTCATGTTATAGAATGGTTTGATTCAGTTTCTTTTCATGAAAACTTAGTTTTATGTCTTAGTTAAGTTCTCCAATTGAGTTTGAGTGATTTCGAGCTGTTTTGGTCGTGTTTTTTATTTTTGTGTGATTAAGTGTTGTTGCTGAATTTGAGAGTCTGGAAATCAGTCCACTTTGCTGATTTTTCATTTACAAACCATAAGGAGTTGAGTCATAAAACTCTCCAGTATTTAACTTCTATATGTTTAGTAATGTCATGAATTTTTGGGGATTTTTCCTGGATGTATTGGTGAGTCGTTCAAGTGGGTACTTTCTGGGTACTACAACAGGTAGATTTTCTGGGTAGTCTGAGTTAGAGTATTTTATGTGTGGGGTTAACTAACTAATAAATTCTGAGAAAATTCGTGTGGGTTCTAAAGACATTGAAGTATCAGTGAAATTTTTTTTGGAATTTATCTTTGAGTTCTAATGTGGTAGAAAAATTCGTCAATTTGTGATCTGTTTATGGGTAAAAGCTAATAAAACGTTAAAAAGGCTAAATAAATGTTTTAAACCTAATTGTCACTAACATGTTTTAACCTAATTACACTTTATCATTATTATAACCTTTAAAGGTGTAATTACGATACCTTAATACATTTCATAACTTAAAATTGGCCTATGAGATGATTAGTGCATGTATTAAATGTTAAACCTAAGATTAAAACCCTAATTAAGATAAAGGTAACCCTAAGATAACATATATGGAAACTTACTAAATATGGAAACTTGCTAATTCGGGAAATCTGCTAAAAATAGAAAGTTACTTAAAATGGTTAAACTACTTAAAGAGGAAACTTACTATTTTTGGAAAGTTACTATTTTTGGAAAGCTGCTATAAAAGGAAAGTTACTAAAAATGGAAAGCCGACTAAAATGAGTAATCCGATTTAAAATAAGTTATTAATAAGACAATCATGAATTCGTGTAGATTCGCTGAAGATGGAGTTTTGCTTCCGATCTTTATGTTACTAGTTGTGTTTTCACTTGCGGTCCAAGGTATAGATATTCTGACCTTATCTCTTAAGGTTTCTCATGATTCGTACGCATCTTTTAGATATTAGCTTTGACTATGATGCCGTTGATCTGAGCCTTCTTATTATGACTTTCTTATTTGATCTATGCCTTTGCTATGCTCCCTTAGATTGTAAACCATTGATATTGTAACTGGATGTGAAAACCTTTCTTAATTATATCATGGAAATATTTTGAGAAAAACTATTTTAAAATGATGCTTATGAGCACGATGCGTTTCCACTTTTATATGGAATTTTACTAACTTTTATGAAAGCTACTTTTACGAACTACCTTTATGAGAACCGTTATTAAAGATCATTTTTATGAAAACCATTATTAAGAGATTTCTTTAAATGAACATTTGATAGAAAACTTTGACTATGAACCTTTGCTATGAAACTTATGGACCTTTGATATAAGATGACTTTTAAACCTTATAGTTTGATACCCGAGCCACTATGTTTCCTAGTCATGGGGGTTCCATAGCCGTGTCATTGATGCACAAATGGCATGACTCTAGTGTGGTCGAGTGATGTTCCACACCGTCCCTTTTCTGTTATTTATTATGAGCTCAATTATTATATATTTGTTTGGCCACTAACACCTTTGCAGGGGCGTATGGATGCATCCTAGGTTTGTTTTGTATATGATATGATATGATATGATATGATATAACTTGATTTGGTGATTGATGCTGTGTGCATTACACGTCCTTCACATATTTGAGAGGTCGCTCCTCTATGGTTACTATGAGATTAGATTTAATTTGTTTGGGCTCGTGGTAGATTACTGACCTATTCTTACTCTTGATATCCATTTATTTATACCTTATGTTTTTCCCCAATGCACCATATTATATTCTTGCTCCTTATCTTTTGCTTCGTTTATACATATCTGTTCACTGGGCTTTTTAAGCTCAGCCGTATTTCTTTTCCTGTGGCAGGTTTTAGTTGGAAGCTGGGTTATGAGTGGAGAGTACTTTGGACTTAGAAGACTATACCTTGATAGCTATTTTGGATTAGAGATGACTCGAAGTGATTATATTTTAGACTTAGTATTTATTGAAATTCTCATTTGTAACCTGGTATTTCAGATTTTCCCTTTGTAACCTTTGAAATTCTTTTGTATTATTTAAGTCATATGCTTGTGTTTGCTTTAATATGTCACCATAACGTAATACTTCTACCCTTATCGGGTTGGGGTGTTACCCGATAGTCAGGCACACATCTCAACAAATATAAAATCAAGCATCTCGTCAAACAACTCGTCAAATATATCATGAACATCTCATCTAATATATCATCAACAAAATCATACGCGGGGCATCAGCTTGGCAGGCAGGCACGTGACGGTCATAGGGTTAAGTTATCATGAAAGTGGTTATAGTCCAGGTTTTAGAAAATAAACCTAGTTCTCTATAACCTAGGCTCTGATGCCTCTCTGTCACACCCCGGAAATCGGATCCAACGGAAACATACATGTCACTAGGGTGCTACTCAATTGGTATCACAACACAAGGTACAAAGAACGGTTTTACCTCAACCGTTTTGAAGAAAATTCATTAACCAAAAAGTGTTAAATTTACATTATTCGAAAGTAGTGGAAATAGGCCCATATATAAATAAAGCGGTCCCAACATATATACCAGTGTCGTCTATGACCATGCCCCTTGGCAAGTGCCTCTAAAATAAGTTGTTGCCTTAACCTGAAAATACATGCTAAAAGTGTCAACACGAGGTTGGTGAGTTCATAGGTTTTAGTCTGAAACAATATGGTTGAACCACAAGGTTCTAAGTTCAAAACATCTTTCACAAACAAGTCAAATTCAACGTAGGCTTACACTGCCTAAATCACAGTACAAAAACCAATCCGCAAACAATATCATAATTCATAACACCTCGAGCCATAATCAATCATACAGATACTACACTCATATAGTGACGCGCCAACTGAACATATTGTGTTCATCATACTCATAACCAATATCACGTGGGGAGCTACCCCGATAGATCTATCAACATGTGGGCTCTCAAAGAGAGTTAACAGTTGCACCAACTGAACCTATCAACTTGTGGGCTCTCAATAGAGAGTTAACAGTTACACTGACTGAACCTATAACTTGTGGGCCCTCAGCAGAGAGTTAACAGTGGCGCCGTCACGTACTCACAAAACAAATATGTCACAACATATAACCGCATCATCACACACATATGTCCAAAATCATGTAAACAGTAGCTCCCAGCATAGAAACATTTGTAAAGAATTAAGTTTGGTGAAAAAGAACGAGCATGTATTCTCCCCAAAACAGTTATAAAATAAGTAAAAGTAGGGGCCACGAACTAACCTTGGCCACAACAATGCAAAGATCACAACTGACACGACTGGCATCGAGAAGCAAAACACAACAGTCTCAAGACATACGGCACGACAGTTCCAAGATATACAGGCACAACGGTACACAATGGTCTAGGATCGGCACAACCTAATACGTATACGGTTATCTCAAAATACGTCTCGCACAAATATAAAGTCTATAAAAGACAACGTGTCGTAGTTTTCGTGGATTACTCAATTTCAATACTTATCGAAAGTTTAGTATCAACGTTTCGTGTGTTGTGGTAAGAAAACAAGGACTCAAAATGTAACTCACGCCAAAGAGGAAAAGACATCGACACAGTCAAGGATTACTGACGAGAACTCAAACCAAGAAGACAATCTAGAAGTTAACGACAATAAACACCTCAAATAAAATAAATCAGTTTGTACGTTTTGGTATTTACCCCAATATCCCAAATAATTTGTATAAAACATAAACACCTTATAAATAGAAATAGTTTAACTAATAAAAATCAGTTTTCTCAAGTCGTTGTGACTTTAGTTAACCAAGTTTGACATTACAATATTTTATAAGTTTTATGTCCCGTTATCATTCGCGTAATTATTAGTTTTGGGTTTATTGAAGATTTTGTGTCCGTTTCGTGTCTAATATATTAAATTCATTTCGAATCTAATATATTATACCGTCTCGAGTCCCAAAATGTCCAATAAGTCCAATGCCTAACATCGTAAATCCAATAACGATCCAATACTTGTCCAAACGATAAAATTCCATTATATGTCCAAAATAGTGTCATAATTCGTATTCAAATCCAATCACAATCCCAAGTTTCATTTTTCCGAAATGTACTAATATACGTCAATAGTCAACCAAAATATATATCTTCTACAAGTTAATTATGTATGTTTAGCAAGACAAGTTTGTACTCAAAACTTATTTGAAATCAACACACTCTAGTTATTACTTGGACTCATGTCCTATTAAATAATAAGCAAACTCACCCTTAAGTTACGGGCTTGAGGCCCATGACAACCAAACACACCCATGTCTTGTGTTTGACCCATTTCACCCCAACATACACAAACAAAATTACAACCACAGATTCAACACAACAGAAATGTAGAAACATAAAGGTGACGCCCCAAGGTGTTATCCGTGAATCGAGAACCAAAATTAAAATAAGCACTTCGTGTATATAAGATACCAAATATGCTATAAGTCTCCAAAACCAAACTTCATCAATAAACATTGATTAAACCAAAGAAATGTAAGTCGAGACCAAGACATGGCTCACAAACCAAATAAAGGATAATAACTTATTGAAAGACCAGGCTACAACTTATCACAATAAGTTCAAACAATCCGAATCCAAACTGAGACCATCGGTTTTGACCCGACCCGTGAACAAACCCGAATCAACCAGACGACTTCTTAAATAATTTCTTACCACACGATAAATTTCCAAATCACGTTTTAATCAGTTTTTAAATCACGAATCCAATAACGAGTTTTATCAGTTTTGAGTCCACGAAAACAGTAACAAAATAAGTAAAATCGGTTAAGTAAATAAACAATATGAGTGGTTTTACCATACCACATGGACGAACAAGGGGGGAAAGAGAGGTGGCGGAGGTGGTGGTGACGCGTTGTGGTGGAGGCTGTGGTGGCTGGTTGTGACTCGAACTGAGACAACTCCTGAAACCACCTTCGATCTACACTCGTATGGCCATAACTTGTATCGCCGAATATCTCGCCGGAAAAACTTTGGGTTATCGAAAGAGAAAGAAGAAAGATGAGGGTGTGATGGTGGATGTGATGTTGATGGTGGTTGCGTTGATGGTGGCCACGGCGGCAGAGGTTGGCCGTGGGTGATTGCCGGATGTTGGCCGGACAGGAGGGGGGCTGCCGGATTTTAGAGGGTATAAAAACCTTAAAATGAGTATAATAGAGTTATAAAGTTGTTTATATAGTGCTAGGTTTAGGTTTAGAAAACCCTAGGGACCAAATCCATCACCATTTAAGTCTAGGGGCAGCGGGGTGATATTCCACAGGGACCATTTCTGGAATTTTTGCAATCTTTCATGAAATCAAGTCCGGGGCTCGTTTAGACTAGTAAACGATAGATTCAAGACACGAGAATTACGCCATTGCGCTCAGAATAATTTTTCCAATAAAAATGACTATTCATACGCCTCGTTTGTCACAAATAACAAAATAATCAAATCAAATCGTCGGTTGTGCCAGTACGCATTGTGTACAAATTTCCACGTTTCACGAGATAACTTCACGTTTTTAAACCCAATGAGTTCAAGAATGTTCATATATGAAAAACAGGGATAATCTCGTAAAGAAATACGTCCGAAAAATTACGGGTTATTACAGGGATTGACAAGGAGATATCGATTGTTTTGGAGGTGAGGGAACGAGTTCATGACAAACCGATATAGACGAGTCAACAACATGCCATAGGGTATCGCCTTATTTAGTCGACCCCTGACACCGACAATTCTCCTTGCCACAAAGTAAGCGAGATTGTAGGGTTGCTCGGTGACTAGACAATACAACATATGAGCACAACACGCCGGAAGGTGCTCACGATTGTGAGTAAGACAAAAGACATTTTCACGAATGACTTATATCCATCTTCGTAGATGTGGATGAATTTCATCAACACATACTTTGAGTGGATCTAAGTCATACTCACGTGACTTACGGAACTCAATTTCACCGTTTTCGTTGAGAAAACCATGAACTTTTTGAAGAAGACGAATGTGGTCTTTAATCACACATGGAGTAGGAATGAGGGTATTGTAAGGACCAGACTCAATTTTGTGACTCGTGAGGGTTTTGAGAGACCAACCTTCCGTGTAGGAACATTGTCCATGGTTCGGAAGTTCAAGAATGTTAGCAAATTGGTCAAGAGTGAGTGAGATTTCTTGGTTTTGTATCACAAATTGGAGAGACAAAGTTTGATCCTCGTTATGTACGAGTTTAACTTGTCTATAGAACTCAAGGATAAACCGAGGACAGATTTGATCATTAATCCAAAACAAGCAATCGAATCCGATTTCTTGAAACATAGGTTAGATATGATCATGATTGAGAAAGGAGGACTCGACAATACGTCCTTCATGGAAAAGATGAGACTCTAGGTGACAGAAACTTTGTATGTGACAAAGTGGGGTGTTTGGTTCAAGTGATGGTTCGAGAATGTAATCGGCTGTCAGTTCATGATCGTAATCAAACATGTGATATCTCTTGTTACCTATGAAAATTTTATCAAGGATTACAATTGAGAATATTTCATTTAAGGACATGTGCCTAGTGTGTGCCTATATGCAAACGATGTGGAGGTGCGGTAATTCGACTCTATAACAAAAATAATGAGATTACCCAAACGCTCCTAATTTTCACTTTTGCTCAAACGAATATGTTGATAAATACATATTGGTTATGTACTTCAATCAATATTCGTGAGATCATGTATGCATGAGAAAAACGTTTTTAGTTGGCATCAACAATGCACGAAAAATGTTTCATGATCCTAGTTTCGTGAAATTTTTTGAAAACAATGGAATTGGGGTGTTTGGCGACTTCAAAGTGTTGGCGCCAAAATGTTTTAAGTTTGAAAGCCTTTATTGTTAAAGACTCTTAATGCAATAACAATTATCATAAACATGATTCCTCTTAAAGATAATTGCTCAAAAGCGAATTTGGACTAAAATATATGGGTTTATGCAAATCCTAAGTTAAGGGTATCATGAAGGTTATGCATTGTCTAATCCTAGTCCTAATTTCATAGGGACTCAATCAAAATTGAAAAACCCCAATTCAATTTTTATGCATGAACAAACTCTAGACTCAAAATTAAAGAAAAGTAGAGTCAAATGACTTACAAGTCATGTTGAAGAAGTAAAAGTAGTTGGTAATCTTGAGAATCAATGCCTTGAATTAGATCTTGAAGGGGTGTAATTGAGTTTTGGATTGTGAGGTTTGGTTTTGACAGCAATTGCAGAAGTTAAGAAAGTTTAAAATGAATAATGTGGGAAAAGAGGACTGAAATACGGGATGTATCAGATACACGATACCACGGTACCATTAAATTTAATGGTACCGTGCCACTTTAGTGGAGCCGTGATCAGCTGGGATGAAATTTCGTCCCATTTTGATTTTTGACGAATAAGTCTCGCTGTTTTAGTGAGACTTTTTGACACGAGGAAAGAATTTATACCTAATAAATTCTTTTGACGAGGAGAACCTAGACTAGACGAAAGGAGATGACTTTAAAGAGTCATGAGATGACTTCAATATTTCCAGTGAAATATTTAAATAGTCATGAGATTTATGGAATATGTTCCATCATTCCTAGACCTAGACGAAGATAGTTGAAGGACTCTCGTTTGAGAGGTTTGGTTAGGATGTTGGCGATATTGTCTTGAGAGGGAACTTTCTCAATAGAAATATTTCCTTTCTGAACGTTATCGCGAAGGAAGTGGTGACGGATTTTGATGTGTTTAGTACGAGAGTGTTGAACGGGGTTTTTGCTCAAGTCAATAGCACCTTTATTATCACACATAATGGGAACGTCGTCTAGATGGATGTCATAGTCATTAAGAGCTTGTTTCATCCATAGTGCTTGTTGACATGCCTTTCCGACGCTTACATACTCGGCTTCGGTCGTGGAGATAGCAAGATCCGTTTGTTCCTTGGAGAACCAAGAAGTTAGACAACAACCCATGATGGTACAAACGCCACTCGTACTTTTTCGATCCACATAATCTCCCGCATGATCAGAGTCGGCATAGACAACAGTTTCTACGCCGGTACCCTTGGGATAAAATAGTCCCAAGTGTATAGTGCCTTTAATGTATCGGAAGATACGCTTAACCGCTTCAAGGTGAGAGGTTTTGGGATCCTCTTGGAAGCGAGCACAAAGGCAGACACTAAACATGATGTCGGGCCTACTTGTCGTGAGGTATAATAAACTTCCTATCATACCTCTATACTTAGTGCTATCCACGGACTCACCTTCTTCATCTTTCGTGAGTTTAATTTTTGTGGACATGGGAGTTTTCATGGGCTTAGACTCTTCTAAACTAAATTTCTTAAGCATCTCCTTACTATACTTAGATTGATTGAAGAAGATACCATCTTCCATTTGTTTTATTTGCAGACCAAGGAAGAAATTTAATTCGCCCATCATGCTCATCTCAAACTCGTCACGCATGATCTTAGAGAAATCATCGCACAGTTCTGGACAAGTTGAGCCAAATATGATGTCGTCGACATATATTTAAACAATGATGAGATGTGAATTACGTTTCTTTGTGAAAAGTGTGTTGTCAACCACTTCCATGGTATATTCATGTTCAATCAAGAATGCCTTTAGTCTATCGTACCAAACTTTAGGAGCTTGTTTGAGACCATAAAGTGCTTTCTTGAGTTTATAAACATGATTCAGTTTCTCGAAATCAACGAATCCTGGAGGTTGCGCAACGTATACCTCCTCGTTGATATAACCATTTAGGAATGCACTTTTCACATCCATTTGGTATAATTTAAAGTCTAA